>JAHWFO010060972.1:239449-301563 GCA_023313115.1 Rhysida immarginata | reverse complement strand
TCGATGATCTGTGAGGGGTGTCCGGATATTTTTGATCATATAGTGTACTTCAGCCATGTAACCATAAAGTCAACGAAAAATTTTAATAACTTGAAATTCATTTGTGAGTGGTCATGTGAAAAGGGACCTAAAAGGATTGGAAATAAAATTTTTTTTTGGGCGATTTACAGATTTACAATGTTGGACTTTCAACTTTTAGTCTAAACAGAATATAAAAAAAAGTTCACTCTAATAATTTTTCTCATGCACCTCAGCTTCAATTGACTCTTATACCTAGCACACTTTGAATTTAAGTTTTTGCATCATAGTGTTTTGTTCCAAGACCTTGTATCTAGGTGTTGGCTTGCCCTACCCCTGCATTCACGTCACTGACAGAGCTGCATACCATGTTTGTACAAGTCTTCAAATGCGTTCTCAGAAAATTAATATTTTCCCTTCTGGTCCCTTTTTGCATGACCACTCACATTTACAATTAAAACAACCTTGGCCAGAATCGATATATAGGAATGGTTTTAAGACTTGCTCCCAAACTGGTTCTATGTAGACTATTGCAATACCAGCGCTAACTGCTAGGCACTTAATTGCAGCCCATGGTCCCAAGGCCTTCTAAATTAACCAAAAACGATTAATTGACCTCTTACAGGTTTTGATGTGCTCAATTAAGAAAAAAAAATTACTTGTATATTCCTCGAGCACCCAACAGCTGACGTTAGTAGAGCATCAGTTCTATCTACCGGTTCAGCAATTTTTCTATGAAGTCTACTAATTTGAAGTAACCTGATACAGCCACAATTACATAAACATCTGCTTACACTACAATTGCCATTTTTTTTGGATTTTCACCTCTATACAGACAGATTTTCTCTTAAACAGTGCGTTGCCATAATAAAAGCGATGATCATTTTTTACTGCGATTAGTTCAAGTGCAAATGGCAGATGAGAGCAAACTAATCGCAACGCCACAGTGGCAAGTGTATGCATATAACCAGTGGATACGCCGTTATCTATGTAGTATTGGGGAAATTAGAAGTCCTAAGACCATTCCTATGTAAACCAATTTCAAACTCTGAAATTAAAATGGATTTTAAAACTACAGCATATAATCATATTTTAATAGTGTCCCCCCCCCCCCCCCCAATAAATAACCCCTAAAACCACATTCGACTTATGCATGAGTCAGACTTCATGAAAGTTCTTAAAAGCAGAGGGCTCTTATTAGTGTAGCTTACAAAAAACTAAATAATATATTAATCAGTTTAGAATTCATTTATTGACTTCTTTTCACTGCATAAATAAATTCTGATAAGATAAAATTATCCACTCTTCACAGCATAAAGCATATGGCAATGACCTTTTAGTATAAAAAGTCACTGCGATTGAGTTTCATTTACAAAGTTGGCAAATTCTCCCATCTCGTGCATTGTTAATAATTCAACAGCACTGCACCATGCCAATTGAAACCTTAACAATAAAGATGAAACGTGAAATAAGACTTTGATGCATCAACATTGGCTGTATTGTTCTCGTTTTTGAAATGTGGCATTAGTAACGCATTAGATGGAACGGAAGATGAATGGAAACTTTTATGAAGAATCTAATGAGGATTTGTGTGAGGAAAATGAGGCCAATAAAATAGACTGAAGACTGTGGATTGACGAATATGAGACTGACAATAAAGTCCATGACAGTTTTCATCAACTCATATGAGAGTCAGATGAATAAAGCTCAGTTTGATGGTTTTTCCACAACATAAATTTGTTTTCATAAATTTAGTCTTGTGTGAAGCTACGAAAATTGCTTGTAATAATTTTTTTGCTCTCGACTGTTGAAAAAAATATTTATTTTGCCTCGACTTACTCTCCAGTCAGACAGTTTTTCTACTTTTTGGGATAGACTTATACACTGGTATATATGGTAGGTTTCATTTTTTAAAAGTTTTCCCTCAAATAGAACAGAATTGGGGGGAAAAAAAAACCAAAAAAAAAACCTCTTATTTTTGGCATTTTACGGTTGAGCTATTATTTTCTGCAGCATACATTTAAGTTAGCTTCATAAGCTAAAATTAATGAGGAAAACAATATTCAAGTTACACTTATAACTTCATAATAAATTTTATAAGTCTATAATTTATATATTTACTTCTAAATTTTAAAAGTACAGAATCTGCCAAAAAAAAAGTATACACTCTTTGTCAGACTGTATCGGGATTAAGATATTCTCACATGTACTTTATTAAGCTGATGAAGAGGTCTTCTATCAACAGGACAAAGCACCACCACTACCATCTAGCCGAACTGCAGGGACCAATGTCTGATTGGACGAAGAGGGCCCATTGAGTTCCCTCCACGGTCGCCAGATCTAACACCCAAGGACTTTTTCTTGTGAAGAACTGCGAAAGATCAAGTCTATCAACGTAAGCCGCACATGCGGGAAGACCTTCGGCAAGAGATTACAGCAGCATGTGCAACGTTCTCCATGAAACGTAGTTGTTATGTATCTGGCCGCCAATGCCCAACATTTTGAACATCTAAAGTAACCATGTGCTTACTGAAGTCAGTACTACACGTGTGATCAGTATTTAAATGTAAAACTCATAATAAAGTTTTCATTCCTTAAAGTGTGTTTACATTTTTTTGGCGGACTCTATATGCAAATCCATTGTAAATTCATAGAGGGCATGGGGAAAATTTCTCCCATATGCAACAACAGAAAGTAATGCGAGTAATAAGATTTTGGAAGAAAAAGCATGCAAATAAAAGTTATTGGGCTTAGGAAGGGACTGCTATGCTTCTTCTTTTGGAACACAACAGATTTTATTCCCACACACATTAAGGCAGAGCTTATGGAAGGGAGGGGGAGTTGGTGGACATGGGAATAGCAATGCAGTTTGTTCTTTGATCAGTCCCACTTCAATTTTCATGCAGATGGTAGTGGTCATTAAAGGAGCATAACAGCTCAGGAGGACCGATACCCTTCTGCTTATGTATTTGTAGTTGTATTGGTTATATTACTGTGGAAACCCGAAATAAGCCAAAACTGGATTTACATAGTCAATACTAAGTTCGCTAACAGTTCAAAATTCCAGCTCCCACTAAAATTTGCTCTCAATAGGACTATACGTTTTCTCACTTGAACTTGACACCTGTAAATTGCGTTTTAGGGGCAGCTAATGTGCACATGAATACATTCCAAGAATTATAAAGAGAATGTTTGCATTTTCCTAATTGTGCAATCATATGAGGAAGAGGAGAGAGAAGAAAAAAAGAGAGCAGTAAAGTAAAACCTGTTTCACAATTAAATCCCCCGCATTAGCCCCAGAGATCCGCCAAGGAAGCATATACTAGTGCCTCCGCTCGTGAAGCGAGCAATTTAACAACTTCTAGTTTCCATTTCACAATTAAATCCGCGGCCGCATTAACTGTCTTCTGATTAGTTCATTCCCAAAAGAGATCGATGTCACACAAACTGGTGTCGCATTCATAGGTGAAGGCAGTTTTTGACAGCAATATTTTTAAAATTACATTCCCAAATGCCTATTTCACATCTACAGTGTGTTCACCCAATATGGCAACAAAGATGCGCTGAAACTTGACGTTTTCAGATTGAAGCAGTTGTGGATCCACTTGAATTGAAATTCCGCCCACAAAGCAGTTGCGAAGAGCAATGCGGGCGAATTCTGCCAATTCTGAAACTGCAGTCCATGCGGAAAATCTTAGTCTTGCGTTGCGGGCAAAACAAATTTTTCACCATCTACCAGTTTTCCCGCCCGCAAACTGTAATTGTCAAATAGCCTTAACAGTTCTACAAAACCTTTTTAACAAGATATGTATATTCTTAATCGTTTCTGAAATCTAGAAAAGAAATATGACATGCATGTTTTATTAGTTTCTCATGGCAAACTGTAATGGCATTTCGAGCTACAAAGAACTTCTTGCACAGGTATCTTCTCAAAATACAAGCTTTCTTGCAAACTGTGTATCGTCACTGCTTTCCCGACTACCATTCTCGAAGAAATATCTATTTGCCACCTTTCTGATTAAAGAACTAATACAAAATTCCATTAATAGGTGATGCCATCTTACTTTATTTCTAATATTTATAAATGGTTTATTTATATTTTGTGAAGTTCTAAATTTTGTTGATTATCTTGCTTTCAACCTCTTGCATCTAGCTTGTTGGGTTTATGCAAACGAACTCTCAGCAATTTGTTTGCAAATGGAAGTGTGTTCAGTGCAATAAAATATTACCTAGTTCTTTGTAAGGTGGCAGTGTAAGTTTTGAATCTGCATTTCCCTTGAATAGAGCAGTTTGTAATCCCCACCAGAAGTCACGTGGTTTGTTATGGAAGTCACCTTGGACCAATGAAAGGTAGGATGGGCATGCTGGGAGTGCAAAAAACAAGGAAATAAAAAGAAAAGCAAAAAAGATAAAAAGGATGGAAGAATGTGGTAGTGGTGGCAGCAGCTCTTTCAAGGCGAGCCTGCCAGAGCAAATGCAAACAAGGGAGACCAGATGCTAGTAAGAAATGGCTATTGAGAATAGAGTGGACAGCGGTGATTGAGCACTGGACATTAGAAGCAAGTGCTAAGAAATAAAACTAGGACAAGGAGAAACCAATGAGAAGTAGGGAAACCTACCATGTGGTGAAATCTTTTTGTTCACAATCATTTCCTTCTTAAGCAAGAGATCAGCAGCCCTGTTGATATAAGAATTGAACTTTTTTTGAGAGTTTAAGGACCGTAAGTTACAGAGTTATATGACAAGACAGTTACAGAAATTAAAATGCAAGCTTATATCGGATAATCTAAATTTTTTAAATTCGAACCCTAAATGTGTGAAAAAAACATTCTGAGTGCTATTTGAAATGGGGAGGGATCCATCTTGAATGAGCAGTTATATCATTGGAATCATGCTCCCAGAGTGTTGGGAAAGTGAGCTTCGCAGCGAAGCATTAACATCCACTATACAAACAAACAGTGTCCACTTCGCAATTATCACGATATACATGAAAGCATCGATTCTGATATCAGCTTTGACACTTATGAAGATATGGAGGAATGTTTAAAAAATATCTGAAAAATCAAAATCAAGAACACTGGATAGCATCAACACAAAGGAACAGTGAAACAATTCAATCTGGAAAATAAGTTGGACGAGGATTTATGAAATTTATTTGTCAAACCACGCAGTTTTGAGCCTCTCCAACAAAATCACTTTGTTAAATGAGGCGTATGCCAGTGTCACTGAATACACAGACATCTTACCATTCATAACAACTACGGTAATAATTCATATATTTAAATGTGAACAATTTCATGAGATCAATTAATAAACTAAAGTGTCACTGCATAAAGTGGAAAAAATGCAGACAGCACAGGAAATTGTATGGTCCCTAATGGTTCAGCATGCATCACCAAAAATCAAATTATTTGATGAGGAGCATGTTAATAAGACCTCTTCCACCAGCTACAGTATAATGAAAACACGTGCATGTTAAGGCAGTTTTCCATTTGGCAACTTTTAGGCATTTGTAATGTGCAATAACTATTGTGCCACTTGCAATTGTCGCCTGCAAGACTCATTGTGATTAGCACTAGAGCGTGGTCGTTTTCCATTAGCGACTTTCAAGAGTTCCAGACTTTGGTCTAGTCTGATTGATTGAGTCACTGCAAACAATTCTCATTCTCTCAAGGTGATGGAAAAGTAGACATCGACCACTCCGTTCATGTTCACACTTTGAATTTATTACTTTATCATTTCACTTAGGATTTAAAAATTTGGTGAACTATTCATTTACTGTTTAATAAATTCACAAGGGAAAAGTCACAAGAACTAGTGTTGGCAAATGCCAGCTACGGCAGTCATGATTCTCCATCTGAACTGGCGAAGACTACTACCCATAATACACAGCAAAATAAATTGCACCCGATTGGCTAGATCTGAAAAGACGCCTGAAAAAAAACCACGTAAAAATCTAACAGTGTGAGATCTTGAAAAAACGCGCGATATATCGCAGAGACGCTTAACAGACGCATACGTGTAGTAAAAGTTACTAATTGGAAAACTAATGAGCTTTCCAAAAATAAACCAAAAGGCCGAGATGTCTAATAACGCTAAAGTTGCTAAGTGGAAAATGGCCTTGAGTAAAGAAATAAATTGACGGGTTGAGCTCATCTGAAAATATGTTTACTTTAACGACCCATTACTTTCTTTATTTTTAACCAAATCAAACTGTAGAGTTAAAAACTTTTCTCCCGAATACTTTTATTTATTTTCTTTTATATGGACAACATTCTACTGAAATTTCAAGCAAGTGCTCATTAGTCTTCAATTCCACAATAGGAAGCAGGTCTTCCGTATAATAATAGTCTTACGAGAAATTATTAATTTGTTCGATGTAAGTTTACAGACTAAATTTATTAGCTATAAATAACACAGGCCAACAAAAAATAACATTTAAAGTCATTTTTAACGTTAAGAGCCAATTCTTATGCTGAATCTGTATCAGAGCTCATTTCATGAACAGTTTTCTAGTTTTTCAATGAAACACTTACCGTAATTTTCAGTATATAATATGCCTAAAATATGGTCCCACCCCCCAAAAAAATTTTTTTTTAAATTTTATCTTCATTGCGTTTATTATCAGAATATTAACTATAGTAGTGATTTTTTATAACTTACCCCCCTCCCCCCCGACTATTATATACCGAAAATTACGATATAAATTATTCAGATTTAGCATACAAAAACGAGGCAAATTCATTTCTCGTCGTTGGCCTGTGTAATAGGTCACTGAAAGCATGCCAACATTCATAAGACAATCTCCTTTTCTCTGATGCTTGTTACATATCTGCCGTGGTTTTACTTCGGTTTATATTCCAAACCTATTCGGTCGTAGTAAAATTGGAATAGCATCTCGCCTCAAAAGATTTTTCTTTTCATAGGTAGTGAACTTAAATACGACAGAATCAACACCAAAATAACCATCTTCTCAAATCAGCAGAGCAAATTTGACTCGACATGATCATAAACCACCTATCTCTTCGACAAAAAGTATCCGTATCTTCCTCATTGCTTCACACTTGGGAAATAGACCGATCTAACACGACTTGATCTTCCGCTGGAATCTGGCTCCCGACCACCGCATTCGTCCGGGTCCATACTGTATACTATTAATCTAAAACTATATGGGATGGCACACCTTTGTGTACAGTTAAACTTAGAACATCAACAGAATTCCAATAATACAGTAATAAGTTCAGATCATGAATGCGACCGAAGATGGACAAACTATTAATATTCAGAAAGATTTATCGAAGGAATCAGAAGGTAAAGTAAAACTTTAGTCATAACTTTGGAGTAAATAATTAAATCGAAAGAGTTTTTATAATATTTGTGTTTTATACTGCAATTCTTGTATAAGTAATATTCATCATCCCCCCTCCTCCAAATGAAAATATTTTATTAAATTAATCTTTGTAAAGTTGTTTTATTAATTTTTTTTTTAATTTCTAAACTCGTTTTTCACAAATATTTTCCTCCAAAACATGAAAATTTAAGGGTCGGCTTAGATTTAGCCAATACGGTAGTTTGTCCAGAAAAAGCTGAACCAGGTGCAACCTCAAATCAGGAAAGCGGCATTGTGCGATTGATCATGCCTGGTTTAAGTAGTTAATGAACAAACCCCATAATTCCATATGCATGAACATCTGCCATAATTGATCAACAATGCCAGACAAAATGCAGTACAACTTTTGTTGGACCAGACTAATGGTTGATACCATTACTCAAGAAAGGGCTTTATTGAAACTTCAGTTTTAAACGGGCAAATCGGGTTTTGGCCAATTTTCAAGTTTTTATGGTTAAATGTTAAAACCAGTAACTTATTTATTTACTTGTTGGCAATTTGCTCGATTTGGAAGGGATGAACGGCTCTTGAAGAATGCTGGCTGGTGGACGTGCTCTGAATTCGTACCTCTTCTCAGTAGTATCCTGAAATAAAAATTTTTTACAATAAATATTATACAAAAATTGTCAATGAATCAATCAATCATTCAATTATATCATTACAAAGTTGAGTACAGTCATCAGTTCAAAAACAGAAAAACTAATTTACATTTTAAATTACCATAATTTTCAGAATATATATATAAATTAGATCTACTATTTAAATTTGTCGTTTCTAATGAATTTATACAAAGCTTTATCTAAATTCATTAGAAACAGCAAATTTAAATAGTAGATCTAATTTAGGTTTCAGTGATGAGGGCATAACGATAGATCTAAAATAAGGAAATTCTTTGCTCTCTCCTCGATAATTCTTGCAGGTGCAATTTTGTCTGTTACTGCTATTTTGATGTTTCAAATTGGCTTTTCATTAAAAAAATATAAAAATAAAAAAGGAGGGGCACTAAGAAAGATAAAATAATGGCAAAATAAAAAAAAAAAAACAAGTAGAGTCTAGGTTATGCATTCTCAAGTTCCAGTTACAAGCTACAGAACGGCTGTGCTGGAAGTTTTCTGCCGGCCAGAAACTACTGCACAAGCACGTGCTTCACCCACCAACTAACTGAAAACATCCTATTTAAAAGAATTCACTTATTGAAAAATCGCAGATATAAGCTAAGTAGAAAAACTACCAGAGCTTTGCAACAACAATGATTCACTTAAAATGAACTCTGGTTAACAAGAACAATATTCAGTCCACTGATTCTCAGAACACCCTGGTTAAAACGGAATATCATTCGCAGTCGTTACATCGTCAGTTTTTTTTCTAATGGAATTTTTTTTTTTTTTTTATTTACGTGGAAAATATATTTTAGAATAATTCTACTTTCCATTTTTCAACTAAAGTACTGTCCGGGGCTCAAGAGAAGACCTCAGAGTTGCACAATTCCACCACTACACGGCAGAAACGTTCATTTCTAAAAAGGTTGGACAAGGATATTGCAATTGTCATTTTTCTCCTGCGTCGCATGTTGTCTCTCCTCGTGCCTGCGTTGTTTTTGTTGCGCACGTGCTTTAGACAATTGCTGGAGAAAAATGACAAATGCAATATCCCTATCCAACGTTTTTAGAAATGAACTCACCCAAACGTTTCTGGTGTAGTGGCGGAATTGTGCAACTCAAAGGTGCTCTCGAGTCCCGGACAGTACTTTCTTTTTAAATGAACTTCCGTAATTTACGGTAATAATGCCGCAGCGGTAGTTAAGCCCCCCATAAAAGTCTACTAATAAAGTGTAGACTAAAAAGTTTTACAAAAATAAAGTGTAAAATAAAACTAATAAAAGTGTATACACTAATCAAATCCTTCAAAATTGGAACCTTCGGAAGCTGAATGGAAAAGTGCCAAGTAATCTTCTTGCAGATTAATAGTTTCTTCTTCATTTTCTTTATCTTGATCATCATCTCCAGAATCATTTATGCAAGGTAATCCAGCGGCTCGAAAGCCGGACACAACACATGATGAAGAAACCTCTGACCAGGCTTCCACAATCCATGATGAAACAGTAGCACATGTTGCCCTCTTCATATGCCTGGTTTTGGTGAGAATGCCAGCCTTAAAACATTTGTTTACCGAAATGTCAAGAAGCTGGAGTTTTTTTGTCAATCCTCCTGGAATGATTGCGATCTTGCTACTGGCTCGATTGTAAACTTTCTTTGTGTCTTCTGTCAGATGCGCCCGCATGGAAACCATTATCAGGATATTCTTCGGTTTAAAAAATGTGCCTTTTTGTACGTCTTCTTAATATTTCTTCTACCCACTTCACCATAATAGCCTCTGTCATCCACCCCTTCTCGTTTACAGAGACCACTATCCCCAGTGGAAAAATTTCTTTTGGCATAGTCTTCCGCTTAAAGATGACCAATGGAACTAGTTTCGTGCCATCAGCCGCACATGATAATACTACAGTAAACGCACTGGTTTCATGTCCAGTAGTCGTAATTGGAATCGTGTGCTCTCACGTCCACAGTTTTGCCTGGAGGGCAGTCAAACCACATGGGAACCTCATCCATGTTTATGATGTCCGAAAAGCCGACACCTGCTTCTTCAACTTTGGATTTCACAAAGGTCTTCCACCTTTTTCTACCAATCATCAGGCAAATGCTGACCTACCATAGTGCGAGTATACACAGAGCTGGTTTCTCGCCATAAAGCGATAGCACCAAGTGGGATTACCACCCTTTACCACATCGAAACAATGTTGTTGGCCTTCACATTCGAGAAGTTACATTCGTATTTTATTGGCGACGGGAAATCCAAATGAAAAGTGAATTAATGTACCAATATATTAATGGTAATATATATTGAACTATACATTGTAAATACAGGCTAATTAAAGTTCTGTGATGTATATTATATGCTAATTTCGTTTGAAGTTCATTATACGACTTTTCATTTGAATTTGCTGTCGCCAAAAAAAATACGAATGTAACTTCTCAATCCATGAAGGGCAACTTTGTTTCGATGTAATAAAGTGGCGACGGGAAGTTCAAATGAAAAGTGAATACCGGTAAATGTAATAAATAATGAACTGTACATTGTATATACAGGAAAATTAAAGTACTGTAATGTATATTATACGCTAATTTCGTTTGATTTTCATCAGGACGGAATGCAACTGCAACACATCGAAGCAGTATCAGTTTTCTGAAATCGCTGTTTCTGAAAAAAAACAAAAACAAAAACGGTAGTTACGCCGCACAGGCATTTTTACAACACAACTTTATTAGATAAGCCGCGGCATTATTACCATAAATTACGGTAGTCCCTGAACTTTTTGATCGCACCTATGTACCATAAATTCTTTCAAATTTCTCAATTTTTCAACCACTCAATTTTTATATTTTCAATTTACGGTTACCATAGCTCGAACTTAAACCAGTCTTGTTACTTGAAGTTAAATTCCTTTGCAGACGTCCAAGTTTTATACCGCAACATTTTTCCATCCACGTATCCATTTTTGAATAAATACATACCTTTGTTAAAATGACTTTCTGATGGTTTGCTGAGATATTAACGAAGGTTTATGCTATATGCAAAACAAATGGTAGACTTATTCGACATTTGAGCTGGAAGAATATTTTAAACGATATTCGTGTGCAGCTACCAAAAATCTATAAAGCACAGCTAATTTCATTTTTGTAATTAAAGTAGAACTTCCCAGTACGAATAATTAGGTGTATGTGAATTTTTGTCTTGCAGTAAGAGCGAGTTTCACACAAGCAACAACTTGTCGGCATCAAGCTTAAACACAGACTCAACAAGTGCAGCTTCTGCTCACTCAGTTCACATTCTTTCTGAAGTCTTAATGGAAGGAAATTCACACAATCCTCCTCCTCACGGTTCCAGTCTTCCTAGCACATTTATTGTTCCCTCTTTAAATTAATAAAATTAGTGTGACATTTTACAAGTAAATACATTCAACCATTTTCTATATGCGGTGAAAGTTTCAGTTTGTATTTCGGCTCCCTTCCGCCTCTCCACGTATTTACGTACGTGCATGTTCAAACCTGCTCACCACCAGTCTATGCATGTCTTGAAGGCGAAGGCACTCCACTGTCAGTCTCTCGCTAGCCAAACTGCATGTCACATCAGTCTCTTGTGTGAAGAACCTTTCACTTTCACACTTAATAGTGTTATTCTTCAATCTACGAGCTGAAGAACTATCGGGTAAGTGAATTAAATATGTTCACCCTAACTTTACGTGTTTGTACCTTACAGTACATTGACGTTAAGGCATTGTATTTCAGTTTGTGTAGCACGGGTGAAGATAGAATTAGTGTTCACGAAAATGGACCCTTGTTCTGTTAATGGACGATAATTGTCACAAAGTTACTTACATCCAATCTATTGGCCTCTTGGATGTGAAAACAAATTTCTGGTACAAGAGGAAGCCATTGTTTTATAACAAGAGATGACAGACATTTGAGAGTTTCCAGAGTTTCATTGTCACCTACATTCTTTGATATTCCTGTGTTAAAACTGGTGTGAAAAATATCTTTAGAAACTACGTTATATATCAGGCTCACAGTCAACAATTTGTATATCTATCCTTCCAGAGTAAAAAATACAAATCCATTTTTTATGTACAGAAAGTATACATGATGAATAATATTATATATAAAATTCGTATTGTTTTTTATTTGCCCTCTTACACAAAAGTTTTCAAAAAAAGACTCAAATTATATTTTTTCCTCTTTTCAGCCCACTTCTTCAAATAGATCAATATGTCTCATACATCAAAACATGGTTTTATAACACCACTATAACTGGAGAAAGCCTCGTGAAATAATTTGCAGTAGTACCTTCATTAATTATTTTTTTCCTTTTCAGCAGAGTTCCAAAGATTTGTACACTCCTCTATGCGTAACTGTATATTTCTCGAAAACTACTGACCCAAATAAAAAAATATTGCGTTTTCTTTCTAATTATACATAAATAACTGTTCACGCAGTTTCAATAAAATTAAAAATTTCAGCTGCAGGTTTTTGGCGAAATTCGTCAATTCGACATGAAATGATTCTTTAATTTCAAAGGGGAAAATTGATTTGTAAAACAAGTACATCGTCAAAATATTAGCTTAATCATGCAACAAATTAAACTTACTGTAATGTACAGGGTCAGGACACATTAATATGACCACCTCTCCTAGAACATGTTGGAATGTCCCACGGTATGCAGATGAAAAATCATTGCATATCATTAAAAGCTGACAACAGCAGACGTGTAGTAGCATCCGTTAACACAGTGATTGTCGCTGTCGTGGGCAGAGCAAGTGACCTGTCGGACCTCCAAAAGGGGATAATCATTGACTATCGGGCCAAGGGGGGCAGCATTTCAGAAACGGCCACCTTTGTGAACTGCTCTAGGGCTGCCGTTGTGAAGGTGTACCGCGACTGGACGAACCAGACAGTTTCAAGCAACCGAATAGGTAACTGTGGGGCCCCACGGGCCATCGATCCTAGAGGCGAGCGTTGGTTACGACGCTTGGCCAAGACCAATCGGCATGCCACTGTTGAGCACCTGACACAGCAAATGAACAGTGAGGCCACTAGGCGTGTCAGTACCAAGACAGTGCAACGATCCCTCTCGAGGTTGGGGCTCCGGAGCAGACGTATGGTAACAGCACCCGTGTTGACGCCTGTGCATCGCCGAAAACTCCTCCAATTCGCAAAGGACTTTCACCATTGGACCTCGGCCGAGTGGCAAAGGGTTGCTTTCTCTAACGAGTCGCGGTTTCTGGTGAACAGAGTGGACGGACGATGGAGAATTCACTGGGAAGCGTCTGAGAACAGGCATCCCGACACCATCACTGGCAGACAGGCTGGTGGGGGAGGTGTGACCGTTTCATGGTATGGTCCGAGTCCACTGAATGCTGTTCGTTACCTGAAGATCGTCGCAGACCAGGTACACCCCTTCATGTCGACAGTGTTTCCTCAGGGTGATGGCACCTTTCAACAGGACAGTGCTCCCTGCCATACTGCCAAAATTGTCCACGACTGGTTCGAGGAGCATGAGGATGAATTCAAGCTACTCCCATGGCCACCAAACTCCCCGGACCTCAACCCCATAGAACATTTGTGGGACCATTTGGATCGCCATGTCCGCAAGCTGGACTCTCCGCCACGCATGGCAATGGAATTACGGGATGCACTGACCGCCGAATGGTCCCAGATACCTGCAACCACCTTCCAAGGACTTATTGACTCTGCCACGTCGACTAGCTGCTGTGCTTGCTGCCAAAGGTGGATATTCCGGATACTAGCAGGTGGTCATATTAATATGTCCCGACCCTGCATATTGTTAATGAAACATTAAAAAATTAAAATTTGTTAAACAATGTTAATTATTATAAACATGAAATCAGTGAAAGTTCTTACATTACAACAATGCGATGTATGTTGAGAATGGTTCTCATAATGGAAATGAAAAGGTTTCACTTCTGTGTTTGGGCGAACACATTTCTCGGGAATCCCCGAAGGCTCCAATTTCGGCATAGGTCTCGAATGAAACTCAAAACTCTATTAAGACATGAAAATAAATCATTACTTGCATTATCCTAAAAATGGTATATGCTTAACATGCACACTAAAAAATAAATTTTTAACGAGATTGATATTACAATATTAAAATTATGTAAAATTGGTTTATCATTTAACCTCTGATATATAAACAAAAAATATATTTAATAACTTTATACATTTCGAGGTTTATAAGAATTAAAAATTTAAAAAAGCTTATTCTAAGTTGATAACTAAACAAGTTAAAATATTCAGAACAATTCTCAAGAAAAACTATTGAAAATTTAATAATGCAACAGGAAATGTCAGCATCCCTTCTCGGAAATTTTCTGAGAAACAATGCTGACTCTCAACACTGTTGCCTGTTGTGTCGGAAACAAAGGCGACGAAACGATGATAATTAAAATAATACAAGATCTGCTTATGAGCAATGAGTAAAACAAAGCAACTCTTTTTTTTTTTTTTTTGACTCGCTCTGTATATTTGACAAGACAACATAAAACAAACATCTCATTAAACGCACTTTGTGCAATGAACACCTTTTGAAATGGGCGTGTGTAAGCCAAATCGGAAAGACAAACTTACACAGAACTAGGAGGTCACAGATCAGTTCTTACCCAACTAATAAATTGAATTCGCACATTATACGGAAAAAGTTGGCATGTATGCACAATTGGTATTTCACCTACATGAAGTCTGCACAAAACTCTAGGAAATGACTAGGGTCTGGATTTTGCATGTAATGGCATATTTTTTTCCCCTGCACTAGTAACTCATTTAAATTGGTAATCCATCTTGGAATTCTGCAAGTCGGGAAAATCCACAAGATGCCAAGTGCCTGGAACAGAGGTTGCCGACTTGTGGATGGACAGCTGTATTGGTCCATACTTTTGGTGTTGCTGCATAATAAGACATTTAAAGTTTTTAATAAAGTGCAAAAATCGAGGGAAGTGCTTTCGATGGATTTTGAAGTCGTTAATACACAGTGACACAGGTGCTGGAAGGAGATACTTTAATTTTGTTCACTCACTCCCAAAGTGGTGGTTGTCCTCAAATATTCACCAATCACCTCAATTGTTGTAGGGATCTTTCTCAATATAAAAAATATTTACTACGGTAATTGACAATAGACTAAATTTTTCTGTAGAAAATTTTGGAAAAAACGTTTTTTGTTCCAGTCAATAAATTTTTATTTTTGCTTTGGTTTAATTTTTTTTCATCCATTTTGATAAGTATGACAATGAAAGCAATGTGAGAAAGTAAATTTTTGGTACATATTTTAGTGCGGCCATGTGAACACGCAGGGAGAGACCAATGGAGAGATAGGACATACCAAGGAGCGCAAGAAATGGCGCAGATTAGTCTGCTATGGGCAATCAAACAGCATGTGTGCGAAAACTCACGTCAAATGGAAATGGAGCAATGGATAAACATGAAATTTTGTTAAAAATTAGGAAAAATGGCCACAGAAATGCATGCAATGTTGATCCAGATGTACAGAACATGTTCGGTCACATATGTACAGGAGTGGAACGTGGAATCCATTGCATGCAAATGCACGCCCGCATACTGCGATCTGTGTAACTAACTTCATGGCTCAACGCTGTTTAACTATTGCACATCCATTGTAATCGCCTGATCTGGCGCCTGCAGATTTCTTCATGTTCCCCCGCCTCAAGGGGGTCCTGAAGGGCAAACGTTTTGCAGACATACCGAACATCCAACAACGTGTGACATCTGTGCTTCAATGATCCCAAAAGAGGCCTTCTTCGACTCATTCCAGCAGCTTTATCAACGAGTTCCCTAAACACAGGCTTGAAACCACAAAAGCAACGAGAGGTAAAAGTGCGGCCATGCGCATGTGCAGGGAGACCAATGGAGAGACCGGACATAGCAATATGTCAAGTGTATTGTGTCCAACAAATGTTACTTTGAGGGGGATTTAAGGTATTTTGTTTTATTTCCTTTATGCTGCCATTCACCAAACTTTTTAGGCACACCTTGTATTTCAGATAAGTTTTGAAAATTTGATGCAAAACTTGGGACCTCGATACCCCTTGTCCCAAATTGCGGCATACATTTGTATAAAGACTACTGATTATGGATGGCATTTAGTAGTTTTCTGTACAAGTGTACTTATAAAAATTGCATATTAATAGATAGTTTTGCGAATTTTAATGTCATCTTAATTCTCAACACTTATTTTAAATAAAGGAAAAAATTGCTTTTCATACAGAAAAACCAAATTAAAGCAAATAACTCGATAAGAAAAGAGAAATACTGCAATTTTTGTTTCAACGAACCAAAGATAAGAATAGGCTACCGTTAAGCATTTTTACGTATTTGCTTATTTTCAGTTTTTGTCACTGTGTGGCGTTACTTGTTCTTCTCCCTTCTTGATTGTACTACTCAATGAATAAACAGTTTGTTTTTTGCTCTCCTATATTCGTGTGAAATGCAGTCATTTCTTTCGCCAAATACAACTCTATGAACTCATGAATCGCAAGTATACACTTCCTTAAGTTTGTCATCATAATTAACAAACAGCTACCACGTGATGCGATATAAGCTTGCTGTGCAGTGATGTAAAGATGCACTTAAAACTATCAGAATATTATAGACCTTGATCATGAATGTGTAATTTATAAAACTAAAGCCCTTATCTGTATTTTATATAATCTTTAATTTCGAGTTTCAGACAAAAAAACAAAATCAAATTGAAATTTTTGCATAGCATAATCTGGGACAAATAAAAACTTTTAAAATCACCAACCTGTTTCTCACGAAGCTCTTCTATTTTCTTTTCTTTTGCCTCAAAGCGTTTCTTATCGCCTTCATCAAAACTAAAAGGGATAACTTTAGTTCTCTTTTGCTCATATTTCAATTTTGATGGCACTCCTGCTGAATGAGGTGTTGAGATTTTCCTCGTTCTTACTAAGCCAACCTAAGAACAAAAAAAACAAACAAAAAAAAACCAACCCTTACTGTTTGCTTTAGCTATTTTTATTCTATCAAATTATTATTACAATTATTATTATTATTATTTTTTTTTTTTTACTGGATTAGCAAGTCTTTCTTCTACTTTATCTGAAGTTAGACTTATTCCTTTAATGGAAACCCTTAAAAATTAAATCAGTTTTATGTACTTTTAGGGGGGCTTTTGTTCGTGTGACTCCAAATTTTCAATAGAGATTGGGCATACTACGTGTGCGACATCTGTGAAGCATAAAACGAAACTACTTAAAGAGCGATTCTCCACACATGCTTGTAACTGCTCGTAGCTGCTCACGTTTAATTAACTAGAGGCGTTTAATTATGGCAAAATTAATAAAATATAGGTTCCAGTGTGAGTTTTGAATTTCCGAGACCTGCTGTAAAAAAGAAAGGCTTCCAATTAGCAGAAAGTACAGTTGAGTCAAAAGTCGTGGCCGACTCGGGAGGAGGGGGGAGTTCGAGTTTGACGAATTCTGGGCGAAGACCATTTACCACAAGGGTATATCGCAGTTTATTAAGAGAAAAGAGTGGGAAGAAACATCAGCACGAATTTGAATGCCACAGACTTATACACGAGTATATATGGTAATTACGTAACTACACTTGTAAGATAGACAAAAGATTTTAAATAAATTTTTGCTACAAAAGTTTTATCAATCTTTTGTTACATTGATTACATGCATCAGCTCTGTTAACTTGAGGCCTTGGATAACCAGAACTTGGTTAACCGCGAGTCTACTGTATTTCCACTTTGTTGTTCGAGATTGTACTGCAGGGATCTGGCTAGAAATTGCAAAATGCTGGTTAACTTCCCACGGGAGAAAAAAAAAAAAAGTGGTGGTCGGTTATCATTGCAACATTTGGAATACTAGTGGTCTATTTTAAATCTTACCAGGATCCTACAACCTACATCTGTATAACGCACATTTAACTTACGATCTACGCTGTGGTCGCGAAAACGGTAATTTTTATAGTGCTGGTCACACGCAACAAGTGCTGACTAGTGTAGCTGATCCCTGTACCGAGGATTCACTTTTTCCTCGATTTTCATCTATCTTTCTCGCTTACCAAAAGCCAATGAAAAAACGAAAACTGCCCATCTTCACAAAGTCTACACGGATTAGGGGGCTCCACAAGGATTTCTACCCTAGGCTTTGGTCTTCAAGCCCAATCACTATTACCAATTATTTCGTTCACAGAGGAAATTCGGAATTCTCTCACTTTTTTGAATTCGTGCTAATTTATCTCGATTCAGGTAATGCAAGATTATCCTTAATTTACAAGCACGATTAGTGTTAGCTCATAACATCGAAAGGTAGCTATAGCATTTGAGGTCACTTTCAGTCATGCGAGTTTCTCTACCGATATAGGGAAACTGACTATAGAATCAGCAAAGAATTTTAAATGCATACAGAACCAGTCACGACCAACATACCAATGTAAAAATTAAAAACTTACCGAAGCACTTTTAAATGATTTCGACCGCCGCCTGCTTGGACTTAAAACTGCAGGTGGGGTGACAAATTTAACGGCAGCCTAGTAAGCATAAAAACAAAGAAAATGTTATAGTGTGTACTATTTTATGTTAGTGTTCACGTAATATAAATGTTTAAGTAAATTATCTGGGAAGAAGTGGAAAGTCGTACTTACATTGATAGAACTGAACGATTTCGACCTGCGTCTAGCAGGATTAGAAGCAGGAGGAGTGATAAATTTTGTACTTGTATTCTAAATATAAAAATCCTTAATAAAACTTATGCCAAAGAACCTTAAATCTTTAAATACACTCACATTCAAAAGTAATGCTACCCTCTAGAAAACTCATGCAATTTCTAAGCTATGCATAAGAAGATGTGCTAAGAAATTGAACACATAAAATAACAGATTTTATTTGTTTGCCATTGCAATGCAAGTACTCATCAGGCACCCTGGTTGCTAACGACAATATGCATCTCATCCAACAGCATCTGTCATACAGAAGAACTCTTCCCTGTATGGAGCTCCACACAGCAACACCAGGTGAAGACCCTGTGGTGGTCGAGTCAAATATACAGGGGTGTGTTAATTGTTGGGCACTACTTGGTAGAAAGTTTCCTAAGGACAACAGAAGATGAAAATGTTGAAGTTTAATAGATGGCTTACATTTGAAATGGGAAAAGTAACTTTAAAATGAGATGAAATATGTTCTTATTACCATTCAATGTTGTGCAACCAATACATTGTTTTTCCTTGTTTAAAACGCACCTGTGGAAGCTAGAGATTTGATAAGAAATAATTGCATTCCACGAGATTTCGCAAAAACGACTTTGCAATGTGATAACGTATTGCTTACATTTTTGGCTGCCCACTGTCGAACTTGGCCAACCCCAGAAAACAGCTCTCCTTGACAATGCCTTGTCTGCAGGCAGACACCAAATGATGATGGACATCACCTCCTGAAAACCACAAGCAATGTAATTTTGCATCAAATCTCAAGCTTCCACAGATGCATTTTAAACAACGTGAAGCAAAGTATTGATTGCACAATATCAGTCCTTTGACCGGAAATAAATACTGTATGCACATCACATTTCACAATCATTTTTCTCGAACTGTAAGCTGTCTACTAAAAAACTTTCAAAAACATTTTCATCTTATTTATCCCTTAGGAAACGATCCTCCAAGTAGTGCCCAACATTTAACGTACACTCTTCTTCCATATGTCGCCACATACATACTATACCAACATCAGGATTAATCACTGAAGAATAAGTTTGCATGCTTCAGCAACGAGAAGTATACTTCCATTTTTGATACAGAACATGAAGCCCAGTTGCATGAATGAGAAAAAATAGTGCAGTTGGGCACTGGTCAATGCAAAGAACTTTGCACATTCCTCAGAAGTCTCAAGAGGTTTTACAAAAGGTGGCACTTGCTGCACGTGCAATGCAGGGTTCATTTTAGGCAGGCTTTACGGGGCGTGCCGCCGCGTTTGCCCTTTTCATGAAAAATTTCCGCCCCGCTGCCCTTTGATCCTGATCACGTGCCCCGATACCTGAAAATCCGCCCGCAAAGAAAAATCCAAAAATCTTGTAAAGGAACTTCAAAAAGAACTATGCATTTTTTATAGAAAACTATCTTTTTTGAAAACTAAAGGTAAACTCCACGGAAAAAATTGACTTTTTTTTTTTTTTGCATCATAACATTAATCCAGATTAATAGAGTATTTATTCAAAATTTTTCGATTTTTCCTAATATTTTATTAAGAAAAATGCCTCGGAAAATTGAAAATTTACGTGGGATCTTCCATTCCCTTCTCCACAGAACACGGCGGAACAAGCTGTCATTTCCTGCCACAAGAACCTTGGGGAATTTCGTCTCCGAGATTCTAGTCGCTTCGAACGATTCTACATATCGTAAGATTTGCTAACCTGTTTTATTTCAGAATGCCTTCAATTTCTTCTGTTTGGATGTGTAAATAGACAACCGTATAGAAATTTCACATTTCATAAAATTCCACAATCAGAATCTATTAAAAAACAGTGGATTATTTTTTGACAGTGAGGGAACTGGTATCCAACTACAAACAGCATCGTGTGCTCATTTTGAAGCGTCTTGCTTTGTCTACACATCCGCAGTTTTAAATTCAGTATCAATTCAAACAAGAAATTCGCTGAAACTAAATCGCATATAAGGTGGAACTAGATGTTCTTCCAACTCTAAACGGGCCTGGCGTTCTTCAAGAACAATGACCGCAACAGCACTCATTAAACGCTGAAGGAATGAAGAGGTAAGCCTATCTGCTGTGTAAGGCACACGCCGACGCGGCAGGCAGAAGATCCCGTTTCATGGTTTAATGCATAGGGCTGTAAATCGCAGAAGTTGCAGTAGCATTTAATTCTGTTAACGGCCCTTATATATCGCTGTCACTTATCAAAATCGCAGTCGTCACTACCGGTCTTGTTTCATATTTATAGCACATTGCTATGCCCAACTGAAAACTAACCGATAGCGTCCAATGTGTGACGCCACGAATTCGCAACTCCTTCGCACTTCTTGGCAACTTGTGATGTAACAGTTGCCGAACAGAGGCCAACGAGAGACTGGCCGTGGCACTACGTCATAGCTGGGAAGTCACGTGTTCAACGGGGTCCCAGCTGAAAAAAAGTAACGCAAGCTTCCATGCAATTTGAAGCAACCCTTCCTCCCTATTTGATTGCCTATTCAAAATCAAATAAAAGATTTAACTAGATCTAAAAAATATTTATTGACACTTTATTTACTGAGATATTTATTAAAATCACCCTTTTGGACACAAATTCTAAAAAGTTTGATTTATTATTTAAAAGATGTTTTAGAAATAATTATATAATAGTATCTTATTAATTATAAAATTCTGAAAACTTATTTTATCATTATGTAGCAGCAAATAACAAAAAAAAAAAAAAAAAAAAAAGGAATACGGCAAAAAAAATAATTACAAAATTTTATTTGAAAAAAAAAGTGCAGTCTTATTTGTACACAAGCATTATGTCATTTGTAAACGCAAGTTTTTATAACTTGAAAAATATGACAATTCAATAAATTATAGAGAAAAACTTACTTTTATTTGAAGGGTGTATGGCAATATAAGTTGCAAAAGAAAATAAGATCTGACTGGAGTGACTGCTGTTTATAAGATTAAATTCTCTATCTTATAAACATATTCATGACATTATAATGTCTTATAATTTTTGAATTGTTTTCAACCCATATATCTCTCACCTGTAAAATTTGTGGAGTGCGTTAATAAAGTTCTTAATGAATTGTTAAAGAAAGAACCATGCATTTGGGCTCAGTCTATGCTCACTTTCCAATAATTGCATAAATCCAATGTAATAATCAGTACCATTTTACTGCCTGTACTGGCCAAACCAGCTAAATCATCAATTTGATATTTTCTAACATCAGATATTTAAACTGCAAGTTATCAAATAGATATTCAGTAAGTTTAATGAATGCATATACAGTGGTTTCCTTGGCTGAAAATGTCTGCCTCCTTAACACTTCTTTGTTAGAACTGCCTTATTTCTTAAGGCAAAGTGATCATTTTTTCAAGATTAATTTGCATGGTGCTCTCCTTTTTAACATATTCTAACATAAAATATGAAATATAAATAAATAAGTTACACCAGTTTAAGGTTTTTAAAAATTTATTTGCACCAAAAATTTAATTTATATACAGTATTAATAATTTTAACACAAAAATTATTCTGTTGAAATAATATATTGTGGGATATTTTTTACATTAATTTGGAATGAGTTTTCTAATTTTTCTTCTGTCAGATTGTATTGATGACATTTCATCATTTAGGTTTTTGGTTAAATTGTTAATAAAAATTTTGCATGCTCTTAACAAAACGCCTTCTAGAACTTCTGATAAACCATTCCACATTGACACTTATCATACAAAAAATATTTCGTTGTCGTTCCAAATAAACACACGCTATAGTATATAAAACTGACAAATGTTTCATATTTAAGAAGTCCTGTTTGTGCTTCGTAAATATTTCAATTAGTGAAAACCATGCTATTGCAATGCACAATATAACATTTTCAGTTGGTAAGGTCAATTTACCACGATCTTGTAATATAACAAAATTATAATTGTCATCCACAACAGATTTGTCAAGCAATATGAAATTTTCACAAACAGAACAACATTTCATTTTCTCCTTCATTACACAATATCCTCCAATATTAAATTCTTCTATGTCAGTAATAAATGAAGATATTGAAACATTTGATACTTCCTCGCTGCAAGGAAAAAGTTTTCAATGAAATATTTTCATTTGCAAGCAGAATCATGCTCTTAAATTTCAGACGTCGTTCACTTTCCAACAGCTGCACAAATCCTATATAAAAATTAGAACCACTCTGTTGTCTGTATTGCCCAAAACGACTTTCAATATCATTGCTTTGAAACTTTCCCAATAGTACATAACTATAATTCAAGTTTTCAAACAGATATTCGATAAGTTTAATGAAGGCATCTGTGGTAGTTATAATAGCCTGAAAAGTTTGGCTACTTAAACCTTCTTTAATAGGCCTGCTTCGCCAGTTTTTCAGCCAAATTTATAACTGTTTCAAGAAATTCAACTGAATTGTGCTGCCTTTCTTAATGTGCTCTCTCCACTCAACATTAAATCTTTCTTTTTCATAAGCTGATTTTACATTCACAACTTTCCACCACTTAACAATTATTTCCAAAAATGCAAGTGTTCCTTCAACATCACAAAAAATTTCTTTATTACAATTTGCAACACGTTTCAAAGCTGAAATATTTTTTTCATGAAATAATTTGAGTGCCTGGTTTACGTTCTGTTTTTCGATGTTAGAAGGATACAAAACTTTTTTTGACAATAAATACCCATATTTTGCTAATGAATGTTTTTCCATTTGATACAGTACTTCAAGATGAGAAAAATTACATGTCATAGTTGTACCATTTAAATTAAAATCTGGAAAAGTTAAACAATCCTTTCTCGTGTCTGATATCTAGTTATTTCGAAGACACTTCATAATGTGCACTGTATCAAATACAAAAAACAACAACCTTTCTACAACAAATTAGTGGGTGATTGATGAAAGGCTGTAAAGTTTTTGTAGGGGGTGAATAATTCAAAACTTTTTCTATTAATTGTGTTATTGTCAGAGATCAAAGCCAATACCTTAAAGCCAATTTTTTCTAATTCAACAATGATGCTGTTGATTGCCTCAAACAACTGATGTGCATTAAGATTACACACAGGCATTATGTTAAAGACATCTTTATAATTAGATAAAATGGATGTAATCATGAAAACTTGAGCAGTTTTGGCAATGGCAGAGAAATTGACACTGCTTCCATACAATGATCCTCTCTTAAAAGATATAGTTGGTTGGATGTACACTTCATCTAACAAATTAATTGTTAATTCATCTTGTTGTAAATAGTTTCTCTTAATTTTTAAATATTCGAGACTTTTAGAAATACTTTGATCAAGACTAAAGTTACACACCAATTTACTTAATGTTCTTGTATGGGGCAAACAAAGAACTCCAGTTCTAAGAGGAGCATTGTATGCAGATGGAGAATGAACAAACATTGAGGAACTCGATCATAGTTAGGTTAGAATATCTTCTACCATTCTTTGGAACCATGCTTTGCCTTATTTGTTCTATGCAAAATTTCAAAACTTGTGATTCTTCAACTTTTCTTCATAAGAGCTTTCAATCAATTTTATGGCATTTGCCAGTTTATCAGTATTTGAAACTTTGTGTATTTTCCTCATACAAGAGGATGTCATCAAATGCCTGTTGGATTTTTATAATGGCAGTTTATTTTGGAAAATTTTGACAATTTTAACTTTTCTGCTGGCTGGTGTTCTAGATTTATGGAGAGGTATGTATTTAACAGTAAAATGTATTCAACATTTTAAGAGTCATCTGGCTAAAAAGATCTTATTTCAATTTTCAGATATGGACTGTTTGCGACAACGGACAAAGATATCGCAAAAACTCCCTGACGATTTTACCGAGAAGGTTTGCGCATTCCATAAATTCATAATAAGGCAGAGAAAACTGAATGGTTACGATCTACGAGACATAGGAAATATGGACGAGACACCAATGACGTTTGACTTGCCTAGCAACCAAACAGTTGCTAGGATAGGTGAGAAGAGCATTCCCGTTAGGACGACAAGAAACGAAAAAAATCATTTTATGTGGTGCTCTCTTGTCTGGCAGATGGGACGAAATTAAGGCCGGTTGTAATCTTTAAAAGAAAAAATATCCCGAAGAACCTCAACCATCCAGGCGTTATCGCCCGGGCCCATGAAAAAGGAAGGATGGATGGACGAGGAAGGAGTTAAAAAAAATGGATATATGGAATAACAGGCCAGGAGCTTTATTGAAGAAAAAGAAGTCTTTGTTAGTCTGGGACATGTTTAGGTAAAATTAGTATATAATTTTTTATAATTATCAGGGATATCAATTAGCAAACAAGAAGAACTAACTTTTCTTTTTATAGCGGCCACAAAACAAACGCGATTAAAAACGAGGCTCGGAGAACGAAAGTGACTCTAGCGGTCATTCCAGGTGGCCTCACTTCGATCTTACAACCCCTAGACGTATGTTTGAACAAGCCTTTTAAAGATCGTGTTCGAAAAATGTGGCAGCACTGGATGTGCTCTGGGAAAGCCGGAACAAAGAGCGGAAATATAGCGAAGCCGGATGCACAACTAGTGGTTACTTGGGTTAGAGATGAGTGGGAAGACATTACCACAGAAATGGTCCGTCGTTCATTTTTAAAATGCGGCATCAGCAATGCCCTAGACGGAACTGAGGATGATGAGCTCTTTGAAGACGATGACGATTCCTGCCATGAAAGTGATGCCGATGAAAATGAAACAGAAAATGATTTGGACGACATGTATGAAGAAGAATACGAAAATTTTTATCAACTTTTCGGAGAGTCGGATGAAGAAGATGCTACTTTTGATGGTTTTTCCACACAATGATTTTCTTATTATAAATTTATTGTTTTTGTAATAAAAAAATTTTTCCCTCATGCGTTGCATTTTTTCCCCTTTTTTGCCTCGGCTTATGCACGGGTCAAGGCGTTTTCCCACTTTTTGGGCTTAAAAACAGGGAGTCGGCCTATGTGCGGGTCAGCTTATACGCGAGTATATACGGTATTAATATATACAGTCACTTGATACAATAACACAATATTACACAACCATTATTTTTAATACAAGCCCATCTATCAGACAGTTTATCTTTGATACTATCAACATACGCTTCTAATTCTCGAAAGCTTTTTATGGAATGCTTGATGGCGTAATCATTAGCTTCTTGGAGGCTGAGCTGAATAGCTTGTTCCAAACGTTCATTTTCATCACAGAGTCTCTTGCTTTTCTCCGAGGGAATGGAACTTAAATATTTTGGAACATTTTCAAAAATGCAGAGAAATGATCCTTCTTTTAATTTAGGTATTTTCCTAGGAATTTCTTTCAGAATTCCATCCACAAAAATTTTATCGGATCGGATGATTTGACTCTCAGGAAAATGCTTGCAACAGATTACAGGATTTTGAGTTTGCTTAAATCTGTTGGGATCTTCCTTAACCAAATACTTCTATCATGTTTGTTTTTTGGCAACGAAAATACATTTACATACTCTGGTTCTCCATCATAGTTTGACCTGCAAACTATCACACTACATCGACGTGGCATCTTCAAATAATGGCAGAACAATATAAAAAAAAAGTTCATTCCAGAAAAGGTGAAGTTGTTAGGTTCCCTAAAACAAATAAAATACCAGATTTAGTTCTTTATACAGAAGATGAACATTTATAATAAAAACAGAAAAACAGACCACCCCGAACATATATTTTTGAATAAAACCCACACCGCATGAAGTGCATCCCTATTTTTCAAGAATATATTTGTAGGACTGTGAAATGTCATCAATGTGTTTAAAAATCGATTGCAAATACAGATTCAAGGTGGCAAAAGATTGCAAATATTTGTATAGAGCGTGGCGAGCTTGTTGAATTCGAGATTTAAAAAAATATGGATTTTAAAAGTCGATTAGCTGGTGCAGAGGCAAACAATGCTGTAAACATAATCTGCAAGCATCTCATACAGATGGTAACACTTATCTGAATTCTGAGGATATATGGAAAGACATATATTTAAGCAGTGAAAAATTTGTAGAATTCAAGCATTACAGCTAGTATGAGGCAAGGTCTGCACTCCAATTTGAAATCTTACTTGGAACAACATCTGCTGAGCTACTTGAACTCGGGCAGGCTTTACAAAAATTTAATTGGAACCTGCAAAATTGGCAACGCAGTATTGCAATTGTGTGTACCTGCAACATCTGTGCCTTCAGAAAGGTGATTTTTAAAAGCAGGAAACGTATTAGGAAGGCAAAAATGAAATTTAAAGCCGAAGCACCTTGAAAAATATGTCAGTGTAAACGATTTAAGCTTGTCTGAACTGTGCAAGTTGAAAATGTTTTTAAATAAACATTAATTTTGCTCTGCATTTTTGCAATGTTTCTTTAATGAGCAACAGTACATTTCTATCTTTATTGTTATAGATTATTATATTTTAAATTTAGATTCAAGTTTATTATGGATTTTATTCAATTATGTTAGATATTTTAAACTTTAAATATTATAACATCGAATTTTTTGAGACATCGATGGTTGAAATCGAATGTCGAATGTTTCAGGCATCGCACGTCCCTAATATTTTGTAGAAATGAAAATAGTTTTATTATGCTCATGCATTTATTGAAGGCTATTTTAAAGTAATATAAATGTATATTAGACTCTGCTGCTCTTTTCTGCATGCAACATTAGACTCTGCAACTAGACTGATTATGTCAACATTTATGATAAGAACTATATGATGTCAGAGTTTTTAAAATTAAGAAATTAAATTATATAAAGGTATACCTATATAAATAGCATGCCGTGTAAATAAAGAGTTTTTTAAAATTAAAAATATAAGCTCATTGAGATTTAAACTTACCAGTCTCCGGAGAATTACAAACGCCTACGCAGGTCAAGCGGATGGTTTCACTGGTGTGGAAATAATCCGAAAATATCCGATTGATTATGCTTTTCTTTCAACTTGAACCGCTTCAAGAATGATGTTTGAAGTGGGTCCTTACAATTTGCACTAGTTTATAACTTACAAAACAAGCAGAAACGCATAGATTGTCTCGATTGTTCTGACACGCATACACTCGTCAACTACAGAGCAGCCATTTTGCTTTGCAAGCTGGGACCTTGCTGACCATGTAGTAAAATGAGTGCCACGGCCTGTCTCTCGTTGGCCTCGTGCCGAACCATGAAGCCAGTGTCTATCGCAGGGGAAGGAAAAAATGAAAGTTTTTTTATAATATTTTATCAATTTTTGAGTAAGAATTGAAAATTTTTATACATGCTACATTGTTATTGAGACTTTCATCTTTCATTTTAAACAAAGTTGTTTTGGGTGTGGAGTTTACCTTTAAATGCCCTTTTTAAAGTCCAGAATGAACCCTGTAATGCACCAATCTTCCCTTGAACTCATTATTAGTGGATGCCAAGAACGTGAATGAGACCCTTCTGCAGGTTCTTTGCATCACCAAAGCAAGTACCTTGAAACTTCAGTGGGAATATGATGATGCGACCACGGGGCCCTGGATAGACCATTAACAAACGGTCTCATACAAGATCAACTGATGAAACTGGATAACCTATGTTATAGAAAGCACTACAGTTGTAGAAATCTTTGTTTTTTCTCTGTTCTACTTTCTTATATATGCTTTCTGTGACAGCAGATTGTATTGTCTCAATCACGGTTGCATTACTTTTTGATGGTATGTGTACGTCACTCTTAAAACTATTCTAGATATTAAACCTTATTAAATTTATGTGAATACTCTAACACAGTAGAATGCACTGTTCGGACCCTTTCAATTTTTTGACTTTCAACTTCAACAACTAAGAATTTTTGATGTCTCCATTTTTCAATTTTATTTCTTGATGAAAAAAGGAAAGAAAATCCCATAACCTGATTCAAACTAGGATCCTTCAGCTCATGCCTTAGGAGAGAGAGTCCCAGCCTAGGACTAGGTAACGGCTCTAACCAAGCCTAAACCACATGTATGTAAATAGCATAATGCTTTATGTCCGCAACGGCACAAGTATCATGGTTAGTGCGTCAGCAGCATGAGCCGAAGGTTCCCGATTCGAATCCAGGCTATGGAATTTTCTGCCCTGTTTTTCACTAATAATTTAACGTCGAAGACAAGGCATACAATTAAAGACTTCTGAGCTAATTTTATTTCAGTCACATTTGGAAAAAGCTCCTTATCACATTCTGAAAATGTTGAAATGTTCCCATTTTGCACAAGATAAATCCTCATTTTCGCCATGTTAATCTTCAATACCCTTTGCTAGAACAGCATACTGAAAAATTTTGAAGACTGGATTCTATAACAAGTCACCAATATAATTCTAACCTTAGATTAGCATTGCATCAAACATTACAATCATCCCACCCCACTTCCAAAATGTGTAAAATGAGCAACTTTTTACCAGTCAGAAGTTATCAGGCTACCCAAGTTCCTATCGTTCTATCTGCCACTGGGATTATTCCATAGTCAATACACAAAGCCTGTCAACAGTGAATTTAAAGCCACACTTCTACAGGGAGAGTCAAAAAAAGCCGGAGTGAGGAAAAAAAAAACTAAGTCCCAGGACAATAGGTTTTGCAAAAATAGATTTATTCAACAAGTGTTACGCAAATGCGAGGTGTTAGGCATGACAATCCTAAAATAAATGTTAGAATTGTTCACCATTTTCATCAAAACAGCACTGTGCGAAGCTCAACTTGTAGACAAATTTTTAGCGTAGAGTGATGGGGTAAACTTACCGAATGCCTCCTCGACCAGTACTTTAACGACTTCGATGTCGTGTGGGGATTCCGTATAGATCATATCACGGACAATTCCCCACACAGCTAGGTCATAGGTGTGATATCGTAGGAGCGTGGAGGCCATGCCATAGGCCCACCATGACCTATCCAGCTCTTGGGAAACAGGGTGTCGAGAAAATTACGAACCACCATAGCAGCATGGAGCACCATCTTGTTGAAAAACGACGTCCTCCGGACATTGCGCTTGAATTGCTATAATGATCTTTACCCATAACAGCCTGTTAGTTTGGTTTGGTTTATTTGGTATTATCGTCCTTTTCAACTGCTATGGCCATTTCAGGACTGCATTATAGGGGCCGCAAATTTTGCCTCGCAAGGGTTCTTTAACGTGCAGCCGGCAAACGACTACACGGGACCAACGGCTTTACTTCCCTCCCGAAGGAAGTGCGTGATCTCAGAATTTTCCCCCTGAAAAAATCCTCGTCGTCCTCAGCCAGGATCGAACCTGCATCCTTGGGCATCAGAGGCGATCACGCAACCACTGAGCCACCGAGGCCGATCATAACAGCCTGAGATATCCAATTGCAATTAAATTCCCCTCGAAGAAAAAGGGCCCAATAATCCCACCCAAACGTCTACACCTGGACTCTGTAAGCCCTTCTCCATTGTGCTATGACTATTTTCATCCGACCAGTAGATGCAATTATGCCTATTCACCCATCCATTCAGGTGAAATTTAGCTTCGTCAGCCCATAAAAAGCGATCTAACACGTTTGATTCTTCATCCAGAATGTCATACAACCAACCACAAAACTCTAGACAGCGACCATGGTCAGTTTCCTCCATGCCACGCCTAAGTCGGGGTCTATAGCACCTGAACCCTATTCTTTTAATGCATCGTATCACTGAAGTTTGGGAAGCATTGCGCTGTCGACTTAACTGGCGAGTTTATGTAGAAGGAGCATCCATCAGTGTGGAATGGATATCTGCGGAAGTATCTGGCGTTACTATTATTGGAGGTCGGCTGCTTTGTTCCTTGTGTGCATCCTTGACCGTTCCATCCGTCTCGAATTTCCTAATCAATGCCTGGATTGTGCTTCTTGCAGGTAGTTTTTATTTGGATACTTTCGCACTCACTGCTGTCTAACATTTGCAATGTTATTTCCTTGTTGATAATACCAACGAACTAGTTCAATTTGCTCACTGACCGTATATCGACCCATTGTAGCCGAAAACTAAATCAACTGTTATTTGATTTCAATTTGATTTCAAAAAAGAAATCAACAAATGCAAACCATTCACAGCACACCTATTGTTGAATAAACCAAATGCCCTGGGACTAGACTTGGCCCTTTCTTAGGTTCATCTCTCGGACTTGACATCCAGACTTGTTTTTTCCAAAAGAAATAACTGTATACTGTAGCGATTATAGGAAGACACATGCCAATCACTGCCACTGCCATGGACAATCAGCCTCATTTATGGTCATCCTTTATCTTATAGGAAAATCTCACAAGAACATCCAATTCTTGTAAACAAAGGCTGAGGAAGAGAGGCTATCGTTTTAGACACACGACTACATTTGAACTTCAGCCATGTGCCTTCCTATAATCGCCCGACCATATCTTACTTCAGAATTTGAAGACAAATTTCTGGTTCTTTTTTTCCATAAAAATCCTGGAGATTTTGGGACTGTTAACGGGAGCTTTTGCACTGGCTTTATACCCTACAAAATAAAAATAAAATAATTGTACATTAAAATTAACAAAAAGTATAGCTTATCCCTTAAACTGTGTGCAAGTGTACAACTTACTGAAACACCTCAGTGGAATTAATCAGCAAAAACGATCACCGAGAGCAATGTAAATGAGGAAGTGAACGTGCATCTTTAATAAAGACTCACGGCAAAATGCTTTGCTCATCATGAACAAATATGCTTTGCAAGGTGGATAGCAGTTGAGTTGAAAGTATGCCTCATACAGAATGGTTTGGTTTGGTTTGGTTTATTTGGTATTAACGTCCTTTTCAACTGCTATGGCCATTTCAGGACGGCGTTATAGGGGCCGCAAATTTTGCCTCCCAAGAGTTCTTTAACGTGCAGCCGACAAACGACTACACGGGACCAACGGCTTTACTTCCCTTCCGAAGGATGTGCGTGATCTCAGGATTTTCCCCCTGAAAAAATCCTAGTCGTCCTTGGCCGGGATTGAACCCGCGTCCTCGGGTTCATACAGAATGTCCTGTGACTGTTCGTACCAACCTTGCTTATGCCCTGGTCAGAATGACAGACGATGGCCTCTACAGGAGGTGGCAACAGAACTGGCACTGACCAGGCGACTGTGCATAAAATTTTATGATACGATATGCACATGGGCAAAATAGCTGCTAAATGGGTCCCATATCCACCGACAGAACCACAAAAACTGACATTACAAAGCGTGTTGTGTGAACTTGCAACGATACAAGTGTGAAAGACATGCTGAACAGGATTATTGTCATTGATGAAACCAGGGCCAGGCTTATGAACCAGAGCTTAAACGCCAGTCTGCTGAATGGGAACATCAAGGATTGCCACAAAAAGACAAAGTCCATCAAAATCTACAACAGCTTTTCAGACACAATTTTATTATTATTTGTCACATTATATAAAATTACTATTAGAATCAGTATTACGAGGCTTGTTCAATAATTTTTGCGTCCTGGTCCGTAACTGGACATATAAATGTAAGTATAGATGTCTCCAGTAAAATCTATTTCCCTGACTTTTCCCAGGAAGAGTCATTTCCCTGACAAATGCCTGAAAATAGCTCTTCTTCCCTGACTTTCCAGAATGTGGGAACCCTGAAGTTAATGGCCATTTTTAACCCATGACATTGAGGAATTCTTTTGTCATTTTCTTCCCCATCATCATACTGTTAATGCAGCTTACTATGCCAGTTATCTGCAGAATAACCGATGTCATGCTATCAGGAATAAACATAATGCAACAGCCCATACAGTGCACATTTTTAAGACCAGTTTTATGGCAGTAGAAATTGGAAGTACTAGACCCCCCCCCCTACTGGCCTGATCTGTCACCGAAATTGAAAGCTCTATTGCCTGGGAGACACCTCCCTACACGTGAAGACATCGCCAACATAGTGCGATACAAGATTACCAGATTGGACAATGAAGCAGCTGATAGTATTCTCTGTCTTCCTCATTGTTGGCAGCGAAAAGGTTGATTACCTTGGAGATTTAAGAAAACGACAACAGCGGCAATGTGTATATGTGCGTGCAGACTATTGTGCTCAACATTACGGTAAATGAATGCTGGTGTACAGATCCTCAAAATTTGAAACTTCCTATTAATATTGAATTGGCAGTTTCTTCCTCAGCCCACCAATCAAAGAAAGCAATCGGAGTTTCATGCTTCCCCCTCACCCCTTCTCTTCAATGAATACAGAAAATTAAAAAACTTACCAAAGGTCGTTGAAGCAAATTTGTAGGAACAGGACGAGCTTTAAAATCTTTTCTCTCAATTTCTGGTTCAGTCTTCAAAATTTTCCCTGATTTGGTTAGATTAAAAGGCTCTTGAACAGTGGCCGGTCTCTTTTCCACTTTTATATCTTCTTTCTTTTCTAAAATCTTCTTGTCAAGAGGCTTTGCTTTAAATTGATACCTACAACATTAAAGGCATAATTATTCAATGTATAAAAAAATACACTAAGAACAGCTCCAAACGTACTTCTTATATTCGTCCATTTCCTGCAGCTCTTTTTGCTCCCTACTCAATGCAGTAATTGGACGCGTGCGAAATCTACTTCTCAAATTTGGCGTCTTTGGTATTGTTACTAGTGGACAATACTTCGAAGACTGTATTCCTGTAGGTTCTAAAATTAAGAATAGATTTAATTGGTAATTCAACTTTAATTGGATTTTATTTTTCATTCGTAAAACCTAAAATTTAACCTTTGGCACTTTTGGAATGAAATCTTTGGGGCGTCAATCGATGGAAAGCAGCAATTTGTTCAGCCATGCTTCTGTAACGTTGATTCTGAGGTTTTGAATTCTGTGTAGATTTCCGAGAGTCTTCTGATTTCTCACTTGAACACGACTAAAAAGAAAAAAGATCAGCAGGAAAGCAAACTGTTAGTGATCAGATCCTGACAACAATGTTCAACTATGCTTTCTGTCTGCATCTCTGTTTATATGTTAGATCGGTAGAAGGGTGGATCATAATACTGTTCCTATTGATTAAACAGGTGGTGGCCTTACAGTATAACAGAGGGACATCAGGAGTTCCAACTAGTTTCGCCATTTATTCCCAGCTTTGTCAAGGATATATACAGCAAGAGGCATGCAAGCCTTTATATACAGAACAGTGGTACAAATTATGCAAATACATGAACCAATAACCAATCCGTGAACGCCTAGAACCCAAGTATGCCCACGTCATCGTCCGGAATAAATCCACCGCCGCCCAAGCTGCACGGATTGCCACCGTAAGGACTTGGGTAAGCCATGCGACCACCACCTTATTTTTAAGAAACATCGTCTCAACCAAGAGGTATTCCGCCTGCACCTCCTCTTGTCATCCATCATTCCACCTGATATTCTGATGCCTCTCATCGAGGAAGATGAAGTTAGACTGCAATCCTTCAAAGAACATAAGTTCTTAACCCTGTGCAAGAAGCTAGACGACCTCCGACGCCTGCCTCCAATACGCCCACGTCCTCCTGAAGGTAATTTTGTCGTCCACGCTAATGTCGTGAACCTAACTTCAATCCAGCTGTCCGACAACGAGCAACGACTCCTTGACAAAGGCCTCAAACATGCTGTCTATAAGAAGCCAACACAATCCGATTTACACGATGTCATCACAGATGTTGAACATGCCATCAGCCTACTCCCCCAGACCGACCGTCCTCCAGCGCGAGCCATCGCCGGACATCTCACACACAAATCCTTCATAAAAGCGTCCGCGTCTAGACTACCCCGTGAACTTCTCACCGATGCTGCTGCCTCCACCACCTTGAAAACGAAGTTACAAGACTCCGATGCCCTCGTCGTCAAGGCCGATAAAGGTAACGTGTCGGTCATCATTTACCGTTCTACTTATATAAAGTCAATGATTTCATCGCTGCCAACAATTTTGTCACCCTCCCTTTCGACTCCACCTCTAAGTATCGCAAATCCATTATTTCCGTCGTCAACAAATCTCCATGCTTCAGATACCTCCGACGCCTCATCCCTTAACGCCCTAGTCAAGATCCATAAACCTAACATGCCTATACGGCCCGTCGTTAACTATTCCCCAGCTCCTGCCCACCTCGTTGCCAAATCCCTTTCTACCTTCCTCTTTAACCTGAAAATCCTCACTAATACTTACAATGTACGCAATTCCCTAACCCTTACTGAGTCCCTTTCTTCCATCCACACTGATGAGCACCTCTCCCTTATGTCCCTTGACATCACCAACTTATACACTAACATCCCTGTCACCCCCACCCTTTCTATCCTACAGCATCTGTTACTTGTTGCGTCTTTCCCTAAACCCGATACTATTGACCTACTAGCTATCCTCTCTTATTTCCTCACAGAACTACTTCTCCTTTAACAACTCTTACTATTCCCAACCCACAGGGCTAGGAATGGGATTCCCACTCAGCAGTTTTCTGTCTGGGGTATTCCTACAGCACCTGGAATTAACATACATTACCCCCTCCTTAATAATCCCTCTGTCATCGCGTATTTCCGATATGTCGATGACATCCTCATCCTCTTTGATTCCCGATCCACTACCCCCACAAATATTGTTAACACTTAACTCCTTTTCCCCACATATCCTTTTACTTTTGAACTAGAAACTAACCGATCCATCCCTTTCCTTGATATCCTCATTACCAATAACCCCACACTAACCGTCTCTCCTTTTCCATCTTTCGTAAACCGACCACATCCTCCACCTTAATACATGTACACCATTCCTCCTCACACCCCCCACCCACAAACAAGCGTCATTAAGATTCCTAATTGACCGTGCCCTGAAGCTCCCCCTCAGCCCCCTATCCAGATCATCCGAACTCCGCATAATCCGGAACCTCGCCCATGCCAATGGATATTCGACCTCCATGTTCTCCCGTATTCTTCACCGCCACAGATGGGCCCTCTTCTCCCTCTCCCAAGAAATGGATGTCATTGTATCTGGGCCCTAATTTCTCCCAGCTCTCAAACTTCCTGTCGTCCCTCGGCCTTCGAATATCTTTTCGTACTCCTACACCATCAGACCGCATCCTGAACCCACCCGCCGCAGTCACCACCGACAAATATTCTCAATCCGGAGTTTACCGCCTGAATTGTGCGCTTTGCGACAGATTCTACGTAGGATTATCGACCCGCAATTTTGCAGTACCATTCAAAGAACACATTGACTTGTATAGAAAATGAGATCGTATTTCCCACTATGCAAACCACCTCGAAGATTCCGGACACGCTTTAAAGAGACAAGAAGATGTTATGTCTGTCTTACATATCTGCAATAGACCAGAAAAAACTGCTACCCTCGAAGCGATCGAAATATTCAAGGCCAAGAAGTCCCCCCCCCCACCTGCTTCTCAATTGTCAAACAGACTTTAATGTGTATGCAATACTTAACTCTTTATCTGATCTATTATGATTCCTTTTTCTCGGTTTCTTTATTAAGGTTTATGTTTTCTTTTGCATTTTGTTATTTCTTGCCTGTTTATTTTATTTTCTGTAAATCCTCTTGTCCTCAGACAACCGGATAAGTTCTCTTTTCGGTCTGCGTAAACGCGCACCATCCCTTTGTATATTTTCTTTTTGTATAATTTATAAAATTAGTGTTTACACTCTTTTTATTCTATTGGCCATTATAATTCAAAAATCTGTGCTTATTCTATTTATCCTATTGGCAATTATTTCCTCTTTAATTCTTTTGTATCCTATTGGTTCATATATATGCATAGTTTGTACCACTGTTCTGTATATAAAGGCTTGCATGCCTCTTGCTGTATATATCCTTGACAAAGCTGGGAATAAATGGCGAAATTAGTTGGAACTCCTGATGTCCCTCTGTTATATTGTAAGGCCACCACCTGTTTATGTTAGAGGTTGGTGCTAAAACTACTGAAGGGATTTAGTTGAAATTTGGTGTGAAAGTTATTTAGTGCCTGAGTCAACATATAGGATGATACTTTTATCTGCGGGAAAAAGTCTCATTCCCACGAGAAAAAACAACAACTGGTTCCAGCAAAAAAAAAATGTCAACAGATGTTGCAACGAGTATATCACACTATGGTTTCGTTTTACGAATTTATACGAGGGTTGGGGCATAAGTCATAGCAACTATTTTTTTTCTCAGAGCTAAGGGATGGTATTATAAAATGTCATATGTCTCAAGGAAGCTGTGACTGGTAGTATGTTTCCACAACATTAGATGGCTCCGTGAGTTCCTGATGATGCGCAGAGAGCAATGTTAAATCAGTTCTTAGTCAACCGCAGTGCAAGATGGATGTAACCCGAGCTGAACAACGCTCGTATATCAAAATAGCCATTCTCTATTTTGATTTCTGTTACTTATTCTGGAAAATGAAATCTGTAATCATGTTCCAGAATAAATTTTCCAGATGCATGAAACGTATGAAACATAACATTTCAGGCTTCATGATTCCAGAACATTAAACCTACGAGTGTATAATGTTATGTCAACTACCTTAATAAACATAAGAAGCAAAGTGTTGGCGTGTTGTTAAATGTCCGTACATTTCGTCCATTCCTTGTCCTTTCATCTGTATATTTCACATTTTCCACCCATGCTTGAATTCTCAAAAAAACAAACAAAAAACAGTTGCCATGATTTATGCCCCAACCCCCGACATCTGTTGGCAATTATTCTTTTCATCTGGTGGCAGATGTCGCCAAGATGCATGTGGCGAGTACTTCGTGAGCGGAGCACATTTTGAGTTCTTCGAGTACTGTCTGCACGCCACGAGAAGACCGCCAAGTTTCTTAATGTGCTCGTATGGTGTCGCTGTAGTTGCAGATCAGTCTATAGCCATGGAAGAAGTATAATTCTTCCTCTTCCCTGCTATAGTTATGAAGGAGGAAAAGCGCTAATATCAAGTAGCGGAAAAATGATTTCTAGCAGTGTTTCCAAACAAATGAAAACGTTTGCATGGAGAGGTAGATACCTGAAAAATATAAATAAAAATAAAGAGGAAAAAATCTTCCTACTGTTTAACACCGATAAAACATTGATCGACTCAAATTTGTTCCCCAACACTGAGTAAATTCTTCTGCAACTGCAGCGACACCATACGAGCACGTTAAGCAACTCAGCGTGCCGAAAGTACAACAAAGTTTGTATATATTAATTGACAACCGTATGTCGTTTGCTCTCGTGTCACCAGCCCTGACTATTTATCAGGGCTCGAAATTCAAATTTATCAAGGAGGGGATCCTCCCCTCCTATGTTTGTAAATGGAGGGGAGTTGAACTGTTTGGGAGTGAGACAATAAGTTATAGGTTATACAAGTGATTTTTCAAAATATTTTAATTTAAGTTTTGTACATAAATTAAATGTGTTAAAAATAATAAAATACCAAAAACTCAGTCATAAGATAAATGTAATAAATTCCTATATTTCAATAAACAAAAAATTAAATAGTCATAGATGTGAGGTTCTTCTGCACCGTAGCTATTAACATAACGGATTGTGATCTTGCAGTACAGCATGTCTGGTAAAAATTAGATAACCAACCGGTTTCGACTTTTATTCCTGCCTTCATCTATATAATCCGTTACGTTATGCAAAATTAAATACCACTAAAATATATAAAAATGGATTTTAAAGTATCTTGATATTTAGCAATCTCTGGACACGATTTTGAAGTATCATCTAAACACAATGCTAATCTATGAGCTACACAATAAATTCCTATTTTTCTCTTGACGATACCGCAACGGTGACGATTGGAACTAGCGAAATTTCATTGGTTCAAAAGTTAAATCTCCATGAAAAAAATTCACCAATAATGACCGACGGCAAATTAAACCCATAATCTAATGATTTATGGACGGAAAAGATTCGTATCCAAAACTTATATTGTAAGATATAAAGAAAAAAATAACATTATCTTTAAATCTTAATAAAATCATAAAAACATTTAATATGATTAAATTTCACGGGCGGGGAAACCCCCCCTCCTGGAAGTTTTCTTGGGCGAGATTTTAAAATTTTGGGCGATAATTCCGCCATCCTGCCCTGAATTTCAAGCCCTGATTTATTTTGGCTCCCGAAGGTAAAACAACGAACGTAAAAAGAAATAAATTGGTATGGCGGAAAGATACATTCGCACAGGCCTACCAGGAGATAATGATACGGATTTAAAAAAAAAAAAATGTATTTTTCAATAAGAGGAAGCTGTCCATGTAGTTTACACTGTTTGGGATGACGAAATGAATGCTTCTGCCATTTTTTCATTTTTACCAAAAAAAATTAATTTCTCGAAAAAGGCTTAACCTATTTCCATAAAAAAATGTGTCAATGCATAGTTTTAGGACCCCTCGAGGAGAGAGAGATAGTTAATAACTGCAAAACTGCTCATCACAGCCAAACAAGTCACCTATAAAAAAAAAATTCACCTTAATGAGAGGAAAACGTGCCGAGTTTAATGAGCTTGGTTCCCTAGTTTGAACGCTACAGCCAAAAATATTAATATCTCGAAAAAGCTTACCCAATTGACATAAAATACACGCTAAGGCACAATTTAGGGTACCCTCTAAGTATGTATAACTTTTGTTTGATTCTGCTATTTGCAGTTTCAGAGGAGTTAGCTGCACAAAATGGTCACAGATGGAATTTTTTTCTTCTTCAAAATTTCAACATATCTTTTCAAATCACGAGTTTTTAGGTTGATTTCAGCAAACAAACAAACAAAAAAAAAAATTTGAGTTTCTGAAACTAACACAAAGGCATTCACTCGTAGAGAGTGGCACAGTTGGTTAGCGCGTTGACGGTCTGAGCCAAAGGTTCCTGGTTCGAATCCAGGCTATGGAATTTCTTTATGACTGTAGTCAACCCTTGCCTTTATGACTGGGATCTAATGGATGTTCGACACTAACGACGTCATCAACCTGCCCCTGGTGTTAAAAGAGCCAAGATCGCATTTGCACAAAGCATGCTATTTTAGCTTTTATTTATTAAAAAAACAAACCAACCAAAACTAAAAGAACTAGTTATCATTAAACTTCTTACCCAGAATCATTACTATACTTAAAATAGAATGTTTTTAGTGCCAGTGAGATTTTTGATGTCAGTTGCCCCTTTAAGGTATAAAAACAAATCAATGATTGATAAATACAGAAACCCTTAACAAAGCACACACACCCAAGTTACTTATAAGCAAGAACAAAAATTACCTTTTGTAAATGTTCACTTTCTGAAGGCCTGGATTTTTTCCCTTCAGTGAATTTCTCTATAGTTCCTCCTGATGGTCTATAATGATATTATAAAAATAGGGAATTTCTTTATAAAGCAATGAGTAGTTCTTTACAAAGCAAAATTAGACCATGCAGCTAAGTCTTTAAAAGTTTTTATTAAATCAAGATGTAGACATTTTGCAACAATCATTAAACTTCGTCATCTTATTGTGATCTTTTTCTTATTGGGAACAGTTCTCCCATGGTAATCCACCTGGTTCAACTACCCCTAACATACTGGCTCGGGACACATTAATATGACCACCTGCTAGTTTCCGGAATATCCACCTTTGGCGGCAAGCACAGCAGCTAGTCGACCTGGCAGAGTCAGTAAGTCCTCAGAAGGTGGTTGCAGGTATCTGGGACCATTCGGCGATCAGTACATCCCTTAATTCCATATCACCGTGCGTGTTGGAGGGTCCAGCTTGCAGACATGGCGATCGAAATGGTCCCACAAATGGTCAATGGGGTTGAGGTCCGGGGAGTTTGGTGACCATGGGAGTAGCTTGAATTCATCCTCTTGCTCCTCGAATCAGTCGTGGACGATTTTGGCAACATGGCAGGGAGCATTGTCCAGTTGAAAGGTACCATCACCCTGAGGAAACAACACTGTCGGCATGAAGGGGTATACCTGCTCTGCGACGATTGTCAGGTAACGAACAGCATTCAGTGTACCCTCCAGCGGTATCAGTGGACTCAGACCATACCACGAAAACATCCCCCTCCAGCCTGTCGTCTGCCAACGTTGGTGTCGGGATGCCTGTTCTCAGATGCTTCCCGGCGAATACTCCATCGTCCATCCATTCTGTTCCCCAGAAACCGCGACTCGTCAGAGAAAGCAACCCTTTGCCACTCGGCCGAGGTCCAATGGTGATAATCCATTGCGAATTGGAGGAGTTTTCGGCGATGCACAGGCGTCAACATGGGTGCTGTTACCATATGCCTGCTCCGGAGCCCCAACCTCAAGAGGGATCGTTGCACTGTCTTGGTACTAACACACCTAGTGGCCCCACTGTTCATTTGCTGTGTCACTTGCTCAACAGTGGCACACCTATTGGTCTTGGCCAGGCATCGTAACTGACACTCGCCTCTACGATCGATGGCCCGTGGGGCCCCACATTTACCACTTCAGTCGCTTGAAACTATCTGGTTCGTCCAATCGCGGTACACCTTCACAACGGCAGCCCTAGAGCAGTTCACAAAGGTGGCAGTTTCTGAAATGTTGCCCCCCCCCCCCCCCCTGGCCCAATAGCCAATGGTCATCCACTTTTGGAGGTCCGACAGGTCACTTGCTCTGCCCATAACGGCGACAATTGCTGTGTTAACAGATGCTACTACAAGTTTCTCAGCTTTTAATGATATGCAATGATTTTTCATCTGCATGCCATGGGACGTTCCAACATGTTTGAGGAGAGGTGGTCATAATGTGTCCCGACCCTGTAATCTTCGGGTTCAAACCAACTTCAAACGAAACTAGCATATTTAATACATAGAACAACACATTATGCCTACATTATACCATATACAGTTGATTAAGTCACTACAGTAAAAACTCGTTATAACTAATTTCAGGGGGCCAGGAAAAAAAATTCGTTATATCCAAATTTCGTTAAAAGCAAATAGTTTATTTCATTTTTTGATTGCATTTGTTTTTTTTTCTTTCTGGAAATAATATAACAATGTTGACTGCTTTTTAACACTTACAGTATTGTGAACATAATTTTGTAACTTAAACAAAGATTTGAAAATTTCCTGTGGAATATTTTCTTGTGCCGTTAAAAATTTGCCAGTCAAGTTTAAAAAACAGCTTACTTGTGTTTTGGGTGGCACAAATATGTCCGTCATCCATACCTTTTTGTTCCAATAATACAATGCTGGAAGTGATTCAACGTACTTGAAACACCTTGGTTTTTTGATATTTTCCGACGACCAATGGCTTTTTTCTCTCCAGCCCATCAACGTTGTAGCAACGAAGCACAGTCAGACGTTCCTTGCTCTGCTTTCCACCATGACATGTGTCACCTTTAAAGCTGTAAGTTTTCTTCGGCAGGAAGTTAAAAAAACAATGCAGTTTCATCGGCATTATAAATGTCGGCACGAGGAAAATCCTTAATTAATTCTGGCAGTGTTTTCTGCTTCCATTCATCGACGGTTTCTATACAAACTGCATTTCCTTCTCCTGAGACAGTCAGATCAGAAAGGAATTCCGAAATTGAGTAAATTGTGGATGATGGAACTCCGAACTGCTTAGCTACATGTATTTCTGATTTCTTTAAAACACCTTTGTCAATTGCTTTCCAAACAGCCAATTTCGTTTCCAGTGAGAGTTGGCGCAGTTCTTTCGTGGTCTCCATTTCACCTTGGAAGGCAGAGAACAAAGAAAAAATGCACAACTTGCATGAATCTGTACATGTAAAACACGTGCAGCTGTCACATGCTTTAGCGAGAATGTCGCGATAGCGTGGTCACGTGATGGGAAGTTCCACTGACACACTGAGGGGTAAGCAATGTAGAAATGGACGAGCAAGCAATGACGAAATAACTTTACTCGATGCAGAAATAAATAAGGCATACTTGCCCTGCAACAGCTACTTATAGCTGAAATTTCGTTTCGTTATAACCGAATTGCCTTTCGCTGATTCGTTATAAACGAAGTTATTTATGTTTGAAAATGCTAATATCGGGACTTCTGAATGAGTTCGTTATAGGTGGAATTTCGTAATAACCGATTTCGTTATAACGAGTTTTTACTGTATTTCTCAAATTCCCATCCACTTTTCCATCGCCAAAATAAAGGGAGAGTCAGAAGTCCCCCAACTCAAAGTTTAAAAAATGTTTGCTGCAAAACCATAAAAGATATCAGAGTATGGTTGTTGTATGTGACCTTGGAATGCGCAAAGACAATACCATGTGACATTGCACTTGCGCACGCACGAGAAGTGACATACCAGCCATGGTTCTCACGCAAGTTGCTTTATTTTAAGCTTATTTTGTAAAAAAAAAAATCGTACAAATGTTGCGTTCAGCGCTTTCAAAGAAGTTTCCTGATGCTCCTATACCAGGGAAAACAACGGTGTATCATCTTGTATACCGGTTTCACGAGACAGGCAACGTGTATGATAAGCCTAAAAGTGCTCGACAGGCCGTAGTAAACTACTACATTTCAGGAGAAAATTCAAGTTTCCCTGAAGCGCTCTCCGCGGAAGTCGCTTTGGATCGTATTCAGCCTGCTAAAGGGCTACTAAACATCTAAAGCTACGACCGTACAAAATTCGGGTAGTGCAAGAGCTTCGTTCTTTGAATTCGGAAAAGCACATTGTTTACTGCAAATGCTTTAAGATATTAAGTGCAAAACTTTTACATGCAAGAATGTTATTGCATGAAGTTTAACTTCACGCCCCATCAACCACTTTTAAACTTATCATACATACAGCTTGTCTAGCAAAACCGGTTTCCAAGATCATACACAGTTGTTTTCCTTGGTATAGGAGCATCAAGAAACTTCCTTTGAAAGCACTGAATGTTTGTATGTTTTTTTTGCAAAATAAGCTTCTAACAAAGCAACTCTGTTCTTGCGTGAGAACCATGTCCAATATAACATCACTTCTCGCACACGCAAGCATCTTGTCACGTGCAATGTGTTCCCAAGGTCACAAATAGCAACTACAAGAAGCAATACCGATTTCTTCTATGGTTTTGCAGCAAACATTTTTTAAACTTTTGACTCGCCCTGTATAACTTGGAATTCCCAACCAGATACTAAGGTGTCAAGGAGCTTTTTAATGGCTGGTATTGGTAATAGCAAGAATGGAACAGAAATGCTCTTTTGTGGGGTGATGAAGATTCTATCAGTTCATTAGAGGAAGATTATTAGAAGGCGAGAGCCTGCCCAAAGAATGGGATACTGACGAAAAACGGAAGCTTCAAATGACAAATTGGATTTTGAATATAATAAAGAGGTTTTTCTGTATATTCATATATATTTTATTTGTAGTAAATAAATAAGAGGGCTATTTTTATTCCAGCCTCCAATGGGGCATAAAATAATAGTCACCATAAAGCTTGAGACATTTGTCATACTGGTGGAAGAGTTTTCCAATACAGTCTTCACTAGCAATGTTGTCCCCTTGTCCTTCATCTTTAAATTCCCTGCACAACATTTTTGCACAACAGCATCACTCAAATGGTTTGCACCACATACAGGATGCATTTCTGCTGCTTTATTCCCTTCTGCCTGTAGAAAACTAATAATGTTGCTACACAATTAGTACTTAATGGGAGAATCAATCATTCCAACCATGTTAGGGGGCAGTCCTAATGTGAATGACTCTGAGGTGGCAGATGTTACATTGGGAGTGCAGTGTAGATCTATCTTGTGCTTGGCTGGTCACTTAAAATTCATGAGTGCATTTCAGAAGAACAAAATAAATAAAATTTGAGGGATTAAGTCCATTCTTGGAGGAATTTCCAGTGCCCTTTGGGTGAAGGAAACCAAAAAATATTTGGCAAAACTGCATGAAGAACATCATTAACAGTTCGTCATTTTAAAATCATAAAACTGAAAAAAATTTACAACTTTTTGCAATGTATTCATAAGATCGCCAATTTGAAAAGTTTATTAATATGAGATTTGTTGTAACGAGAGTTTACCGTATCATTTCATTTACATATCTCTACCTAATATCGCTCACATAATGATGCCATGCCAAACTTCAACCTTTTCCCAAAACCTGACATTCATGTTTTACTTATCAGTATTGATCACAATTATTTGCAAGATCCTCCCAACACACAATGGATTAATTTGCAATGTCAGATTAACATTGAAAAAGCTTAAACTTACCGTTTCAAAATCTTCATTGTAGTTTCATTTTGCTTAATTTGCAAATTCATGAGGCGAGGAGATCTACGCAACACCTTTGGAGAATTTCTGCTAGGAATAATAAAAGATGCATTATAAACGATAAATTGCACTATTACAGTATTTATAACTAGGTTGACCAGATGCCCCCGATTGTGCAGGACAGTCCCGGATTATGGTGCACTGTCCCAGAATATATTATATACATGTTATATATTGATTTATTAAGTACCGAAAGGTGCTTTATGCTATCAGTATGTGGAAACATGTCTGTCTGTAACTCAAACTCCTCCGAGGCTATGAAAGATTTTCAAAATCTGTTTTCGTCAGTCGAATATGGTTCACGGCACAAACCAGTTATAAATATTATCTAAATCGGTTCATTGGCACTTGCACAAATGGTACCTCTATTTTCCCGCGTAGCCATTTTCAATGGGAAGATATATTGATCAATATATCAAACAAATCTCAATGACAAGATAGATGCGGTTATTCATTATTATTTTCGTCAGTCGATGAACATGGTACATGGCACGAATCAATCACAAATATTATCTAAATCTGTTCAATAGCACGTGTACAAATGGTACCTTTACGATCCCACCTAGCAATTTTCAATGGAGAGATATATGAAGTAATATTCAAACAAATCGTAATGACGAGATAGAAGCGGATATAAATTACTACTTTCGCCAATTAATAAATAAGGTTCCAGGAATGAATCATTTTGAAAATGGTTGAAATCAAAACAATGACACGTGCTCTAATAGTACCCTTATGACACCCTCAAATATTTTCAGTGCTAAAATATGGCATGTAATATATCAAACGACTTGGAATGATGTGTCATGAATGAACGTAACGTAAAATTAATGATAGTCCAAATTGGTTTCAAGGAACCTGGTTTAGTGGAACCATGATGGTTCATTGGAACTTTCCATGCTAAAATATGGCATCTAATATATCATACGACTTGGAATGATGTCATGAATGAACATATCATAAAATTAATGATAGGCGAAATTGGTTTCAAGGAACCTGCTTTAATGGAACCATGATGGTTCATTGGAACTTCCATGCTAAAATATGGCATGTGATATATTAAACAACTTGGAATGATGTGTCATGAATGAACATAACGTAAAATAATGATAGTCGAAATTGATTCAAAGGTATGTAGTGTAATGGTATCTTTATGGCCCATTAGAGACTTACAATGTTAGCATAGGGCTGTTTAAAAATAGTTCCGTGAACGGTTTAGTTTAACCTTTTGGTACTTGGTTATGCCATTCCTTAATGGATTATTTAATCATGAGATGGCAGCTGTCTACAATAGGTACCGACAAAGATGACGGCACAAGTAATTTTACGAACTTCATTCAGCATAAATAGTTGGAGTCGTACAAGACAACTGTGCAAAGCAAATCAAAGCAAAATGAACAAGTTTTCCTTTAGAATGAATAAAAACAGGTAAAAAAATTGGCATAGGTCTACACTATCTACCAAAAGTAATCTCTCACTTTCAATTTTAGAAGTTCTGTTGAATATCTAGAAAATAAATAGAATTACAAGTAAAATACTTGACGAAACATACTAAAACTTTAGGGGTGTAAAGAACATGGTACACCTCATATTTCAGGGAAGGTTTTATCCCGAAGGCAAATAGGGGACCTGTTCCAAATTGAACACAAAAAAAAAAGTTTGGGGAACAACCCTGTAAAAAAATAATGCTTGAAATGCATTGTAGCTATAGCATGTGATTATGAAGCTTCCTTTACTTATCTGGCAGACATTGACGCGGCTTGTAACCGGCGTGCTTTGTTGCTACTGACACTGGAGCAATACCAGGAATACTGATGTTGCCGCAGGGTGATGGTTCCGTCTGCTAACGCTGTTCACAGTATCCGCCTATCGGTAAGAGCTGACGTGCTTTTCCGGCCCCAGAGCCTGGTCTTCTAGCATGTGTGCATTCCTCTCGCCATTGCCTCCAACATCGGCCTACCGTTCGTGCGTCCCACGACACATGGACAGCAATCAGTCTGGTTGACCATCCAGCCTCGGAGAGGCCAATAATCCAACCTCGTTCAAAGTCCGTTAATTGCGTGAATGGTTGTTGTTGTCATCGTCGCGGCATTGAGACCGTTGTGCGGATTACAGTACTATACGTTCACAAGGATGTTGCTTCCTCCCTGCTGCATGGAACGTCTTGCACAGGCATCAACTGATGAGCTTATACAGGCACCCCGGACACCCTGTATCAACCCAAATGGTCATGTCCAGTGAGCATGCATCTAATCGTTTATTAGTTGGAGGTAGACGAACCTCCGTCCCCCACTAAATATGGATAAGTCGGATAACTCTTTGTTGGTGGGGCAATTTCATAGCAAAGCAGTGTATAAAGGATTTTCAACCCAAAGCAATGGTATTTCCAGGAAACTTGAAAAACTACAGTAGAGACAATATCTTGCAATCTAAATATTAGATATTTGATGAAATATGAGCATTTTTATTAAATGTTTAACTGCACATGTACAAGCATTATCAAAATATCATTTACACAATTGAAGATTCAAATGTATAGAGCTACTCTTATTAATAGCCCATGCAATGGGCAATTCAAACATTACTGTGCATTGGCTGGTTGGTGCAGAGATTTACTGGGATTTTGCAACATTCTGTCCTTGATCTCCAGCACTTTCTCCTCGTGTGCTGTGGTGGCTGCATCCAATACAGCTCCATTTGCACAGAACTTGATTAAGCTTTGTACAGCATTCCAATGAGACAGGTACACTAGGAAACGTCTCTTGAAACAGATGCCAAGCTTCCTGTGTATTTGCCAGCATTTCTGGAACACATTCTCCACTAGGAACACATGCTGTACCATTGTCAGCATCATTTTGCTACTACCACCCTCTATACACATTTCCATGAACTACTGCACAGTAACTTTTGAATCATCCTGTACATTTGGCATTGCATAAGGTTGAAAACCCTGCATGTTATAAACAAAAAAACTTACGAAAAAATTTCCATTTTTTTTTTAAAGAAACCTTTATATATCCGTGAATACGTGTGCTATACTCATACAAATAAAAGAAGCCTCAATCATATGCTACAGCTACAATGCATTTCAAGCATTATTTGTTTTACAGGGTGATCCCAAACATTATTTTTTTTTTGTTCAATTTGTTGCTGGCTCCCTACTTGCCTTTGGGACAAAGCCTTCTTCTGGGTTAAACCATCTTCAGTTGAAAGTTACAAGATTTAAAATGTGAGCAACAGATACATGAAGGGTGGGCTTGGCCTCTACATCACTTCCCAATTGGTGGAGATGCTAATGAACCCATACGGGCACCCCTTCACGACCAGTGAATTTCGGTAATTCATTTTAAAAATTCAAGGCAAAATATTATAAATCACTGAAGGCATTTACTGAGCATAAGACCTCTTATGCACTGGAGACTAGTTTTGTAACTAGAATAGTTATAGTTTACGCACTTGGTTGTGGCAACAGTTGGGCAACCAGGTGCATAAACCACAACTATTCTAGTTATATCTTGAGGTTGCTGGCAACCTGGTTTTCAGAAACCAGTCGCCAGTGTGTAGGAGGCCTAAAACTTTCATCAACAATACTGTCAGTATTCCACTATAATGCGATTCCAATTTTTAACTTGTCGATAACATACAAAAAATAAAATATATGAATGTATTTATATATATATATATATATATATATATATAAAACTATATTTTACAACAGGGTTCATGCCAGAACAAAAAAATCTAGGAGTCAATTTGACTCCCAAGCCTGAAAACTGCAAGTCAAATTTTAAATTCTTTTTAATTTCTTTATTTTTTACATGCAACCATTATCTCTATAGTTGCTGCTATAGCTAATTGGAAATTTAAAAGAGACCGCATGTGACAAAATGAAGTGATGTTAAAATGTGGTGAGAAGGATATGGGCCGATGATATTCAAAATTTAAGGGGGGTCAGAACTGAAACACTGTTAACGTTAACTATTAAACAGGTCTACATAAGTTTATAATCATTCAAAACAGCAGAATGAATCATAAAAAATGATACCAATTTCATTTCTATATGTGGTTTTGTTAGAGAGTTACGGATGAAAAAATTTGATTATTTCAGAGATTTCAGGTACCGTTTATGATTTAACTACTGAACATAGAAAGATGAGGTTTGCAGCATTGGAAAGATCAGACATTTTTCAATTGATTCTTCGAACTCTTTTAAAATTAACTATTAAATTAAAATGTTTTTATATGGGTCAAAAACAAAACAAGCAAAGCAGCTGAAAAAAGTTCTTTGAGCTTGCATAATTTTTTCTAATGAATAAATAGATACAATTTGCTTCGAAGAAATTATTTAGCATCATTTTATCTTTCTATAATGCCCATACTTTTGAAAATACATGCAGTAGAAGCGGAGAAAAGTGTACCTAAAGAATGCACTTTATAACGCAAAACTAATCGGGAGAAAATGAGGTTCAAACTTTTCTAATTTTCAAATGGATGTAACTTTTTTTGTACTTGAGATAAGAAAGTGAGGTTTGCACCATATTGTAGGGCAGGCTGTTTTCAATAAAAATATTTCTTTTACATTTTTACATTCTTTCACATTTCTAAAAAAAAATTTTTTTAGGCATTTTTTTTTATGGAGTATTATAAAACATAAAATTATGAATGTTTCATTTTGGAATCAAAATCTTTACGATGACTGATACAGGGGTCCAAAAAAAACGTTTTTTCACTAAGAAAATAAAAGAATTTGACAAAACCACCTATACAGATCGATAGCAGAGAGTTTAAAGATTATATTAAGAAATTTTCACATTTTTCGATTTTTTGACCCAAAATTCGATTTTTTTCGGTTCTGACCCCCCTTAACAAGTCAATTTTGACTCGCTGGTCAAAAAAATGACAAGTCAATTTTTAGCAAAAATGCCCATTGAACGCGTAAATTGCGAGTAAGCGCGAACCCTGTTACAATTTAAAAAATACAAACTGCATGCTATACGGCATAATATGCTACGATATACACCAAGTGCCAAAATATTAGAGACACCCTTATATGAAAGTAAACCAGTCTGAAAGTAAAAGAGTGAAGTAACAATGCAGAGCTGCTTACATAAGGAATGTTCAGCTTCAGACGACGTAGTTATCACGGAAGTTAATGTCAAAGTGGATTAAGACGAAAGATTCAAGTTTAAAAGAGGAAGGATCGTCCGTGCAAGAAGAGCTGGTGCCAGCATCTCTGAAACGACGACTCTTTTAGGATTTTCTTGCCCAACAATATCACGGGTGTTTAAGAGAGTGGCGACTGAGGAAAAAAACTTATTGGTGCAAGTGATGAGGACTATTCTGGTTGAAAAGACTGGTGAACAAGAAGTGAACGGCGAGTAGAATGCACAGTCCGCAGCAAAAGAAGGGCAACAACATGACAAAATACAGCTGAATTCATTGCAGGTGCATCACAAAGCATATCCCAATGCACAAGAAAATTTGCAAAGGATGGGCTTTAGCAGCAGGAGACCATCAAGAGTACCTTTGGTATCACAAAACGGGAAAAGGCACCTGTTGTGGGCCCAGGAATGGTGTAATTGGTTCCTTGAGAAGTGGAAAAAAAGTAGCCTCGCCCGATAAATCTATTTTCTGCTCCATCTTGCAGATGACAGAATCAGATTATGGTGCAAATAGCACGAGTTCATGGACCCCGTCCTGCTAAATGACAACTCTTCAGTCTGGCGGCAGTGGAATTAAAATGTGGGGAATGTTTTGTTGGAGTACACTGGGTCCCTTCATATCTGTGGAACACTCTGAACAGCAGAGCCTGCCTCAACATCGTCGCCAATCACATGCACTCGTCACTTTCAGCATGACAATACCCCCACCACAGTGCTCGGTCGGTCACAAATTGGTTTGAGGAACATCAATCGAAGTTTAGTCTGCTTCCATGGCCAACTTAGTCCCCTTACCTCAATCCGATTGAGCATTTATGGGATGAATGATCACTTCAAAGCTTGGAAATGCCACCATCTAACCTGACCCAATTTAGAGCTGCCATTTTGTCAGCATGGGCCAACATTTCTAAGCAACGGTATCAGCATCTTATCGAGTCCATCTTATTTTCAGGTATGATCAGAGCTACAGGTGAATCAACTCGTTTTTAGAGAGCGTCTCTTAATTTTTGGCCACTCGGTACATAGTAAATGCTTGTTTCCTTGAAGTTTGTAGATTGAATCACTTTTGAAGTCACCGTATTCTTTTGGAGAATTTACTTTTCTATTATTTTTGATGGAAAAGTGGACAGGAAATTGAGAAAAAAGTAAATATATATTATGAATTGGCATTGTATATTATACGGTAGTTTCGTTTAAACCCCCCCCCTCCCCCAATCATAGTGCTATTATATTCTTCTCTTGTATAATACAGTCCCATGAATTTAGGTGCATTTTTAGGTCAAACCTTTTCCCAAAATAGTAGAATACTAATGGTATGCTAATTTAAAAAGATTACAGATTATCATATACACAATACTGAAAATTATCTTCGCATATACAAAGAAAAGGTTAACTTACTTCAATTGAGTTTCTGCTTTGACTGCATTATCACCAGATTTCCCTGTAAAAAAATTAAATTGAGCTAAATATATTTTTCTATAGGAACAGATAGTAGTAGCTCAATGATAAAACGGTAAGCAATAATAAATAGCCTATAAGCAACTTATAATAAACTAAGATATGATAGGCAAGCTGCAATGGATATACAAGGCACTTAAGCAGTGTCGGAGACGTTCCATTGCTATCCCTGCTTTGTACGCTTTTCTTTTTACTAACATCGTTTGTTATCCCCCCGAACACGACAGTAGGAGTGACTTGTTTCTGAAAACATGGGTAAACAACGCAATTTAACAGCCTTTGAACATGGGATGTTTGTTGGCGCTCGGAGCCACAGAGCGAGTTTCAACAAAACAGTTGCATTTGTTAAATGTTCAAGAGTAGTTATTGTTAATGTTTAAAAAACAAACTGTCAACCAAAAATCTGGGCCTGAATGTGCAAATTGTGGCAGTCAGCAACTAGTCAATGTTTGAGCAGAATAGAGAGTGGCAAGACTGGTGCAGGACAACAGAAGGGCAACAGTGCATCAAATTACTGCAGTTCATATTCAGGGATCCTCTCAAATGATCTCTGAATGCACTGTTCGTCATACACTGCATTACATGGGATTAGGAAGCCAAAGGCCTGTTCGAACACCTTTCCTGTCTGCAGTTAACAAGATAAAACTTCTCTAATTTGCACAAAAACACAAGGATTGAATAGTCAAGTATTGGAAAAAAAAAATGTGGTCCAAAGAATGGCATTTCCAATTGCATCACGGTTTGATTTGGTTTGTTTGGTATTAACGTCCTTTTCAACTAGTATGATCATTTCAGGATGGTGTTATAGGGGCCATAAATTTTGCCTCACAAGGGTTCTTTAACGTGCAGCCAGCAAACGACTACACGGGACCAACGGCTTTACTTCCCTTCTGAAGGAAGTGTGTGATCTCAGGATTTTCCCCCTGAAAAAATCCTCATCGCCCTCGGCTGGGGTCAAACCCGCGTCCTCGGGCATCAGAGGTGATCACGCACCACTGAGCCACCAAGGCCGATTCATAAAGATGGCAGTGAGAATTTGGTGGAAACTGCATGAAAGCATGGACCCACACATGGACGAGTACAATCCTTCAAGCTGGTGGGGGCAATGTTATGGTTTGAGGCATGTTTTCCTAGCATAATTTGGGCCCTTTAATTCGTGTGGACAATGCTTGAATCTAATATGATTGCTGATCAGTTCATCCTATCATGTTGATGGCGCTATCCCAATGGCTTCTTCCAAAAGACAATGCGCCATGTCACAGTGCTCGTATTGTGCAAGTGGTTTCAGGACATGATCTTGCTTAGGTGGCCCCCACATTCACCAGATCTCAATCCAAAGTTATAGAGCCATCAGGCAACCATCAACCTCAACTGAATAGTGCTATTCATCAGGCATTGTGTTAAGATTCCTTATATCACCTTTCAGCGTCTCGTAGGAAAATTTATGGATTCAAAGTTTATCCGGATATTCTAAACAATACCGCACTGCCGACAATGGGCAAACATTTTGGCATAGATTCATTTCAAAGAGAAGATAATTATGAAGAAAGTCTTCAAACGCATCACAATTACAAATAGAAAAGGGAAGGAAATATTCCATTTGTAGCCGTGATGTGTTTGAAGATAATCAATATTATTCTCTTAGAGTTGAATTTCATCAATTTACTTGACGGTTTAAGGGTAAAGAGGCGCATCCCGATTTGCAAGTCGGGGCCTGCTCTGCCGACTGAGCTCATTTATAACTTCATGCTAGTCCATGTGGGACTATTTTAACAGCCTAGTGGTTCATGTCCATGGTTAGGGCAGTGCCAGCGATAAGCATATTCCCTGGTTCAGATCCAAGTCACTGAATTTTCACTTCCCTTTTGTATTTGTAATACCTTCACTTGTTTATTACCATGACAATGCTCCAAATCCAGTTTGTGACCAGATAGTTCAATGAAATGGGCATGGAAGAACTTTAATGGCCTTCTGCGTTTCAATCCCATAAGACATTTGTTGTACAAGCGGGAAAGTCAACTTCTTGCCCGTCCCTTAGCCCAACACCATCGGGATCAAAATTAGCAACTGTTCTAAGCAAGAGCGGCACAAAATTCCAGCCATAACCCCCCTCCCCGAAACTTGAGAATCTTTCTAGATGAGCCATGCTATGATGGTTGCGACCGATGGCCTGATAACCTATTAGATTTGTGTAATTTTGTTTAACATTCCATTACTTGTGCCAAAATACCATATTCAGAATTAATATTTACTTAAAATTAATGATAAATATAATTTTCAGTCATGATACAGTTTACTAACCTGATGTCAGAATTCGTAGCGGTTGTGGAGGTACGTTTTCATCATTTATCGGGACTAAGCTTTTTTTATTACCTAAAATGGAAAGTAACTATACAATTAAAAATGTCTAATGCAAAAACATGTAAAACTTAAACGTGATGTCCTTTCTACAGGATATTTAAAACCCAATAAAAAAAACACGAATTGGATAACGAGCAAACTAAAGTTACAGGAAACCCCCTCTTTGAATTGCTATTCTTTAAAATTCTTAATACAGTGGGTGATCAGTTAACATATAGTTCAGATTGCGAACAAATCGGATAGAGAACACTTTCGCAAAACATTTATGTTTGGATAACGAACACTTCCCAGAATAAACACTAGAAGAAGTGACGCAGTAAGATTTGCAGAACTGCATTTTCTGTCACAATGAACGGTTTCTGGAACAAGACTTCGACAATGGTATACATAACCAGAATCATTAGATGTATAAAGTTTAGGAATCGCAGATTAATTTCCCCAATGTTATGTTGTGTCCAAAGTACGCACACAGGCAATAATAGTGCCAGTCTTGAGTACTAACTAAATCTGTCAGTTGTAGAAAAAAGAAATCCACATTTAACAGATTCTTTGTGCCCCACGAATGATTAAAAAAAATTGATTGATGAAAATAGAAGACTATGTATGCATTATCATTATTACATATAAATAAACATCCATATAGCAAGAAATTTTAGGTTTCCAGAACGAATTAATCAAATTCATTTAATAATTTATGGTAAATCGATTCGTTAGAGAACAGTCTTGGAACGAATAAAGTTCGTTAAGGCAGGTTTTCAACGACACTTGTGCATATGCGTGCGTACGAGTTTGAAGGTCAACCAATCAGATCTCATCGCACATCAACAAATCGCTCACGCACCAGAATTTCCTCAGAGTCAATTTTTCAATCCGTACGGATGCGTTAAACGGATCATATGACCACATGACAAAATCCACCAATCATACAGCTTTCAATAGTTTCATGAAAACGGCGACTCCCGAACAACAAATGTGCGAAGAAGAGCTTCTAATTCTACAAGTACAAACACATCCAGTTCTTTATTATGATTCAAAAAAATTCTTGATATAAAGACACGGAATAGTAAATCTGTACATCTTTGCTACACCATCTGCAGCAACACAATCAGGCCTCGAAGTGAGAAATAAAAAAAATATAGGAGCTAATACAAAAAAAATATAGGATACTATTTTGATGCATTATAGGCCTATTTATAATAATGCGATCCCATTTTTGTTTATTGTATATACAGATATATACTCTATATTAGCTTTTTTTCCTCAATTTTCCATTGACTTTTCTGTCGCCAGGCATGGGTGGGTGGGTGGGGGGTGAGTTCAAACGAACTTCGACCTAACGAACTAGTGTATAATATTGAATATACTGGTACATTACAGTGTATTATATGCTAGTTTCGTTTGAAATTCGTCAGATCGAAGTTAGTTTTATCCCAGATGGCAAAACATCAAAGTCTGCTCTAAATCAGATATACAATAGAATTCAACTAGTTATAAACTAAGTTTTTTATCTTAAATAAGTGATTCAAAATGATTCTTAGAAATTTGATAAATGAAGCAAGATTGTTCGAAATAACATCTACTTCCGGGACGCGCCGAAATCATTGGAACAGTTACGAGTGTCATAACCTCTTCAATTAAGAAACCATGCAGTAGGTAAAAGTATTGATATGGCACATAAGTTCTTTTACAGCTTTTTGCATTTGCTTTAACGCAATTTTCAAAATATTTAATGCACCTTCCAAAATAATTAACGCAGTTTTCAAAATATTTAACACAGTTTTCATTGGAATTGCTATATTTTTAAAAAATTTAACACTTTTTTGGGGGTAAGATTTATTTAATTTTTACTGCTTTTTAAAATGATTTTAGCATCGTTTAAATGAGTAGCCAGCATAAACAGATTTGGTTTATAACAGCATAAATAATTTTTTTTACAGTAAATAAAAAAATCATTTTTTGTACACTAACAGCAGTGTTCTCCCCAGAAAATTTTATCAGGTGGGTGGAAAGATAAAATAGCTGGGCAGAGAAAAATTAAAAACAAAAAATGTTATGCAATGGTGTGCAGATTTTCGTGTATTCAGCCGGGCGGTTACCAAAATCTGCCGGGCGGCGTGCCCGTTCCAAAGGGCGTGGGGAAAACCCTGAACAGTCATACCAATTTTTATACAATGAAATAACTTAGCCACATTTTAATATTTAAATTACGTATAATCTTTTTTTTTTTTTTTTTTTTTTCCCTGTCATATTTTTTACAATTGTAATTATATATGCGTATTCTCGCCAGTCATCATTGTCTTGAATAATTACGGTGCATGATAATAATAAAAAAACGTTTTATACATTCATTAAAAATTCTACATATTTACAGTAACTTACGATTTAAACAGCATTTCTTTATTTTTTAAATATTTTACAATAAATTGTAATTTTTGTATACATACTGTGGAGTCCGGTAGTTGTATAAACATTGTAAATTCATTAAACTTTTACTAAAACATTGCGAGTTCTATAAAAAGTTTATGCTGTTAACTCATTTAATCGACGTTAAAATATTTTAAAAAGCAGTAAAAATTAAATAAATTTTACCCAAAAAAATTGTTTTCTAAAAATTATAATAATTCCAATGAAACTTGCGTTAAATATTTTGGAAACTGCGTTAAAGCAAATGCAAAAAGCTGTAGGACAATTAATATGATTAATCGTCCTAGATTTTATATCCCAGGCTAATCCCGTACTGAATGCTGGGATCACCACCTAGCTGTAGCCGACGCCACAGAATTACACAATACTTCCGGTGCTAGTCTTGAATATTTAAGCATGTGGTCATACGCCCTTTTGAAAATTAGCGATTCAAATGCAAGCGAGGTTTTTTTTTCCGTTGCAGTTTTTCCATTGATTGAATTTTGGATGGATAGACATATTGGTAATGTTTCTAATGCAGTAGCAGTTAGATATTTATTAAAATATAGGAGATATATAGGTCATTTTTGAACGATTTCTTCATAATATAGGAAATATAGGAGAACTTCGAGGCCTGCATAATACACCTCAGGAGACATCCGAAGGTAATTTTGAAAAGTCCCTCGATAGTGGAGTCTCGCTTCAAGTAGTAGATTTCTAAAATCGCCTTTATTCGCTCGATTTAGAAATTAAGGTCCAACCAAGGATCAGTAAGGATGTCTCACTCCCAGTAATCTGAAGAATCACGAGAAAGTACGAGAAACTTATGGCCCTCTAGCGGTACGCATGAATTGCAGACAATAATCTTCACAATACAATTATAATATTGAAGACTGTCACGTAAAAAGAACTTTTTAACACCATAAACAAATATATTGATACTTTTCTGTTGCACTGTTATATTGCTATAGGGATATCTGGAATGAAAATCAGGCATTTGTCGAAAAAAAGAATAGTTTAAATAATTGATTTTTTTATTTATTTATTGTCAAAGGAGATTACAAATGTCACAATATGGTTACTTTTCTTTTTTTTCGTGGCATTTCCTTTATTCTTTTTGCTTGTTCATTGAGAATCACAATGCCTTCATATATGCGAAGACTTACAAATTTTTTCACAATTGATTGTAAGCAATCTGAACAAAGTGCCTTTATCAGAATGTGATCAGAAAGTAACAGTTTTGTTTTCAACCTCTCGCTTATTTTAGAAAAATGACATGTTCTGGAATGAAGTTTTAAAATAATTTTCAAATATTTCAATTAATGTCAAGATGTCTGTTGAAGGAACACTTAAGCCACCAAAATCACTATTCTCTTTAACACAGTTAGCTTTAAACATGGTGAAAACTTCAGTATCTAGTGAAAATCTAGAACTTTTATTTGTTGCCAATTCTTTTTCTGTAAGTTTTTCTAAATCATTTCCTCTGATTCTTTGCTTCCAGATGTTACATCTACTGTGTGTTGTTTAATGGATGATGAACGGATTTCGTGAGATGCAATTGAAATGGTAACTCATATTGAATTGATTTATCTAGTTTTATCTTTTGGAAAAGTGTAGATGAGGATGATGTTTCCGATTATTTAAACAATTATTTGCTGAGCATGCATTGCCACCCATCTCGTGTCCCTGTTTTTTTGCGCGCGACACGTGGGAAATCCATCCGCGATTCCTGCGTACTGCTAGAGGGCTACATATTCTCGGGATTATTCGCGAGATTCCATTGAAAACCAGTCGAGTGAGACATCCTTTTTGATCCTTGGTCCAACCCATCGTCTTTTACTTCTTAGTCTTCTTTTTTGTCTCCGATATAATGCCAATAACAGAATATCTTCGTCAATGTTATCAAGTATATTCATTTTATCTATTTTCTAATAGAACACACAATTGCACACAATGTAGCTATACGAAAACAGGACTTGCGTTAAAACATGCAACATATAAGCATGCACACGCAGACAATGCATCTTTGAAAACCAGTCTTTAACCGATCACCTACTGTACAGTACTCTGCAATTAGGGAAAAATGCATTTGATCTTCAAAGGACTCTTTCCGTTATTCGTTTTTGTTTTCCGGTTCTTCGTGTTTGCCATTATAAATACACATTTCTATCTGCCTGAAGATGAGAGCAGTAGCTTCAAAAAACTTTGCAAATTATAATTTTCGTTGTTCGACAACGAGTCCTCAGCAAGCAAGGCTTAGATGTTCTTTGTTACTATAGTCTGTCTCTTATCTTGAGCCCAAGTTCGAATTGCGCAGGTGCCTCTGCGCATGTTACCATGACGACGCGACGCCTGTAGTATCTTTCTTTTTACTGCTCTTTCCGGTGAGGGAGCAAGATGACTCATCCTGAGCAGTCTCCACGTCAAACAATGTAAAACGTAAAGAAATGTCAGCAAAGCCTAGTGACAACTTCGGAAATCTGGGAACTATATGACCACACGGAATTACTTCTGCAAAAATACGGTGCGCAGAATGACCTGCGCAATTCGAACTTGGGCTCAAGATAACGGAGACAGACTATAGGTGGATGCCAGTTTAGAATATCCTTAAGTTAGCTGCTATGCAAGTTACAGCAATTTTTGAACTTGAATTTGAACTTGATTACTTCTCTTGTCCTCTTTAGCAGTTATTGCATCCATAATCCTTAAGATTTTCTTTATCTTTTTTTTGCACGCAAAGGGCATAATATAGAGCTTTTGGGTTCCCACAAACTTGCACAATAGCTTCTCAAAACCCTTTTACTTCGCTCACTTAAGTCACTTTCAGTGATGCCATTTTGAAGAAAGCAAGAGCTCTAAAGTGACTTTTCTAAAAGCAAGTTCAGAAAATTACCCAGCCCCCCCCCCCCCACTTTTGTTTCTTTTCTGACTTTACAGCTACTACTTCCAGTTTAGTGGTAGTCGCTTCACCACTTTTGTGATTGCCCATCGTTAATAGTTGTAATCTAGCTGTAAATAACGTATATAACATTGTAAAGTTTTGTTGATTACAAATTAAGGAATAATAAAAATCATGGAAATAAACGTTTTCCACAATCAATAAATCACTTAATATTCCTGAAGCAATTTCATTATGTTCATCATGTCTACTAATGGCTTATGCAGTTTTAGATGCGAAAGTAACAAAAGCAGTAAAAGTTATCACTTCCGGTTTCATTCACATTGAAAACGTATTTTCTTTGCTTTTCAAATGCAAAGACAAGATCATTTTCCATTAAGTGAAAGGATTTGAATACAACTAGCGACGTTTAAATGGCAAGTCACAAATGTGAAGCTTGACCTGATTTAGCTTGCTTAAAATCGCAAAGCATTTTCTGCATCGACTCTATGGGAGGTAACCATAGTTTCAACCAATTTAAAATCACTATAATAATATGGCTTTGATAACCCAAAGATATTAAGATTTTAAAGATACAATCATAAATGGATCAGTGCAATTTAAACATCCTAAAAATATTCAATCAAAATACTAACCCAGGACTTTTGTAATTTTGTGAAATTGATTGCTAAAAACATGTTGGACCAATTCATAGAGCACCTTAAGAAACTCCTAAATATCAACTTTTATTGACGGAATCCAACAAGAGTGTAGATAAATCAACTGTTTATATAAAATATACAGAATGAATAAAAAGTAAGGGGACAAACTTCCCGAGGCGTTTCCCCAACAGGAAAGGGAACAAAAAAATTCACAACATAGGTCTGGAAATGCACGTTTGTCCAGGTAGATAGCAGTGATGAACGACATTCTCCTCATAACACTGTACTTTTCAGTGTCGCAGATTGTGCAATTTGAATGACGTTGAAGCACAATGGTTAGTTTTCTTGGAAAGGAGATGGTATTAGTCTACGGTCAAGCACATGCCAACGGTTGAGAGGACGAACAGTTTACCGAGCTACGCACCCTGATAGATAGCAACAAGCAATGCACAAAACCAGGCGAGAATTTTTGAAAGAGCGAGTGAGGTGATGGATGCTTGCATTGCATCCCATGGTGGCCACTTGTAACAAGGATGAAGTTAATACCGTGGAGTATGTAAGGTCATGTACCAGTACTAAATGCTTTATTGCAGATTCGCCATCCATTTCCAGACCTATGTCAATGTGAACTTTGTTCCCTTTCCTGTCAGGAATCACCTCTGGAAGTTTGTCTCCTTATTTTTTATTAAGTTAGGAAAAATACCAAGATTGATATAAATTTTATAATTTTAATTAAATTTTTATCTAGTTGAGGGATTAATTTTAAAGTTTATATTAACTCTGTATTTGAAGAAATTTTTCTTTCGATTGATCTTTTTTAAGGCACTAGTGGCACTGAAGTCGACAAGAACTTCAGAGATCCATCCCTGACAGATACACCCTCATGCAAATTAAAGAAAAGAAAGAAAAAAAACTGCTTTAATAATTTGATTGAGTGGCCTTATTTTATAAGGCTATTTTCAGTTTGTGAGACTGTTTCCTTTTTAAGGCTTTATCTATTTATTTATTTTTTTTTTGTCTTACTGTCATTAAATTAATATTTTCCATTAATTTGTCGATTCACTTCACACAACTGCATTGTTCCATAATACAATGACGATCAGACCAGACAGGCTAACAGTCTGCATTCTCTGGTCGAATTTGGTCAGACATCTTGGACACACCTGAATGTGCTCTTTAATGTGTTCAATCGATTGTGGCTAATGTTTTCAGTGATCAAAATCGTAAAATCATTGTGAGATCTACCAATATACAAAAATACCTACTGCTAAATTTACTAAAGGAACTTGTTTTGTATATAATGAAGAAACTGAACACTAGTAATGTTATTAAAAACTAATGTAAAGAAAGTGTTATCACTGACATACCTTGCTTCACTTTTTCATTTTCTGGAGTGACTGGAGCTTTGTCTGAAAGTAAAAGATTAAATTAATATACTTTCATAATTACTGTTTATTTCACGCCACAACACAGTATTTATATAATATAAAAATAAAAATAAAATTACCATTTCCGTCAAGATTTGGAATAACAAAATTTCATTAGAGCACACAGGAAAGTTTAAAGTAAAACTTAGGAAAGTGTCAAATCAGTTTTTTTTTTTGTTTTTTTTAAACCCTAGATGTCAAATGGTTTTTTTTTTTTCTTCTTTAGATTAGTCTACTCCTACATTTGGCCTTTTTTTCTAGGCATTTTTGGCCATAAGCTGTGTCTACTCTCTGGCAACCCTATCTTGTCCCTCCACTATCCACTTACCATTCATCCCTTTGAGGTCAGTCAAATGCTTGTCTCGACCCATGCTTTTTATTCTGCAGCAAGCTACATCATATTTTGTCTGTCGAGTTCAATTTCAGCGAATTCTTTCTTAAGGAACTCTTCTTTTGCTTTTTTCAGTTTCTCTTCGGAGTTCTTTGTTAAGTAGTTTTTAGTAGCTTTGAAGCACGATTTTGGTAAAACCGATTTTTAGAATAATATTAGAACGTGAAGAAAAACTATTCCTTCGAGACCCATCAGTTTTGAAACATTTATGCAGGGGTAGAAATTAACTATTAAATGTGGTTGCCCACTTGGCAACTACCGGTATTCCAAAAAATTCTGGTTGCCCAATTTCATGTGTGGTTGCCAAGATGGAGTAGAATGAAATTTAGGTTGTCCATTAGAAGTTAGCTTTATTCACATATGATCACAATGATATACACAATCAATGATGACAGTTTTACCATAAACCAGTTTTTTTTTTATGATTAAGGGCTTGACTAACAAAAATTTACACTTGAGTGAAGATGATTTAATATATATTTATTACTTTTTAACACCTAATACATTAATAATTATTTATTCTCTAATGCT
>JAHWFO010060972.1:158128-230575 GCA_023313115.1 Rhysida immarginata | reverse complement strand
TGAAGAGGGAAAAATTAAATATCACCTTGCTTAAAAAATTATTTATAGGAAACCATTTAGAGGAAATAAAAATTGTACAACAATGATGATGTGGTTCTTCCATAAAATTACTTAGAAATATCCCTGAGCTGATTGAAAATGTAATTTAAAAGGAATTCCTATGAAATCATTTTAAGTGCATACAGTGCTGGACAGAATTATACACTCACATGAATTTTGAACCAAACTTTACGAAAAACTAAGAGATCTACATCAGCTTTTTACATATCATTTTTCAAGCATAAATTTACCACTTTGCTGATTGCCATTCGTATATTTTAAAAACTTATGAACAACGACAATAAATTCATAATTTCACTTGAACAAAATTATAAACTCGCCCTTAAAAACAGAAGTATGGCAATTATTTTTCACCCACTAGTACTTTGTTGGTCCTCCATTGTTTCTTATGACTTCATACATCTTGTTTGGCATCGAATCGACAAGTTTATGCAAGTACAGTAGGGCCTCGACATTTGCGGGGGTTACGTGCCCGAAAACTGCCGTGAATGTTAATACGCGGAGGTCAAGGTTAAGAACTTGTGTAAATTGCGGGGTTCGGGGGAACCAAGCCCAGAAGCATTATTAGAAAACCTACAAGAAAATCTTTCACACATAATACAGAGTACAGTATGCAGGGTTCGCGCTAGGACAAAATATCTACGAGTCAATTTGACTCCCAACCTTGAAAACTGCAAGTCAAATTTCAGAAGATGCGAGGTAAAATTTAGATTCTTTCTAACTTCCATATTTTTACATACATCCACAATCTCTATAGTTGCTGCCATATTTAATTAGAAATGTAAACAAGACCACATGTGACAAAATAAAGTGAGTTTAAAGTGTGATGAGAAAGATATGGGCCGATGATATTCAAATTTAACAAGTCAGTTTTGACTCGCTGATCAAAAAATCACGAGTCAGTGTTTAGTAAATTGCAAGTAAGTGCGAACCCTGAGTATGTATTCTTTTTTCCAGATGAGTGTAAAAGTGTAAGGTTAATGCATAGTGAAAAAGGGTTATAAACAATAAAATTACTTGTAAATGAAATTTTAAACGTAGGAATAGGTGTATATAGTGGGTTGTTTTCTGTTTTTCAACTGCACTTCTCTTTTTCGCTGTTGAATCACAGTGCTATGTCAGCCAAGAAAACCAAATTACGTAAACTGATTATGTACGTAACAAATGGTTTAATGAGTGTTAAACAGACATTTCATTCCTTCAATGCTGTTGTAGCATCAAAGTACAAATGGGGATACTTACCTATCACAAAATACAGTACGAACTGTAAATCTAGTACTTATGTATATATCTAATATAGTATGTATGTATGTATGTATATATATATATATATATAATAACTAAATTTACTGTGTACTGTACGTAGATGTTTACTGCGAATAGCCTACTGCATCACAGAAGTAGATAATGAAACAGAACAAGATCGAAACTAAAAGTAACCGTGGCATACGTGTTTTTTTTTCTCTTGGCAAATGTTTAAAACAACGCCACAAATGTCAAAACAGGTACCTACAGGAATCAACCGTGAATGCTGAAGCCGTGAATGTCAAGGCGCTACTGTACTCATTGGTGATAGATTCCCATCCTTCCATGATGGCAATGGTGAGCTCTTGAGTAGTTTGGAATTGCTGATGATCTTTATATATATGACGTCCTAGTTGTCCCCATACATTTTCAATTGGGTTGAGGTCACGGCCAACATCAACATTTATCTGCTGCTCTTGAAACCGTTTTTCGTAAGGTTGGAGATGGCATTGAGCATTATCTTGCTGGAAAGACCAGTTATCTCCACCAAGAATTTCACCATAGTTTGTAAGTTGACTTTCCAATAGCACTTTGTATCTCGCAGAGTCCGTGCGTCCATTGATCACTACCATATCATTTTTACCCTGAGCAGAAAATTCCCCCCCCCCCCCCCCCCCCAAACAATTACTGAGCCGCCACCCCATTTGACGACTCAGTTTAAGCTGTTCATCTTGTCTGATGTTATGCCAATAATAGTCCCATTCATCAGGACCATCAAGGTTGAATTTCTTTTTATCAGATAACACCACTGTGTACCACTCGTGAGTCCATGGCATTTTTTCTCTACACAGGGTTGATGTTAATGCTAAATTTAGCGTAAATTACGCTAAAACTTATCATTTGGATGCGATTTTGAAATTTTTAATTATCACGGATTTCTCGTCTGGTCAAGTTAACTTGTAAAATTTCCTGTGATTGATGCGATTTTTAATTGTCAATTGGCTAAGATGTAACATGTGATCACCGAGATCCTAGCCAAGGTTTTTCGACATAAAAGCAGAGTGAAAGTGAAATTCCTGACAGCAAGGCTTGTAAGAGGCCTAGAGGAATGACGGAATTTTTAGTCAAGGAAAAGTTTCATTCGATTCACTTTCGGTTACTAGTAATAATTCAGCCAGCATTGAAAGATAGAAGAAAATATTAGTAATGAAAGTGATTTTTATTTTTATTTTTTTGAAAGAGTACGCTAAATAAACAAGAGGGGACCCAACAACTGAAATACTTGGGGTCTGGGGGACTCGATAATTATTCTCCCTAAAGCAAACCCTGTCTACAAAACCCCAATCTTGCATTTTTGTGAGTTTGGTTTAGAGGTGGATTTCGTAGACAATGTTTGGAGATAGTTGCAGAACCTGTGTAACAGTGTGCCGATAACAGTCAAGTGAAAGTACATCTACAATGCGTCTAGCAGAAAGATTGCTTCCGGTTGCCAGTCGTTGAATATGAGATTTATCTCGAGAGTTTAAGATTTTTTCTTTCCTATTCGTTTCTTCGCTTTCCCATCAACTCCCTGTTGTAATACACTTCTGACAGCACACTGGGATCAGTTGAGATGAGCTGCAATTTTCCTTTGGGACATTCCACATCCATGCAACATCCATACTGTCCTAATCTCTGTCTCACCAAGCTCTGCTCCCCGTGGCATTGTTTTACACAGTATAAATCTGCAGCAAACACTTTCTTACAATAAGGGATTACAAATACAACCTTTTTGCAATTTGCATATGATAAAAATAGACAAGCAAACCAATTTTTTATGGGTGAGTTTATAATTTTGTCCAAATGAAATTGAGTTTATTGTCGTTGTTCACAAAATTTTTAAAATATACAAATGACAATCACCAAAGTGGTAAATTTATGTTTGAAAAATGATATGTAAAAAGCTGATGTAGATCTTTTTGTTTTTTGTAAAGTTTGGTGCAAAATTCATGTGAGTTTATAATTCTGTCCAGCACTGTATATGAATTTTCATTAAGAAATATGAAGTTTCTTTCCTTAAAAGGAAATATAATCATAATTATTCATTTCTGTGTTATAACAAGCTTTTCAAAATACAAACGAATAAGGCCAGAAACTTTAATAACTATTCCACAACAAACAAGAGTTTAATAATACCTCGTATGTACATTCACTGACGCCCCACATATACTAGAATGAAAGAGCACATTGCGTGTATCTAACCTGCATAATGGGGCATCTCTGCTTTTGCTGACCATATCCTTAAAGAAGGACATGATTATTCGCGGGATAACTTTAAAATTATTCACTCTTGCAGGGATCCCAAGCTCTTGCCATTCCTTGAATCTTTGGAAATAGCCCAGAATAAACCTTCTAATAAACTGCTCAGTAACGACGACGGCCCAATGCCGGTAATCGAATGGTTACCCATGGTTGATTTGATTTTATAATTTATTTATTTTTTCTGGGAATTTTTTTTCCATTTGGGGTGCTTCATAAGTTAATTTTTCTGTTGACTAGTCACTCTTTACCCAGCGTCACACATGATTGTTTATTGCCCTTCGTTGAATTTCTCTGATTTGTTAATTTACTTGACCGCTTCTTATAAATTTGCTGTTGACTTTGTATTTGTTGACTCTCGATTGTCCAAGATTCTCGCTGAACAAGATGACATCATCAGTGAAATGTACATAACGAGGTTTTATTAAATTCTTGTTGTGAAATAGTGTTTTCGCTCTTTGTCTTTTCTTTATGTTTGGTTATGTTATGTAAAATAGGACTGTGAGATCATCACATGTAAATAAACCTAAGTAAAGGGTGGTTAATTAAGTCCGTGCTTTTCCTCTACTTCTTACAGGGACCTCTACACTTGTATGCGTATGTTTAAGAGCCATAATAAAAAGCTATTTGACCAAAAGATAAATGCGCTGAGAAGAGAACCCCACGAAATTAATGGAAGGCGCTTCTTTTTTTTTTTTTTCCCGCGCAAGCACACCATGGGAGCGATAGCGTTGCGCGGAGGGCCCCGGAAGTGCACAGTTCTACAAATATGACTGTAAGAGGAGAAACAAATTTGTTAGTGGCAGTCACCAAAGAATTGCAGTTAGAGCACTGTTATTAAGCATAAAACCTTAATTTTGCTGTACAATTATTCGTCGCAAAATAATTTATAAGATGAGGTAAGCGTCCATGAATACTATATTTTTATTTAAAATTATAATGGACCGCTATACATACCCCTCACGAATGCAACATATTACTCGACGTTGCACATGAAGCCAGCCCCGTGTTTGATTATCGAGTTACTTAATAAAATGAAATAATAAATTAAGTAAATGGTTATTAATTACTATAGACATTTTTTACTGGAAGGCAATTAGCTAATTGTAATAATCTTTTTTAAAAACTAGGTTTCTTTAGAAACCATTCAATTGTCGTCTGCTGCTGTCTACTTCTATTGATTTCATGTGAAGTGGATTTGTGTTTATTGCTGAGTAGTGGAAGAAAGAAGTTTCATGAAGCGCATTAATACACACAGCCCACTTTAACAATGGAATCCTTGTATGGTTATGTTTGCTCAAATTTTTTCGTTTTCGCGGTTTTTTTTCGAAAGAAACAAAATTTAGCACTTTCTTATTTAGCAAGCATCTATATTGAGCTTCAGATGAGTAACATATTTTAATTTGCTGGAAATCTGTGATATACATGTGCGAGGGATTCCCTTGTGAGTGAAAACAAACTTTATACATAAATTGAAAACAACAGTATATGGTCAGAACTCGAACATTCGCGAAGTCAGGTTCCAGAACCCGTCGCGAACGAGGAGGATTCACGGATGTTTGGTACACTCACTAAAAATAATAACTTATGCTTATTTCTATAATATAAACCCTATATATGACTCCAGTCATTCTCACAAACACAAACAAAATTTCTTTTAAAAGATAGCTTAATACATTACCCTTAAAACAAAAAGACAAAAAAAAACCAAAAAAAAACCAAACAAATGTTTACTGCAAAAATATCTCTTATGTTCTTTGTATGCCATCTCAGATTGACTCCTGTTGAAATTCATCATTGAAAATGATTCTAGCCATTTAACCCAATTCTCTCCCCCTCTTAGGCCGTCTAGAAAGTAACTACGAGGCGAATATTCGCCACCGCTTGTGACTACTTGAACCCCAACCAGTCTCAAAAGTCACCACGAGGTGTGCATGGTAGACAAAAAGTCGTCTCAAAAGTTCCTCCTTCACCACCACGAGTAACAACTCGACACCCTGGTCGTTTGCCGGTTGTTTTCTGAGCTTGCTCTTCGACGCTAGTAAAAATCATGGCTGCCGATCTCGCGATAGAAAATTTTCAAGTCGCCACAAAGAAAATTTTTCAGTCTCTGTTATGCGACAAGATTTTTTACGGATAAATTAGAAGCAAAGGAATATCACAAAAGTCATTTCAATAAAGAAAGTATACAAAATAAGTATAAAGAAGCATTTTTACCACCCTTATTTTGAAAATGATAGTTTAAGTTTTTTCACTTAGACGAAACAATCTTATTGGCAAAACAAATTCTCAGGTCCAAACTGCTTCATGCCGAGAAAATACTGTTTTCTCGCAATACTGAGGTATGGGTAAAGGAGCATAGTGCCATAACATCCTCGAAATGTCAGTCCTATTTATTTATCGCTCCATTACAAAGGTTATGACATTCCTCTCGATCATAATTTTTAATATTTTTGCGTTATAAACAAAATAAAAATGCGAAGACTGTGTATATCAGCTGCGGCCGAGCCATATCTTCATCTGAAGATTCAGATGAATCTGATGAAACACAACAGCAGCTGCTGTTACTGCTTTCGCATTCTTCTTCCAGTAATAATGCAATTATATTAAAATGTAAACACACTTCAACCATTAAAATATTCAAAATAAAATTAATCAGAAAAGAAAGCTTTTTTAAAAATATTAAAGATAAATTTAGAATTTGAATTTAAACTAATATTCTTTTTATAATTTAAAAAAATTTCAAATTAAGCCCTAAATATAACATTTAAAACGGTTGATTCTCAACCAAGGTAATGTGCAGTTTTAAATGTTATATTTAGGCCTTAATTTGAAAATCTTTTAAAATTATAAAAAAAATTTAGTTTACATTCAAAATTCTAAATTTATCAGTAGTCTTTTTTAAATAAATCTGTCTTTTCTGATTTATTTTATTTTGTATCTTTTAATGGTTGAAGTGTGTTTACATTTTAATATTAATATCTTTTTTATTTCAACGTATTATCTCAAATAATGCAAGTAGGTTTCTTTATTCCTCGCATCTCTTTTCTGAAGTTTTCTTTTTTCCTCGCGTCTCTTTTCAATAATAAGTTATTAGCTGAAGTGAGGCTTCCGAGATTATACCCGGAGTATAATCTCGGAAGCCTCGGTTGAAGCAATGGCGACTTGTGACTGTTCAGCGGTGTTGAACCACAGCGTCTTGAAAATCATTGCGACCAGACGCAACCACGTGTGATCATCATACCACGTGACATGGCAATCAGGTGGTCGTTACACAGTTACTTTCTAGACGCAGCCATAGTCTCCTATTCTATATTTATTTGTTAGATAAATTTTACGGTCAGTCTCACTCTTGCTGCTGAGAATGACTGTATAGTCCTTGAGCTATACATAACCAGTGTTCAAATCTTGGTTGTTTTTTTCTGGTTAGAGGTATTTCTTTCCTATAGATGGTATGCATGATGACGTCAGGCAATAAAAGAAGTTCTTTTGCCACCATGATTGAAACCAGGTTGGACCTTCGAGCTTAGAATTACAAGGACTATGCTCGAAGATGAGACCAAATAAATTAAAAATTAAAAAAAAAATTTTAACCGTACATTTTTACTTAAAGTGCATTGGAAAGTAAAAAATAATTTTGGTGCCTCTCATTAAAATAGGAATTCATAAAATTATTAGAAGGCAAAAGCATGGCGAGGTGTAATTTTTTCATTTTAAATTTTAATATTAAACGCCCTCTGCTTTTTTTTTTTTTTATGGGTGTAATTTTGATGGGCGGAATTTTGCGCAAAGAACGTCATGCGAGATGTTACATGCAAACATAATGTGTGTATATCACTTTATTTAAATGCATTCATGAGTTAATTTCCTGCTTTGGGGAAATAAAATCAGACTTTGAGGAAAAAATTGATTTAGACACATTCAACAAAATTGTTTTCAATCAGAAGTAACACAAAACATTAAATTAAAAAAGATGTTCATTAAGGCAAGCTGTATCAAATGATGTGCAATGAAGATGAACCAGATAGTTCAAAAAAGATGGAATTGTTCATTTCTTTGCCTTAACTAATGGCAGACAGATGAAACCAATTTTCCTTACAAACTTATGGCAAATGCAACGTAATGCTTTAAATTAGATGAATAATTGCAATTTAGAACTAAAAAAATGCTATATGAAGCTATTATTGAAGAGAATATGGACCCATTTTGATAACTTAATAGGGATGTTGGATTATGATTGCATTTGTCTGAATGCTATTCTTTCTTGTTTATAGTGCACTTGTGTTTATTTTCTAATATTTGTTATATGTGCTCTTTAGGGGTTAAAGAAATTCCTGATTACCAGACTGTTGAACCTTGAATTGCTAATTCTAAGAATTAATTATAATTTTTTAACATCTCAAGTCAAACTTTTAAAATATAGATTTGGCTAAATAGGGTGCGTTTCTTAAAATGTATTTTCAGATCCCATTTTAAGTGGACGTGATGGTGTTTCAAATTAAGAGTGGCTGTGCTCAAAGCATTGTTGTTTTATGGAAACAACCAGTTACAACAGACACACTAAAAAAATATGTTGAAAATCTGCAAGAAAAAATTGGTGAAAAGAGCAAAATTTCACTTGAGAACATCGATAGATTAGCATTAACTTGTAAGTAAGATAAAGGATTATTCCAATTTACCTTTAGTAGATACTATTTTGTAATTATTTTTATTAAACCTTTGAAATTTTTAAAAAATATGTTTTAAAATTTTTTTGTCGTATTTTTAAAGAATCACTCTTCCCTTTCATCAGTATTTTGGCAAATAAACTGAAGCATCCTTAATACTGGGTGCTTTTTTTTTGCCATTCTATTCTCATTTTTCTTCTTTCAGCCTCATCCTGATGAAAGAACTAATGTAAAACTGGATACATTTGGCCTGCAACATCATCACCAAGGTGCCTCTGCTAAAAGCATGCTTTCTTGTAAGGCTGCGTGCGAGTCGAATAATTTCAAGATAACTTTGATTTGAACCATTCGAACATGCTATCAAATCTACATTAAAACAATTCGAAATGAATTGATCTGTTTCTCGAGTCATTCGAACCTTTCTCGAATTCATTTGAACTAGCATTGAAGTTTGGCTGCTGTAACGAATTGTGTGATTCATTCAATTAATTTGTATTCAACAGCTTTTGAATACCTTATTCGAAACCTATTCGACTGGCCTTTGAATATTCCTTTTGAAACCATTTGAACATATTTCTTTTGAACATACTTTAGTTTTCTTCACTTTTCTCAACATATTTGTTGTAATGTTTCCGTATGAAAGACCTAGATGATGAATTAGGTTCCATTTCTAGCACTATTGTTCTAACGTTAAAGTTAACGCTGCAGTCGTACGCGTACGAGTGGTTCTGAAATATTTGAATTTCAATTAGGTATTTTAACTAATTGAAACTGCATTTACAATGTCCTCGAAGATTTCTTATGGATTAGTCCACCATAAACACCGAAATGAGCTATTATTTGTAAGTAGTTATAAGCTTATTTTCGGATGTATTCGAAGGTTTCGAATAGTATCGTTCGGAAAAAACCAATTCGAGCTTACAGGAGTGATCAGCCTCCTTGAATTGAATTAATCGAATGGATTTGATTTCAATTCGAGTGTTTTTGAACTTTTTCCGAATCCATTTAAAATTATATTTGTTTCATTTGAAGCAGAATTTGTGGTTTTCAAATGAATTCGTCTGCACCCTTATTCGACTCGATTTAACACTCGTACGCAGCCTTACTTTCTTGTCAAAAGCGCACCAGGGAAAATACACATGTCAAGCCTGCTTCCTTTTAGCGACTTGAAATATGTAGTGACTTTTGGGTGCCTTGAGAAATCTCCTGAAATGTGATATGTTTCACGTTGTTTTCTATTTAGCGATTTTCAGGCATTAACCCAATTTCGGTCTGATGTGATTGGTGGAGTCACTTTGGAAAACATGGTATCTATCTGAAGAAGTTGATCTTCAAGCTTTTGTCTACTCGAAATGTATGGCAAAATAGATTGAACCTGATTGGCTAGATCTGAAAAAAGGCACTTGGATATGAAAGCTCACCAGATCTTGAAAAGTTGCCTGAAAGATGTGTGCGCGTCAAAGTCGCTAATTGGAAAATGAGTGCAGGTGTCAGAAAAGTCGCTTAGAAGACGCTAAATCGAAAATTGGCTTCAGCCTGAAAATTTCTAAGTGCAGTCACTTGGCCCCGAAAACCTTGCAATTGCATTGATTTCTTGGATTGTAGGAAATGTGGTTGGCTATTTCATTCTCAGACGAAAAAGAAATTTTTGGGCTCACATGCATTCCCCCCCCCTCCCCCTTTTTCATTTGAGAATGAAAGGCAGCCACTAATTCTTACAGCAATGAAATTGGCACACTTGCAAAGTTTTTGGTGCCGATTGACTATGCTGTGAAATTTTCAGGCTAATGTGTGTTCTGAGCACACCATTGACGAGAAAAAGTATTTTTCACTGGCACTCTGGCGATGTCATTGATGCAATTTTTACGAGGAAACTGGCTGGTGAACTTCAGGAATAATCAGCGTTGCCACCTGCAGTACAGTCGACAGGGACTTTTTAGTGTGAGGTCTGGTGACCTGGGTGGTCATTTCACCAGACAACGTTGTACAATCTAATGCCCAGAAAACTGCTGGTCTAGCCATCAGCGCACTTCATTGTCATTGTGTAGTGATGTCCCAGTTCGATAGAATTGGTTGGAGCACCTGTCACTTTGTTTGGACAACGAAGGGAAATATGTGGAACATATCCTGTAACTGCAGCATAATATAATCCCCATTTGTATGGAGGCTTTTGACTCATCCTGAACATTAAACACTCCCATACAAGTTAAAATGCAGTTACGATATATGCCCAACTGAAAAGAAGATGACTGTTATATCTAATGAATATTTTAATTATAGAATATTTTAAGTACAGAATATTTGACATACAGTTAATGTGTAACATGACGCCTACACATAATTGACTTTGATAATGTTGCACTGATCTCAGAGCATAAGAAGTGAATGATGGCTTCAGTCTTGAAACTTCTGGGTTGCATATGGATTCTTTTTCCACGGTGTTCTGCACTTCCTTGTTGCAGGTGAACCGATGACCTGTCAGTGATTTTTTTAAGGGGCCGAAAATATGGGAGACACATGAGATGTCAGGGCTGTATGGAGGATGTTCGAGGTCTTCCCATTGAAATGTTTCCAGCAGGTGGAGGGTCTTCTTGGCCACAAGTGGCTTAGCGTTGTCCTGGAGCAGCACTATCTATTTCGAGAGCTACTCTCTGCGCTTGTTTTCAATGGCCCGTTACGGCTTCAGTAACGTGTTGCATTACCGTTTCACGCTGTTCTAGCCAGTCAATGAGTACGGGTCCGTCTTCATCGAAAAAGAAACTGAGCATCACTCTTCTGGCCTTCGTGGCAGACTGAGCTGTTTTGGGGACACGGGGAGCCAGAATGACGCTACATCTATCAACAGGCATATTTACCAACTTTGATTAGATACAATGGCGCTACAGTGAAAGTCTTTTAATTTGGGCATGCCATATAATTTGATGAAGATGGGATTTGAACCCGTACCTGCTCTACATCCAACATCTTACCGCTGGACCGATCTAACTTACAATAATTTTACTCTACGTTTCTGGTATTTATAAAGTGTGCACATTGTTGATAAACTTAATGAATTTTTTTTTTTTTTTTTGGAAAATTTTGAGAAGTGCATCGAATGGCTTTGCAAGGGCATTTAATCGGTGAAGGCTACTTGTAGAATTTTTATTTTTTATCAAATTCGGTGAGTCAGAATATGTGCAGTCTCCTGGAGAAGTTGCTGTGTGGGGCTAACTTTCCCGAATATTTCTGCACATCTCTATTCGAAACTTTTCATCTTATTTTCTGTCCAAATGTATCCATTTATTTCCCTTTATTCTGCTTGTTATTGTTGCTTTTAGATCGAAAATAAGTGGTTGATAAGGTTATAATTCTCATCTACACTGTCATATCAATGAATTATGACCAGCACCCCTTCAAGGCACACACATGGTTCGCCCCAACAACGATTACACATTGAAAACTTTGCATAAGAGGCTGAGAAAGCTTTAAAGCTGGTGCATCAAACGGCAGGTGCACGAGCCTCAAGATGGGTAAATGTCTGGATTTAACGGACATACAAAAAGGGATGATAATAGGCTATCGCAGCAAAGGTGGCACCATCTCCGAAATGGCGCTATTTGTGAACTGTTCACAGTCCGTTGTAGTGATGGTGTACAAAGAATGGACAGCAGGGACAGAAATCGCATCCCAACGCCATCACTGTAAAGGGTCACGAGCCATCGACTAACGGGGTTGAGTGGCGGCTTGTAAAAGGTGACAGGAGGGCCACAGTCTAGCAACTGACCACCAGATTCAACAGTGGTGCCAACAGATCTGTATCCGAAAGAACCGTTAAATGCACCCTGCTACGGATGGGCCTGAACATTCGACGCATGGTTGCTGCACCCATGTTGACCAGGGGTTATTGTCAACGACGCCTAGACTTTGCACATGAGCACCGCCATTGGAACACAGATGAATGGGCTAAGGTCACCTTCTCCGACAAGTCAAGGTTTTTGCTCCATAAGATTGATGGGCGATGGCGAGTGCATCATGATCGTCTTGAAAAGAGACTGCAGGAGGCTATTGTGGGCCGGAAACAGGCTGGTGGGGGTAGTGTGGATGTGTGGGGGTTCATCAGTTGGAAGTATTTAAGTCCACTGATTCGTCTAGAGGGCAGTTTGAATGTCTGTGGCTATCTGTCAATAGTAGCGGACCAGGTGCACCCGTACATGCTCACGATGTTTCCCCAAAGTGATGGTGTGTTCCAACAGGAAATGCAGCCGGCCACGAGGCACGTCTCCTTCTGGATTGGTTCCAGGAACACCCTACTGACTTTCGAGTGCTCCCTTGGCCCGCTAATTCGTGGACGTAAATCCAATCGAACATCTGTGGGAGCACTTTGATCGCCATGTACAGCAGCTGGACCCTCCACCTATGACTCTCGAAGCTCTGTGGACAGCACTTCATGTAGAATGGACTGCCATATCATCGGACACATACCGCGCACTTCTTGTGTTCATGCCATAACACCTAGCAGTGGTTACAGCAGCGAAGGGTGGCTACTCCAATTACTAAGCGGGTGGTCATAATTCTGTGATAGGACAGTGTATTTTAAAATTATTTATTGTTTTTCCTCTTTGAAACATCTTTGTTTTAAAAAGTATCAGTCTTTTTGAAATTATTCTATTTTTTTTTTTTTTTTTTCCTATTAGCAAACATAAGAGAATCGTCCTATGATGTTGTTTTATCAGGTATGTTTTACCAATCTCCTGTTGTACACGACGAAGACCTGCTGGCAGAAATTTTACGAATTTTAAAGCCAAAGGGAAAACTTATTTTACAAGAACCAGTAATTTCTAATGGTAAATAATAATGTTTTTATTGACATTTTGTTTTTATATGCACTACTCCATAGAGAAAACAGAACACCATGAAAAAAGCATTATGATTTGAAGTATATATTCTAAAAAATGATTTTAATTTCAAACAATTACACATTCTCAGTGGCTAAATCTACTTTAGTACTAATACATTGATTTAGGTACAGTCGATTCTCGATATAACAAACCTTTGATATTAGGAACGCCTCGTCATAACAAACAGAGTAGCTGGTCCCAACCAAATTGCCTATACATATTATGTAACGAACCCTGATATAATGAACTTCTTGTTTTAACGAATGGTTTGTCTGGTCCTTTCACTATCATGCAATGGAAAATGACTCTCGATATAACAAACATTACCTTGATTGGTCATTGAACATGCAGCACACTGACATAATGAGTTTTTCAAGTTTTAGTTTCATTTTCGAAAGCTCACCACTGACAAAAACTCCGGCGAAACGGAAATCAATCGATTTGAAAGTAAGTTGAATGTGTTACATACTGTATTACCTGTATTGTAGCAACCTGATACCATAATGGGTTCCCATTATGATATCAGTAGAGCAGTTGCGTAGTTAGATTAGAAAAATCTGATGTGCCTACGGGTTAATGACTCAGTTAGGAATTCAGACAATTTTTTTAGTTCGTACTGTAGTTTTCTCATGGTAGTATCTTTATATTTTATTCTAAAAAGTTTAAAAATTCGAAATTTATGACATACATATATTTTAAAATAAATAAATAAATAAATTAAATAAATTAATAAATAAATAAATTTAATTAATTAATTAATTAATTAATTGTTGTGTATGTTCATGTATATATTTAAGTGTAAGTGTGACGGAGCCTCGGCATCGTGGCAGGTCTCTTCGGCCATCCGCTGGAGCAAGCGGTGGGCTTGAGTACTCTGTGTCCATCCATGGGAGCAAGAGGTGACGTCGAGGTCAGCGCAAAGAGGAGCGCATAAGGAGGTGTATTTATAAAGTTTTAATACAGTACCTGTATTTATTTATTTATTATTTAATACATATAATGAAAACAATATTACATGTATTACATACATACAGTACATAAATACGTGTATGTACATGAAAATTATCAATTTGGAAACACAATGCACCTTGGCAATCAGATTGATTTAATGGCAACACAGTACTGCAGCAATATGCCACCTTTGAATTAAACATTTTAATGATTTCATTTACAGACGAAGCTCCTAATCATTGCTGCTGTGAAGAAAGGGATTCTTCATCTGTAAAAAAAAATTGACTCTCGTAACGAACTCTCGATATAATAACGAATTTTCCGGTCCCTTGGCGTTCGTTATATCGAGAATCGACTGTAGCATGAATTAATGACTGCTCGAATACTATTCTGGAATATTGTGATCCACGTGGTTTTCACCATCAAAGTCCAGAGTTCATCTTCATTTTCATTGGTTAGAGCAGCGACTGCAAAAGTTGTGGCTTTGATTAGGGTCCAGGTCACAAAGTTTTTCCTTCACTTTTCTACATTGAAATGCTTGAAGAATTTTCGTCAGTTTCTTAACTTCTCTTTGAGTATAAATTTTCATCAGTTTATTTGGAGTTAACCTGAATCATTTGGGACACTTTGCAAAGCATGCCTGCTCATATGTGCTGTATATAGCCCTTCTCTTGCTGAAAATGATGTTTGATTTGCCTTGAATGTAGGGTGATGCAATAGCCTGCAGCACCAAATGTCAAAGTTACCCTGGTGGCAAGCCTTTGTAGCGATAGCACTAGAAACACATTATGTCAATGACCTGTGTGGCTCTCTAAATTGTTAAAAGGCTGAACCCATTTGCCTTGTCATTTCCAGACTCGCAGTGAATGATCATCGTTATTGGAGACAGAAACTAGAACGGTTGCTGTAAGTCACAGTATGCCATTCATCATATAAGATAGTTTACATGTACGTGATTGCGCGTACAGGGTGTTGGAAATATACAGGGTGAGTCTGAAACCCTGTCACAAACTTTAGGGGAGGTAGTATGGATGATTCTAAGCAAAAAAAGTTCATATGAACATGGGTCCGAATTTGAACGCTAACTGAGATATGAACAGAAATAAAAATGCTCCCACCAAGATCAACATGCTAATAACTCGGGTTCTCTAACATTTAGGATGATGAAATTTGGGGGAATAACAGGGTACATAAAACTGTGTACCATTAAAATTTGATCGTATTCCAACAAGTAATTTCCGAGTTACGCATTCAAAATCGTAACATTGCTCACATGCGAGTACTAACCACCACTTGTTACGATGTTGAGTGCGTAACTCGGAAACTTCTCGTTGGAATTCAATCAAATTTTAACGGTATACACAGTTTTATGTAACCTATTATTCCCCCAAATTTCATCATCTTAAATGTTATAGAACCTGAATTATTAGCATGTTGATCTTGGTGGTAGCATTTTTATTTCTGTTCATATCTCAGTTAGCGTTCAAATTCGGACCCATGTTCATATGAACTTTTTTGCTTAGAATCACCCATACAATCTCCCCTGAAATTTTGCGACAGGGTTTCAGACTCACTCTGTATACAGGGCAGTACTGCTGGGTAGCTTATCCACTTGACTTCAGGCACCGGCTTGATATAAAATGATAATTGAGAAATTTATTTTGTTAAACTGGAGGGAGGTGACGTCGCCGACCTTCAGAACAACATCCGCCAGGTGATGGCAACAATCACGCCAGAAATGCTGAGGGGGAGTAAGAGAAAAATTTGTGAAGAGGATACTCTCTGTGCTGAGCAAAGTGGGAGTTTTTTTGATTTATTTATTTTAACAAACTTGACAAAGGTGTGACATGCTATTTTTCACTATTCTCCCCCACTCCCTCCAGTTTAACAAAATAAAATCTCTCAGTTATCATTTTATGTCGAGCTGGCACCTGCAGTCGAGCGGATAGGCTACCCAGCAGTACTGCCCTGTATATATTTGCAGCACCCTGTACAATGATGATTAGTGTTGGGGCATGTTGAGCAGGTGGCTTGCTCACAAGCCTGCCTCAACCAATCTACAACGATAAACTGTTCTCTGTTAATATTGGAACATGCAATACTTCATCTACACTTGCAAAATATAGGGAACATCTGTGGCTGGATGCTTTATGCACTAATCTGTAAATTGTAACATACTCCAGTCTCCCTATAACAATTAATGTGTCATTGTTCAAATTATGGTCTTCAAGTATGTCTAAAGCTTGGTTCCCACAAGCAGAAATCAGGGTGTGTCCTTTTCTGCTCTTTTTCACATTTTGCTCCTGCCAGTGTCTCACATGGCAAAAACTCAAATGGATGAGACAGCAGAAGTCTACTGCCCAAGCACCATCCTTTGTTGTAATTTGGCATTTTGGACCACACAAGTGAACTGCTCCAAACCCATCGATTGGTCTAAATGGCCAGCTTCTACTGCACACACAACACAGTTGGTTCATTCCTCATCATGCATCATATCAAATTTTTGTAATCATTTGTTGCTTATTTAGTTTGATTTGATTAATTCTCATCTGTTAGTGTCTTCTTTCTCGGCTTCTTCACTTCTGTGAGCCGAGTGTCCGACATTTTTATTTTGTCTGAGAGAAAGAACGTCACTGTGGGCACTGCACAGTTCGTCTTCTATCGGCTGACCAAAAGTTAAACTTGTCCAACTCGGAAAAACAGAAGTTTTCAATCGGGCAGAAAGTGACGTCATACAATTTTCTGCTTTGTGGTTTCTGCCATTGTTTTTACGCATGTGGTATCCACACTTAACTGTGTCGAATGCCATCCAGTTTCTTTTGGAATGTCATGCAAAAACACTGTCATTGATGGCATCGTACAAGTATTTAACTCCTTAAGCTTTATTTTTGCAAGAATAAGAGCACAAACGCATCATTTTTCATGGTCTTGAGAAACTTACAAAAGTTAACTTTTAACGTACTACTATCCCTTTTCTCATACTTGACATAATTGAATTACAAAAATTTGCTCAAACATATCCAAACTGTGACAAAATTTTCATGGTGTGCATTTTCTCTTGGAGTAGGGTTTAGTATATATTGATTACACATTGATTATAGTTGACAAAATAATATGAACGCCTGTGCTTTAGGGAGACCTATCATATAGTCCTCCTTCAAGTTTTGAACCATGCCACCTAGTGAACGAGAATGTACATACATCAATCTGTGGCTTTGATACCCCGTTATGACTGACCTCTCAAAAGAGGCATGATTGTTGAGGCCCGTCTTGCCAGAGCATCCGTAATGAAAATGGCCACCCTTTTTGGGGTTGGGAGAAGTACTGTGTCGGCTGTTATGACAACCTGTAAGAAATGGGGAAAGACATCATCTGCCAAGCACAACAGCGGCCGAACGTCTAAGCTCACTGATAGAGACGGAAGAGTTTTGAAGTGGATTGTGGCCAGAAAGCACAAGACAACAGAATCGCAGATAAGATCTGAGATGAACACACATCAGCAGGAAGCTGTACCGACAAAAATTATCCAGTATGAACTGCAAGCAGCGAACATACACGGCAGAGCAGCTATTCCAAAGCCATTGGTGACACCATGAAATGCATTGAAACAACGAACATGGTTATAAGAAAAGAAAGAGATACAGAAAACCACTAATCCACAAAAAAACATTTAATAATGACTCTGATGTACATTTCGAGAACTACGTTCTCATCTTGTGTTCGATGACTCACTGATGATAACGTAGTTCTCGAAATGTACATCTGAGTCATTGTTAAATGTTTTTTTGTGGATTAGTGGTTTTCTGTGTCTTTTTCTTTTCTTATAATTACAGGGTCTACAGTTTCTGGCTTGTTTCAAGTATAAATGAAAATGGTGTCGCTGTTGTAAGAATTTGGAGGTGGTCATCTGGTCAGATAAGTTGTCATTCACATTATTCCAGACAGACATGTTTATGTTTGGAGAACACCAGCAGAATCCTATGATGTTGACTGTCTCCTTCCTACTGTTAAGCATAGAGGGGGATCAGTGATGTTGTGGGGGGCAATGTCTTACCATGGTCTTGGTCCACTTGTTGACCTGCATGGTCAGCCATGGTATTCTGGCTGACCATCTTCATCCGATGCTGCAAGCTGTTCCAAGACGATAATGCTTCCATTCACACTGCTCGAATTGTCCGAGATTGATTTAAGAACATGATGAATTACAATGCCGCAACTGGCCCCCCCTCGGTCCCCTGATCTGTGGGGGATTTCGGAAGCCAAGGTGTTGGACACTTTCTGAATTAGCGACTTTTTGCAGGAGTGGCAGCTACATATCCCTGTGACTGTTGTGCAAGACATCTGTTTGTCCATCCAATGTCGAATACAAGCCGTAATTAATGCAAAAGGAGGGTCATCGCCCTGTTAATAAATATTTTGTCTCATTTCACAGGTGTTCATATTATTTTATTCAACCCCAATATGAACATTTTAGGAAAAGTTGATTATTTGAGAGTAACTTTTTTTTATTTTGTTTTTTTTTTGTTTTTTTTTTTTAATTATAGGTAATTCTTCCAGTTTAAGACATGCTTCCAATATTACCTCAATTTTAAAGAGGCTAGGTTTCACAAATGTTTCTCAGGCAAGTAATATGGCATATTATAGATTATAGTTCAGCAATAAAAATTAAAAAATACCTTGAAACTGTGGACACAATAGTTAAAAAGAAGAATAAAGTCATAAACCACAAATCTACAAAGAGAATTATTTTTTGATTTGAATGCACATTTCGATGGCAGTGTCACCTTCATCAGCAAATTAAAACCAATAAAACAATTCTTTGCGGATTTGCGACGTATGGTCTTATTCTTCCTTTTTAGATTATAGTCATTATTCTGTGATTAGTGCCTAACATGCCCAGGTACACATTTCCGATAACTGTTCCTTCGACGAAGAAGAATGGGCCAAGTACCCGATGAGTCCACACTACACCTTGATTTTCGAACTGTCTGTAATGTGTGTCCCTTATCTTATGACATGTGGGTTTTTTAATCCCTAGAATCTCATTTAGTGCCTATAAACTGCTCTCCTACATTAAATATGCTTCATCAGAAAAATAGACAGGCTGCAAGAAACTGTTCTCCTAATGTTAGCAAATTGGTTAAGTCTTAAACGATCATCTGGCTGTAATGCATGAGCGATTTGTACTTTGTATACTTAAATTTTTAGATAGTTGTGTGCCACTTTGTGTGCCTTACTCCTTGATACTTGAAGTTCATGCAAAAGTTGTCCATTGGCCTCGGTGGCTCAGTGGTTGTGTGATCGCTTCTGATGCCCGAGTACGCGGGTTCGACCCCGGCTGAGGACGACGAGGATTTTTTCAGGGGGGAAAATTCTGAGATCACGCACTTCCTGTGGAAGGGAAGTAAAGTCATTGGTCCCGTGTAGTCGTTTGCCGGCTGCACGTTAAAGAACCATTGCAAGGAAAATTTGCAACCCCTATAGCACTGTCCTGAAATGACCATGGCAGTTGAAAAGGACATTAATACCAAATAAACCAAACCAAACCAAACCAAAAGTTGTCCAATTGATTTCTATTTACTAGATGCAGCTACTGCCAAGCCACTGAGCGACACAAGTAAGAACTACTCAAACTGGGTACAGCACTGAATTTCAGTCACATATAATCGGATTTGGGCTAATTTTGTGATCAGCTGGTGAGAAAAATTATATTGGGCTATTGTTTGGGCTACACTATTTTTGGCGGACAGTTGAAGTATCTTGAAGATACTTGTAATTTTACAGTACAAGTATCTTGAAAATAAATTCTGGCTGATGGTTTCAGTGTTTTTTGTCATTCAGAAACCATAAGAATTTTATTGCAACTCATTACTTGTAATATAATGCTTGTAATAAACGAAAAAAGGTTTCACAACGTTTTAGCTGTCTTCAATTTACGATAATCGTGACATTAAGTTGCGAGTGCGATAGAAATTGAGAAATAAATATATTGGCAAAATCACAAAGTAAAATTTGATATTGGGCTAGTTTCAATTGCGTTTTGGCCAGAAGAGGGTATCAACACTCTTTCTGCATCAGCTGTGACACTGCTCACAGACAAAATCTCATATGCACAATCTTTCTCTCATACGCATTTCGTATAAATTAATTTATAATGTCCAAATCAAAAATATTTTGTTATCCCACAATGTAACTCGGAGGCTAGTGAAGGTGTAAGCTTTCATTACTTTCCAAAAGAGAAAAGGTTTTCATTATTTTTCAAACGGAGGAAGCTCTTGCAACATACAACATTACTAAAATTCTAATTTATGTTGAACGAGCAATTCAGAAGTTTAAATTGCTTACTGTGTTTGCGCACAAGCTAGAATGGGAAATGGTGATTCACATAGATGATATTGTTACTATAAGTGCTGCAGTAACCAATTTTATATAATGAAAGATTTAAATTTAACTTAAACATTTCTGTAAATCTACTGATTTAACTTTTTAAGCCATGTCTTTGAGTCTGCTGCTTTTTTGCTTTTGTTTACTTGTCGCTTTGCACTATAGTTGCTTTACGGCGTGAAATAAACGTAAATAATATTAAAAAAGACTTAATTATTACAGTCCCAATTATTAAGCAGTGATGGTAATTGGTAGTAGTCGTATCAAAGTCAACAGTTCAAATTTTGTGAATCCACAGCTGATAACATGTTTTTCTTTTAAGACTTCCTCTCCTTCATCCAGTGATCTCCCGCTACCTCATAAGTAGCTTAAATGTCTGAAAATCTTAGATCTAGAGCCATCTCAAACAATGTTAAAACTAATTGTACTGCATGTACAATTACCCAGGGTTCGCGCTTACTCGCAATTTACGCGTCAAATGGGCATTTTCACTAAACATTGACTCGTGATTTTTTGATCAGCGAGTCAAAATTGACTTGTTAAATTTGAATATCATCGGTCCATTTCTTTCTCATCACATTTTAACCTCACTTTATTTTGTCACATGTGGTCTTGTTTACATTTCTAATTAAATATGGCAGCAACTATAGAGATTGTGGATGCATGTAAAATTATGGAAGTTAGAAAGAATCTAAATTTTGACTCGCATCTTCTGAAATTTGACTCGCAGTTTTCAAGATTGGGAGTCAAATTGACTATTAGATATTTTGTCCTAGCGCGAACCCTGAATTACCCATGTTGGTCAGCCATCTTGGCTCGATAAGTGGCGCCATATATAGGAGCTGAACCTAGCAGATTGTGACTAGTGAATGAGGTTTGAATTGCCTCAACAGACTCTTCAGATAAAGTAGTAATAGCGCTCTAAGTGGTGAAAAGAACATCCCCTTACAAGAACTTAATGTGTCTCCAAGTTTATCTGCAACAATCTTTAGTTACTATCAAGGTAAAGTATTATAAACTGCTGAAATCAGGTAATAATTTGTGGAAACCCTGTACAGGGCAAGTCAAAATGATGGGACCCGATTTCAGAAGTTTACTCTGTGAAATCTAATGAACATATTGTATTTGTGAAACGTTCAAAGCTTACTTCAAACACATTACATCACTAATGCCATTGAATACTAATCACAGAATTGTTTACATGATAGTCAAGCACACAGAACGATCTCTTTCTCCAGTCAACACCATTTTCTTTAACCGCTCACTGCTGACCCTTAGCAATGGAAAGTGAAAACACTGCGTGGAAACTAAACTGTGAAAGTTAACCTTTCGAAGCAGCTGTCTCGCATTACGATACGTTCATTAAACATCTCAAAATAAAGGTCTGAATACAACATGACTTGCCCTGGGAATCGATTAAATTTTAATGGTGGGAACTACACAATATTGCCAAAAGTATCCAGAACGCCTTTAGTCACCATCCACGGCACCTTGACAGCAGCACAGTACGTCGCAGAGATTCTGCAGCCTGTATTACTGCCCTTTCTGCACACCATACCCGGCGCAATCTTTCAGCAGGATAATGCCAGACCGCACGCGGCAAACATGAGCATGGCATGTCTGCATGATGTCAACTGCCTGCCATGGCCCATGAGGTTCCCAGACCTATCGCCAATTGAGCACATGTGGGACATGGTGGGACGTTGTTTACGATCACTGCGTAATCTCCATGATCCGACACAGCAGGTTCACCAGGCCTGAGCAGACGTACCCTAAGATGATATTCGCCACCTGTATGATCACCTACACCTGCGGCTGGAACAATGCATCGCCGTTAGAGGTTTTGCCACAAGCTACTGATGCTGCCTTCCATTGGACACCCTGTACAGATGAGTGCATGTCTTGGCTACATAACATAATAAAGGTGTGTTCAGATGTATCTCTTGCTGTATACCTGCTTTTGGCTCATTCGGATAACTCCTTGTGGGTGGGGCAATTTCATTGCAAAGCAGTGTATGTGCCTCAGGAGCTTTCACTTCTATTACAGGGGTATCCGGATACTTTTGGCTATATCGTGTATTTGAAAGGGTGATTTATGTTGAAAATTATATTTACCATAGAAGCGCAAACAAGCACCACGGCAGTTATTTGGTTCAGAGCAAATACAGTGTGGCACTTATTTCTCTCTTCTTAAAAAGAACCTAACTTCATTCCATCATACCATTCACTTACTTTTGCTGCGAGAGCTGGGAATCAGCAATTTTAGGCAGCAGCAGTACCCATTGGCTTAGAGGGAAATGATAAAGTGGCTATTATAAGCGGTACATGTTACTCAGAATGGGTCCACCAATCATTTACAGTGGGGTTAACTATGCATTGAAATCAACTGAAATCAACTCTCTGGCAGCATCGACAATTTCGATAATCACCACGGTGGTTAATTGAGCACGGCTCTTATTATATTCAGTGCGGCTCCTGTTTGCGCTTTATTGTATCTAAGCAAATTTTTCAGCATGTGGAGAGAATTTATTTTTATTTTTTTATTTTCCTAATTTGTATCGTTTATTCAGGAAGTAATTGAAGTGGATCAACCAAGATTACAAGAAATTAGTACCCATTTAAAAATTACTGATGAATTGAAGTTAACAGAGTTTGTCTGCGAAAAACCAGATTTTGAAGTGGGTTCTGCATGTCGTCTGCCTTCAGCACCAGTTCTCAGTAGTAAAGATGGTAAGTGATTACGTCTTCCTCTGTTTTGTATATAATAATAGAAATTAAATTAATTTTGGAATTAACGGGATCCAGACTTTATGGATTAAAGAATTTTTTACTTGTAGAGTTTGCCATATACAGTATTTACCGGTAATATTATTAATCAGGACTGCTGGTATCATTTGGGTGTGTTGGTTCTCCTAGACCAAGGCCTCTCAGTGGGGGTCAGTATCTACCCCTTGAGGGGAGCGATGATGTCCAAGGGTCGATTAATGAATCAGAGTAATACATTTATTAATTTTTGGAATAGGACAGGGATAGTTTTTTTTTGTTCATTGAATTGAAAAGACAAAAGAAGAACCCAACTGGACACCATTAGCACCCATGCCAGAAGTCATCAACAAACTCATGGTTAAAATAGAAAAATGTCTCAAACTGGAATCAGTTACGACACTCAAGACGAATGATAATGATTATTGGAAGAAGCAGACTTGTACTCCTTTACAACAAACGTCTTAACCATGGTCTTAGGAAACGTTTTAATGAATTTAACACACAATAGCATTTAGGTGTGGCAGCACGCTTAGGAATAAACTATGTAAGATGAAAGATAAAATCCCCAAGGAAAAAATGTCTGGTGTTTACGAGGCCTGTCCGGAAAATATCCAAATTGAGGCTACAAAAAGAAATTACGCTTCGAACTCTCATAAATGTTTAGTCACCCTCACAATAAGCACTCTCTGTAGCAACGCATTTAGCCCAGCATTGCTGCCATTGGTCGAAACAAGTACGGAATGCTTCCTCTGGGATGGCCAAGAGCTCTGTCATCACATTTTGTGTTGTCACGTCCACTTCCTCAAATCTCTGTCCTTTGAGCGCTTTCTTGATCTTTGGAAATGCAAAGAAGTCACACGGAGCTAGGTCAGGTGAGTAGGGAGGCTGCCTGATCTGAGCGTTACAGATTAAAATTAGTTATTATAAACACACCACACGCCTGTTCTTTGGCTAGATGTCATCTCCCCTGCGAGTCTTAACAACCCGCCCTAGCGCTCGTGGGTGTCGACGTGTTTTGTAGGGTCCCTTGGCGGGCCCCACCCATGTGCGCACGGGCACAACAGGAAGTGCATAATCAGAAACAGACTGTAGCACTTTCAAGTGTGAAATTTAAAAACTTAGGTTTGTTTCGAAGGCATTGAAAATTTGGATGTTCCTGTATGGACCATTTGACTACAATATACTCTATATGCTGTTGATATTTTGTTGCAGGAAGAGTTAATTGAATTGAAGGAGGATCTTAAATCAGAAGTCTTATTCAAAAACTATGGCTACATTAAGTTTCCGAATTGTAAGGTTATCATGTGCATCCCTTTTCTCAGTTCCTGCCTTTTGAAGCTGGCTTTAGTGAAATTAATATACCCAGTATTCTAATGAGGCAATTTAAGATTTCTAAGCGAAACATAAAACAAACTGCTACAACACGTCATGCACAGTCATTGCATTGCACAAACATAAAATTTTGTGCAATTGTGATTTTTATTTTGGAAAAATTACGAGGGTTGGGGCATAAGTCATGGCAACCATTATTTTTCTCAGAGCTAAGGGATGGTATCAGAAAATGTCATATGTCTCAAGTGACTGTGCAGTCGCAGTATTTTTCTACAAAACCAAACGGCTCTGTGATTTCCTGTTGTAGCACAGAGAGCAATGTTGAATCGGTTCTTAGTCACCTTCCATGCAGGATGGATGTAATTCACTTGAACAACGCTCATATGTCAAAATAGCTGTTCTCTGTTTTAGTTTCTGATACTTTTTTTCTGGAACATGAAACCTGTAATGTTATATCAACTACTTTAATAAATGTGAAAAATGTTGGCTTGTTGTTAAATGTCCCTACATTTCGTCCATTTCTTGTCCTATCATCTGTATATTTCACATTTTCCATCCACGCTTGAATTCTCACACAAAAATAAATAAAAAAAAAAAATAGTTGCCATGACTTATGCCCCAACCCTCGTACATTTTACGTATTCCTTGATTAAACCTCATTGTATATGAGATCGGATTTGTAACTGTTGTTAAAAACAAAAATGGTAATTCTAAAATAATTATTAAAGCATAAATCTAATAAATCATTTTATTTTTATAATTTTTTTCTTCATATTATAAATGCAATAGTAGATATTTCATGTAAAAAAAGTACAAGGGGCTCGATGAAGGAAACTGTTCTTTTAAAAGAGGTTGATAAAAGAAAAAGGCTGAGAACCACTGTCCTAGACATATGACTGAGTCAGTTCCCGCTACATTGAGCTGCTTGACGGTCGTTTACAACCTTCGTGGACTTATGTATACAGGTGTTTTCCAGCAGGATTATCAAACCTAAGTTTCGTAGAACTAGTTTGAGGATCATTTTCAGAGAGTTCCAGTAAAAAGTGTGGCCAATGAACATTTATGGGACATGTTGGAGAGGTCCCTTTGCACCCAAAATTCGTTGCCTGCTAATACTAGGTATCTACAAGTGGCAATCCAGATGGCATGGCTGAACATCTCGCCAGAGTCTTCCAGCGTCTAGTGGAGTCGATGCCACGTCAAGTTATTGCTCTTCGTCGGGCCAGAGGTGGTTACTGAGCAACTATGCCAAGACATTTGGTCCTTTGGTATATAAGCATAATGCAACGTTTTCTGATATTTTCATCCTATTAAGTTATAAATCTGAAACATTCCAAAAAAGGAGGGGTTGTTATTAAATTCATTAGTCATTGCTAAGCCATCAAAATGTTAATGACATTGTATTTGCTTTTTATAAATTGGATACTTAATTTAGGATTAATTTTATTAATATTTTTACAATAAATTTTTGATTTCAGATGTTGCCAAAGTATGGTCCTTATCTGCTGAAGATGCAATAGATGATGATATTATTGACGATGATCAGTTGCTGGATGAAGAAGATTTAATAAAACCTGATCCCTCTTCTCTTAGAGGTACCAAGCAATATTTATATTATTTGTTGTATTGGGTGAAAATCATTTAATCTCTATCAATGAAAAGTTGAATAGGCACCTGCTGAATTACATAAAGAAAGTTTTATTAAGAGCAAGCACATCGACCAAAATTTTATTACTTTGAGTTGCATCAGAGCATAAGTGTTTGTCTCAGGATGGGAATGAAATAAAGTATAATTAGAAGGAATATTGATGGTCTGAAGTTCTTTACTCCCATCTTGCCATATCTTCCTAAGTTGCATTCAACTTAAGATTTCTTATTAGATATGAGGGGTGTTCAAATTTGACCTGGATTTTATTTTTTATAAAATCAGGAAACTACAAAAAAAAAAATAACCCCACACACCAGTTATTTCTCAAAGAACTCTCCTTGCTTCTCTATACCTTTTTCCAGCATTCTGGGAGCACCTGGATACCGATTCTGTAGAAATCTTCAGGCTGATGTCGAAACCACGTCAGGGCAGCCCTTTTCACTTCCTCATTGAAGCCGAACCTCTGCCCTCCCAAAAACTCTTTCAATGGTCCAAAAAGGTGATAGTCGCAAGGGGAGAGATCCAGGCTGTATGGAGGATGTGATAAGATGTCCCATTTGAGTTCTGCCAGTGTGTCCATAGTCAGTTTGACTGTGTGTGTTCTGGCATTGTCTTGCAGAAAACAATCACCACTGGTAAGGAGTCCTGGTCGCTTTTTCCTTGTTGCCAGCTTCAGGGACATCCTTGAAATGTTACTCTGATAGGGTGCATTTATGGTTTGATGTTCTTCCAGAAAATCGACATGAATGATGTTCTTCCAGAAAATCGACATGAATGATGTTCTCCCAGAATACGGTAACCATCACTTTCGTTGCCGATGGTGCCATCTTGAATTTCTTGGGTCGTAGTGAGTTAGTGTGTCGCTACTCCATCCTCGCATGCTTGCTTTCAGAAGTATGGTGACGAATCCATGTCTCGTCGGTGGTCACAACACGCCTTAGGCAGCTGTCACCTTTTCTGTCCTATCGCTGCAGTAGCATGGAACAGATTTCCTCCCGGTTGATTTTGTGATCCTCAGAAAGTTGCTTAGGGACCCATCTGGCAAAGATCTTGTTGAATTTCAGCTTATCGTGGATGATAGTCTACACACAGCCAGTGCTGATGTTCAGTATTGAAGCCAATTCTCGGGCATGAATTCGCCTGTTGTCCCTTATCAGTTGCTGGCCTTGCCTTATGAGGTTCATTGCCGGCGGAATCTTGCCCTCCACCAAACTTGGCACCAAGCAAAGACGGATGTTCGAGAAAAATATGACTAGGTGAATTGTTTTGAAGTCTCTGATGAATTTCAGATGGTTTCACACCTTGGTTGTGAAGAAACTTGATGATTATTTGTTGTTCTACTTTGGTCGACACATCGCTGTCCGCCATTATGTTTAAACAAAAAATTGGTTGTCATGGCAACCGGATGAGTGGTGCTACATTTGCATGACAGACGGTAGTTGCCATCCCAACAATGAAAGTTTAGGTTTTTACAAGAATGAAATTTACAAAAAATAAAATCCAGGTCAAATTTGTACGCCCCTCGTACATAAGATTTATAATTTTTTTTTTTGTTTCCTAACATCCTCGTTTATATCTACACTCGTGCCTTTTTTTCTAAATAGTGAAAGGTATCGTTAGTAAATAGTAATAGTTCTTTACAAGCAAGTAAAAGTGTAAATGAACTTCAGAAGGTGTACAAAAATTAAGCAAAAACTGTGAAAAACTGTTCCCGTAAGCATCCAATTTTTGTGCAAATAGCTGCTATGGAATCCTAGATATTTGTGCATGTAGTGCTTGGCAAGTCGTGACATTATTTTTGACTAATCCTGATATTGCTTATTCTTTTGACGAATAAATTATATTTTATGATTTGAATAAAGCTCACATCACACTTTAAAGAAGAACATCACCGTTCATTGATTGAAATTAAATATAAGATTACAAATTTTTATTGATATTCATTTGAAACCAATATTTACTCATTTTCAGTTTGTTCAACAACTGGCAAACGGAAAGCTTGCAAAAATTGTTCGTGTGGATTGGCAGAAGAGTTGGCCAGTGAGAATGCTAATAATACAGTTAAGAGTGCTACATCATCCTGTGGAAATGTAAGTTTTAATGGGGGGGGGGGACCATTGATTGTATATTTTCTGCAAAAAATAATTATTAATGTATCAAAGTTGATCATTAATGGGGGAAGACCATCAGAGCATTTTCAGTAGCACAACTCTGTTATCATTTAAATTTTAATTTCTAAGCATATCAGGCAAAGGGTGTTTCCAATAAAACCAACTGGTTACAACAATTTGTTAAAATCCTCTCTAAAAATTAACAACCAATCTCGCTCACTCAGCATGTCCAAAAAGGGTTAGTCTTATTGGTTAACTGGAATCAAAATGGCAGAGCGAAATCCAAGAAATTCAAACCTTTAGTAGCCTGATGTACGATAAAATTTTTCTGACAACAAAGTTGCCTACAGACGTATCTATAAGCAAGAAAAGACTGAAGTTAAAGCAGGAGATGAGTTGGAGATGAAAAGTACAATGAAAATTTGGATAATAAAACGTTTCTAATCATAATCTTAGGCACTGAATTCTAATGGCGCAGTTTTAGAGTTTCAGTTTTGATTGATCACCATCAGTTGTCTAAAAAGCACAAACTCACAGAATTGTCTAGCCAGGAATCTATTCTAACCATACCATGTGATCTGATTTGTTGATGACTATTCAAACTTATTGGAAATACCCTTAAGTGATAGTTACTACCAAATTTTAAATTAACATTTTTTTCAAATTTACAACCGTCTCCGATTATGCAATACAACATTTTTCACATGTTAGTTGGGTATAATGGTTTTTTTTTTAATCACTTACACCTGCTCTGAACATACCAGGAACATATGAGGCGTTACGAATACGAAGGGGAATTTCGAGAAATATGCGTTTGAAATTTTTGTTCTACCACTCTTATAAGTTGAACGCTTTACTTTCAGCCTTTATTTTATATGATTAGGAGGGACCAACTGAACAAAAAACTATACCACCTTGTTCTTTGCTATCTGAGAAGCTGAAAAATAAAATTGAAAAAATTTGAATCAATGTTGAGTTTGCCCTTTGTATCTGCAACACCTCATATCATACACGTGATATAATTTTTTTAAACATATGCACGTAAACAATTTTAACACTTACAAGGAACACTCAGGTTTGAACAAATAAACTGCACCAAATTTCAATCATAGGTTTTTTACTTAGTCGTTTTTCTGTAAAACTCTGCAGTTGTTCATTAGAAAGTTGTCGACAAGTGCCACTTCAAAACTAGGGGGTGAATATACACAGAATCTGTGCATAGGACTATTTGACTTTTCTCACTAAATTACGAATAGTCAAGATGTGGAAGTGCCTTAGGGAAAATTCAAAGCAATAACCATATCTGCAAAATGCTCAATTTACAAATGCAAAAAAGTCACTTGCATAAATTGGTCATCATTACCTTTATCACAGTCAACATAACTGCGAACTAAAATTACAAAACTATCACTTTCTAGCTGGGTTTCATATACATGTATTTTGTAATCAAGGAAGCAAAGGAAATAAGCGAACGAATCATCTTGCAGACAAATAACATCTCTTCATACACTATAATTTCACCCTAAGCAATCTCAGTGCATTATCTGGGTTGATTAGTAATTGTTAAGTCATTTATCCTTTGTCTCATTACATACAGAGATAACCAAGATGTATTACAGGTATCTGCTAGTCTTGAATGGCGTAGCAGTAGGTGAACAAAGATTGACTGAACGGACCCTCTGAGTAAGCAGCTTCAGTAGAGTTGCATTTAGGATAGTGTTACAGAAAAATGGCCATCGCTATTGAATTTAGAGACTGAATGACCTACGATTAAATTTTGGTTGTTTGTTTGTTTTTTGTGAATGTGTTCGGACCTAAGGGTGCTCATTGTTCCTTGAGTTGGGTTGAAGACATTTTATAGTCGAGTAAAATGGTTGACCGTAGTTTCATATTCTGTTTAAGTATCAGGTTGGTGGAAAAGCAGGGGTTGCCCTGCTGATTGCCACTTTTGCCAAAGGCCCAAAAATAAATCAAAGTGGCAGTTTTTATTTAGAAGTGGAGAAAGTCTATGGCAAGAAAAAAAAAATGTTTACATCATAATCTTCCCTAATTGCCATTCTCAAGTGGGACTATTCTTGAAATACTCATAAGGAGCTTAAAATTATTCAGATCATTTTAATGTGGACCTGGTCAAACGTGAAATCTGCTCCAAAGCAGTCTTTTCATGGCTCCTGAATTGTACTTTTGGATTATAAAACTTGTCAACAGACAGCTCTTCGTGACTCTTGATCATTTATTTTTCATTTCACAACACTTATGATATATGTTCTATGTTCTAAACTTTATAGAGCATTCACTTTTTTCTCGAATTTCCATCCGAAATAAAAGTTTTAACAGGCAAAGGCTTTATAATAGCAACAGTCACTCTGCTTATAATAACTTTTCATTTTCGTCTAAGCCAGTGGAGACTGCTCCCCAAAAATACTGATTGAAACTAAAATGAAAAATATTGATTTAGCAAAATCAAGACAAATTTTGAGTGTATCTTATTCATTAAAAAGCTATATATTGCTGTCGTTTTCAAATTTTATTATAACTTGATCTGGTTTTAGTTTTACTCTAAATTTGATTGGTCATCGTCATATTACATCATTTTCATTCTTTCCACTAGCTTTTTGCGAGGGAGAGAGAAAAAAGTGGTAAGAAATCGAGGAAAAAGTGAATTATCCATGTAATACTGAACGCCATGAATTCACTGGTGGTGGTGGTTTCTCGAACGACAAAGTGGAAAAAGTGGCTGTTCTCCAAACACACCCATTGATCATCAAGCTGTTAGCATAATCTTCTTGGAATGTAGGTCATGTTTGGGTTTTTTGTTTTGAAGAGCATTAGTGTCTACTGATTGTCCGGAACATTGGGATTTGTTATGATGGATACACTTCTCATCACATGTCACAATTTAATATAGGAGAAAGCCATTTTATCCAAAAAATGAGTGAGGAACAAATAGACACATTGTGCGTTGTTGTCATCAATTTTCAATGGGCATTCAGAGCAGGGTTTATCTTAAAAATTTATATCTCCGGTTTGGGCTTCAGAAATTGAGTTCTTTCCCCATGTTTTGTCCACATTTCTTGCTGCCTCAGGTGCACATTTCTGGAGTCTGAAGTTTTATAACAAACATACTCAAATCTGGTCAGTTGTCAAGGCAGCTTCAATCAAAAGTGGCACAAAAGTTAATTGATAGAATCGAGAGATTAATATATCTACATTGATATCAACACCAATGCAAGGCTCCAACTTTGCATATTCAAATTTTTTACACTTAATTTAAAATATACACTGTCATATCAATGAATTATGATCAGCACCCCTTCAAGGCACACGCATGGTTCGCCCCAACAACGATTACACATTGCAAAATTTGCATTACAGGTAGGTGCATCAAACAGCAGGTGCACGAGCCTCAAGATGGCTAAACGTCCGGATTTAACGGACATCCAAAAAGGGATGATAATAGGCTATCACAGCAAGGGTGGCACCATCTCTGAAACGGCGCGATTTGTGAACTGTTCACGGTCTGCTTGGGTGAAGGTGTACAAAGAGTGGACAGCAGGGACAGAAATCGCGTCCCAATGCCATCACTGTAAAGGGTCACGAGCCATCGACTGACGGGGTGAGCAGCGCCTATGACTCGTAAAAGGTGACAGCAGGACCACAGTCCATCAACTGACCATCAGATCAGTGGTGCCAACAGACGTGTATCCGACATTACCATTGAACGCACCCTGCTATGGATGGGCCTGAACAGTCGACGCATGATTGCTGCACCCATGTTGACCAGGGGTCATCGTCAACGATGCCTAGACTTTGCATGTGAGCACCGCCATTGGACCACAGACGAGCGAGCTAAGGTCGCCTTCTCCGACGAGTCAAGGTTTTTGTTCCTTAAGATTGACGGGTGATGGTGTGTGCGTCGTGATCGCCATGAAAAGAGACTGCAGGAGACTATTGTGGGCCGGAAACAGGCTGGTGGGGATAGTATGCATGGGGGAGGGGGGGTCTTCTGTTGGGAGCAGTTAGGTCCACTGATTCGTCTAGAGGGCAATTTGAATGCCTGTGGCTATCTGTTAATCATAGCGGTCCAGGTGCACCCATACATGCTCACAATGTTCCCCCAATGTGATGGTGTGCTCCAGCAGGACAATGCACCCTGCCATAAGGCATGTCTCCTGGATTGGTTCGAGGCACGCTCTACTGACTTTCGAGTGGTCCCTTAGCCCGCTAATTCACCGGACATCAGTCCAATCGAACATTTGTGGGAGCACCATGATTGCCATGTACGGCAGCTGGACCCTCCACCTGTGACTCTCGAAGCTCTGTGGACAGCGCTTCAAGTGGAATAGACTGCCATACCATCGGACACATATCGTGCACTTCTTGTGTCCATGTCACAACGCCTAGCAGCAGTGATAGCGGCGAAGGGTGGCTATTCCCATTACTAAGCGGGTGGTCATAATTCAGTGATATGACAGTGTATGTGCTAAAGCAACATTACTTTTCCACCAACCTGACAGTTCCTGCATAACTGAATCTTTTTAAAAAATTAATTTACACGATATTCTTTGTTTATATCTAAGATCATTTGTTGTCATGAAAAAGTATTTGAAAGCACAACAGAATAAAATAAAGTAGGATCATAAATACAAATATAGAATTTACATTTTAAAGGCAAAAAAAGGCTCTTATTTTACTGTTCGTAATGAATTCTTCTTTTTTTTTTTATGTATTTGTTTTTTTTTTAGTGTTATCTTGGTGATGCATTTAGATGTTCCAGTTGCCCTTATCTTGGGCTTCCACCATTTAAACCTGGAGAGAAAATTTCTCTTAGTGAAGCTCAACTGAAAGCAGATGTATAATTTCACTGATTAAATTATGTTTATTTTAATATTATTATTATTTGGTTTTTGATTTCACTCTGTTTAGAATTACAAAATATTTTCTCATGTCACTGTTGCAGTATTATTGAAATAGGTTTATTTAACTGTTAAATCTTTATTTACAATTGTATAATAAATTTACTACTTTTTAAAAAACTAAATTTTTCTCTTTGTCTTAAATATTATGTAACATTATAATAAATCTAAACATTTACTGTTATGTATATCCAAATCTTCTTAAACTTCTTTTCCTAAATTTTTGGAATATGTTCTTTAACAGTCATATTTCAAGTAAGAAGAATATATATCTATTCCAAGAGCAGTTGTATTTACATATAAAATTCTGAAATTTGTTGGCAGTACATAAAAATTTATGAATTGAGCTGCAGGCCACACACCACATTCAACAAGGAAGAGCTGAGGAGCTTTATATTGTAGATCATGTTTAAATGCTGACAGGGATGTTTTTTCTAGAACTCCAATTGTAAGGAAAAAGATAAAAATCAACACTGGAGAAAACAACTGGTCAAGAACTGTTTTTTTGACGACAATTTCAATCGAATGACCAATCCATCGTTTATCTAACCAAATATACCAGAAATGACTGGGCACTCCGATTGTCAATCCTGAAACTGCCATATTCATTGTTCTTCTCTTATCCCACACTGATTTTTGATTTCCACCTAAGCCACTGCGTTGCATTAATACATCACCTAGTGCAGCCATGGCAACAGATATGCCAGTATTCGTCCAAAAGATATAACGACCAAATAATATTGCACGAAGATAATGCTTTGCTTTACTTAAGTGAGCCATTGAAGATAAACAAGTTTTTTCTTCATCTGAACCTTTTTAAAAATGAACTCTCAATTCAAGTTCAGATTCTCCTTGCTTCATGATTAGGTAATGGTTTTAAAAATACACATTTGGCACATTTCCTCTATTCTTCTTTATTTAGCAGAAGTGCAGAATAGTTTAAAGGGAGTTGCTATTGTAAACATGCATTCTTTTTGTTTTTATTATCTATTTTAGAAATATATATATCCTAATGTTGACTGTAGATTTTAGGAATTTTGCTGTATTTTTTAACATTTTGTTTTAGCTTGATAAAGTATGAACTTTGTGAACATTTCAGTTTGAATTGGTCTTTACCTTGTTATGACTTACATGAATATTTTTTCTATCCAGCAGTGAAAAGGTAGTTAAGTTGTCCAATTTTTTTAGGAATTAGTTCTTTTTTTTTTTTCTTTTTATAAAAGATACAGAAATCAGTTTAAGAAATCAGTTATAGTCAAATTGCTGACAGCTCAGATGAAGTTGATTCTAATAATAACAATCATGGATCTTAAAATTATTTACCAGTATGTTAGGGGTCTCAGGACGAGCAATTTCTAGTCAAAAGATAGTATAATCTGTTTTACCGAGAATTGGCTAAAAAATTTCGATGAATCGCATGGTTTTTGTTTTCATTGATTGTGATATCGGGTGTATTGTGTGGAAGGTGCTGGTCTGTTTGTATTCTAAAGTCCCACAGGATCTTTCTCTGCGTGGTCGAATCCAAATTTTTGGCAGAGCTTCTAGTGGATTATTTTGGCCACACTATCATGTCATTGTTTGTAATCTGTTTGGGCAATCTTGCTGCAGCCACTAATAAGGTGGTCAACTGTTTCATCTTTTGTCTTACAAAGGCGACATTTGCTGTTATTCGTGGAGTGCTGGATTTTGGCTTTCATGCAGTTTGTTTGTAAGGCTTGTTCTTGTGCAGCCATAATCAAGCCTTCTGTCTTTTTTCATGGCTTGTTCTTAGCCATTCCCGTGTCAGTCTATCGTCTACTTTGCCTTCGATATCTTTTGGGTATTGTCCATGCATATGCTTATTTTTCCAGCTTGCTGTTGTCTGCTTTTTATGCTGATGTTTTTTAAAATTCTTTCTACGTTGACTTCTTTAAGCAATGGTTCTTCACTTTTCTTGATATAGTCATTGAGGCCATGCTTTTCCTGCTCTACGCTCTGCCTCCTTCAGCTCTTGGTATGTACAAGCGGTCAACATCACTCTTTTTAGTGATGTTGCATATCCTTTTCTTGCAGTGTTGGTCATGGGATATATATTGTTGATCCTTGCATTGTGTGGTGCATTGCGTGTTGATACCATTGTTAATACCTATTTTTGCACAAACTTTTCCTTGCATTGTTGGTCAGTAGGTGGATTTCCAGTTTCGTACATACGTTTGGCCAAATTTTCCTGTTTTCTGCTGAAAATCACCCCGGCTGTATATTCATTACAGGGGCTGCCCAGGTATTAATTAGTGAAAAATCAATGGTGCTTGATTATGTTGGCACCATTAATCTTTGATTTCAGGATACGTCATAGTTGCTTTAAATATTTTGTCCTGGTTGCTTCCTTGATCTTGCTTTGCAGTATTTCCGAGGCTTTCAGTATTCCTAAGTATTTTGTAGCCTTCATTGGGATCAACACTTCTTTATTGTTTCTTTATTCTCAAGCTCGAATCCAGCATTTTCAATAATTTTTCTTGCGTTGATACCTCTTGTCACACATTTATCCCAAATTCCATTTGTATGTCTTCGCTGAATTCCTCTGTGCTTTTTAACAGGGTTGTAAGTTCTTCTTTTGTTTGTGCAAATAACTTCAGGTCGTCCATGTACAGTAGATGTGAAATCGTTGCGCTATTTTTTCCTAATTTGTATCCACAATTGGTTTGGTTGAGTTTATTATAAGTTATTATTAGTATTATTTTATTAGTACTGATAATCCAATACATCCATCCAGGGCCTGTATGGCTAGAAGCTGACGAGTTGGGTCCCTGGATGAACCTGGATTAACGACTGCTGTATGATGGTCACAGCAGCTGGGGAGGTGAAGATCGTGAATCACGGATGGTCACCCATCCAGTGACTAGCCGTGCCTGATGTTGCTTAACTTCACAGAAGTTGTTTCAGTGAAAGCCCACCAGGCCACGGCCTCCCCCCATTGAAATTGTGAATAATAGTGGTGATGGTGAAATATTCCACGCTTTATTTCAACTTCTCCGAGTTCCTTTCCATATACTGTTAGTATTGTTCCCGAAAGTTCCATTGATGTTTTCAGAAACTTCTGGATGTTGTTACTGATTCAGGCATTTTTCTATACAGCTGTGGGGTACGGAGTCGAATGCTTTTTTTTATGGCCATGTATAGTTTTGTCTTCCGTTTTTTGAATTTCTAAGAATTAACTTGTCTATTAATAGCTGGTCCTTGGTGCCTCTTGAGTTTTTGCAGCATTCTTTTTTTGTTCTGTCGGGAGGAATTTTGATCTTTTTAAATGGGTATATACGAGGATTTGGGTTGCCAGGATGCCAGTGAAAAGCTTGTACATTGTGGGTAGGCAAGTTATTGGCCTGTAGTTTCCAGGCTAAGTCCCTTTTCCTTTTGAATCAATAATGTTCTGCCTGTTAACCATTTAACATTTTCAGGTCTGTCCAGGTAAGATTCCTGCATGTAATTTTGTTAGCTTCTTCAGCCAAAATTCATGTAGTCCAATGTCATTGGACCTGGTGCCCTCCAGCTCTTCACTTTTCTTGCTTGTGTTTGGACCATACCTTCAGTTATTTTCAGTTCGTTCATGTGTTTCCCATTGAATGTTTTTTTCTACTTTCCTTAGCCACTTTGCTTCACTGTTGTGTTTCTTATTGTTTCCCCGCAATCTTTCAAATACTTTAAAATCTCTTCTTTTTCAGGAATGTCTCCAATTTGCCTTTCATCTTCATCTTTCTCAAGAGTCTTATAAAATTGTTCTTGGTTCTGTTGGTATTATTTTTACTCTATTGTCGTAACGGTTTATTAAGTACCGAAAGGTGCCTTATGCTATCAGTGTGGGGAAACGTGTCTGTCTGTCTGTCTGTAACTCCTCTGAGGCTATGAAAGATTTTCAAAATCTGTTTTCGTCAGTCAATGAATATGGTTCATGGCACGAACCAATCACAAATATCTAAATCGGTTCATTGGCACGTGCACAAATGGTACCTCAATTTTCCCATCAAACAATTTTCAATGGGAAGACATATTAAGTAATATATCAAACAAATCGTAATGACGAGATAGAAGCGGATATAAATTACTATTTTCGCCAATTAATAAATATGGTTCCGGGAATGAACCATTTTGAAAATGGTTGAAATCGAAACAGTGGCACGTGCTCTAATGGTTCCCTTATGACGCCCTAAAATGTTTTCAATGATAAGATATGGCATGTAATGTATCAAACAAATTGGGATGATGTGTCATTAATGAATATAACGTAAAATTAATCATAGTCGTAATTGGCTCCAAGAAACCTGGTTTCGCGGAACCATTATGGTTCACTGAAACTTTCTATGCTAAAATATGGCATGTAATATATCAAACAACTTGCAATGATGTTTCATGAATGAATATAAGGTGAAATTAATGATAATCTAAATTGGTTCAAAGGTACGTGGTTAATGGATCATTATGGTCCATTAGAAACTTACAATATTGACATAGGGTGGTCTAAAATATGGTTCCGCGAATAGTGTAGTTTAACCTTTTGGTACTTGGTTATGTCATTCCTTAATGGTTTATTTTACTGCAATGGCTACTAATCTCTGTTTCAGCTCTTCCAAAATTTCGGCAATGCTTTTCTTATCCAAATTGTATATGAAGTTCAGGCTAGTTTTTTTCCTATTGTTTTTCAACTTTTTCTGTTTCATATTTTTTAAGTTGCTTGATTTTCAGTTCGGATTTTCTTGATCTTCAGTTCTAATCGAATTTTCCAGTTTGGTTTTTGAGTCTTTTTAACATTATTTCTTCGAATTTTCACTCCCAATTGTTCTGTTATCACATAGGCTATTGCGTAATTAGTAGGTTTGTTTATGCAAGCGTTTCTGTTGGGATGATCTTGATAGCTTCATTTGCATCTCGTAAGGCCTTAGCCGTTGTTTTTCCGTTATTGTGACTAAGCTTTGGCAGTCGCATTCTTCCAGTTTCTTTCATTTGAGCCTTTATTCTTTCCACTAATTCTTCATTTATCTGACGTTCATCCTGGTCACTTCTAAGTTCACCTCCTTGTCTTTTTTTCCTCATTCAGCTCTTCTTTGTCCTGTGTCTTTTGTTTTTCTTCTTGATTCCTCACTATTTCTTCTTCATCCTTATTCCGCTCTTCATTTTTGCTTTCAGTCACTGGTTCTTCTGGTGGGTCTTGGAAGCTATTAGCCACAACTGGTGTTGTAATCTTTTTGCTCTTCTTTTCTATGAAAAATTCAGCATCTGTGAAAAATTTGTGCTTAAAAATCACTCGTCTTTGGTTCACTCGTTGTTCGGTGATTTTCAAGTTTGGGTGCTTTTGCTTCCAAATTTCGAACATTCGTTTTTGAAATTCACGCCTTGCTGGTTCTGACTGGTAATAGCATTCCAAAATTGACGTGTTTTCTTCTTGTGACCAATTTTTCTTTTTCGGTTTTCCTTCAAGTAGCTCGTCAATCACGTGCTCTGGTTGCCTAGCAGAGGGGATTGAGCCCTGTACCTCATTTTTCGAAGAATGCCCAGGAGCCATAGCATCCAACGCAACTCTTGTTAATCCGGGCAATAGTTGACCCGGGATAAACTTTGTTTTACGTATATTCACCATGGTTAAATGGATTGTGGAGCATATTTAGTTTAGTTATTCAACTAAGACCTATCTGATATGGTTACACGTGTTCAGCATAGCTCTTGTATCATCAGGACGTGCAAGCCCCTCCACCACTTCAAAGTAGTGCTCCCTGGAGGGTATTATTATTATTATTATTATTATTATTATTATTATTATTATTATTCCTTTTCCTTTCTAATGCACATTGATACACTGAATGCTGATATTTCCCATCGAATAGGTATCTTGAAACGTCTCACCCAGTATTTTTCTGATACATCTCTTTTTATTATACTGTTCAAAGCGTTTGTAATACCCAAGCTGCTTTACTGCACGTGGATATGGTACGGCGGCAATAAACAACCCTTAGCTTTTGATGAGTCAACAAACACTTTGCATAGTAAATTATAAAAAAATGTTTATTAGTGACAATAAAAAAATAAAAAAAACTAGAACACAAAGCGTGTCTCGTGGTTAAAAATGGTAGAAGTTAAAAATTTTATACGCAGTCAAAAAATATGAATTCAAGTACTCACAGCGTCTCGCACAAGTATTGGTACAAAAAAATGAATAAATTACTCAGTGGAACAGTAGTACAGCAGTGGCTCCTCGCGATGCACAGTTAACTCAACAGCCTAGATGCATGGTTCTGCAGATGAAATATTCGGGTATGGAGAAAGATAGCAGAGATTGTACCGTCCGAACGAAATAGGCTTCGTGGCCAGACCTAAACATGGTGAGACTGCGAATAAACGAGCGACGGGTCGAAATAAACATTGACACGCATGAAACGTGGGGACCACGTCGGAAAACTCGTAATTGCAACTGCGGAGGTACAATCTTAAGGCTGGAGCAAGGCGAAAGAAATACAGGGTGGTCATAAATTATTAAGCACATTTTGACAGTGAATATTTTATTAACCAAGAAATGTACACACTTCTTGCGAACATCATTGAAAAGTACAACTCAAACAGTTTGTCAGGTGTCACTATCACCACCAGGCGGCAGCACTGTTTGGCGTAGGAACACAAAACGCGAAAATGGCGACCGTGCAGCAGAAAGCAATGTGCGTTCTTTGGTTTCACGAGCAGAAATCCGTGATAGCAGTTCGACGGCAATTCCGCTTGGAATATGGACAACCTGCTCCTGGAAAGGATTCCATAAAGCGGTGGTATCAGCAGTTTAAGGACACTGGAAGCGTAGCCCACAAGAAAGGTGCTGGTAGGCCGACCGTCAGTGAGGAAGTCATTGAGAAGGTGCGAGATGCGTTCCAACGGAGCCCTACGAAGTCAACTCGGCGCGCCAGCTTGGAATTGCGAGTCCCACGATCTACGGTGATTAAAGTGATGCAGATGTTATTTTTCAACAGGATGGTGCACCGCCACACTGGGGAACGATTGTGCGGCGATACCTGGATGAACAATTTCCTGGTCGTTGGATTGGCCGCGAGGGGCCGATTTCGTGGCCTCCGCGATCTCCTGACATCACACCACTCGATTTTTTCTTGTGGGGATATGTAAAGGACCGCGTGTACTCCAGCAAAGTGCGTGATCTTGATGAATTGAAGGAAAGGATTGTGGCCGTCATTGCAACAGTGACACCTGAAATGCTGCGAAATACGTGGCGTGAAATCGAATATCGAATGGATATTCTGCGAGTCACTGCAGGAGCACACGTGGAAGTGCTGTAACTTCGGAATATTACGGAAAAAAAACTGTTTGCGTTGTACTTTTCAATGATGTTCCCAACAAGTGTCTACATTTCTTGGTTAATAAAATATTCACTGTCAAAATGTGCTTAATAATTTATGACCACCCTGTACTAGCAAAGTGAATGGGCACCATAGCTGAGCAGAGAAGTGAGGTGGCAGAAGCAAGGAGAAGATGAAGAAAGTTCTAGAACAAAAAAGAGCACTAATTAAGCAATAATTTTATCAACAATTAGACAGTACACTGTCATATCAATGAATTATGACCAGCACCCATTCAAGGCACACGCATGGTTCGCCCCAACAACGATTACACATTGAAAAATTTGCATGACAGGCTGAGAAAGCTTTAAAGCTGGTGCATCAACCGGCAAGTGCACGAGCCTCAAGATGGGTAAACGTCCGGATTTAAGGGACATTCAAAAAGGGATGATAATAGGCTATCGCAGCAAGGGTGGCACCATCTCCGAAACGGCGCGATTTGTGAACTGTTCACGGTCCGCTGTAGTGAAGGTGTACAAAGGGTGGACAGCAGGGACAGAAATCGCGTCCCAACGCCATCACCGTAAAGGGTCACGAGCCATCGACCGACGGGGTGAGCGGCGCCTACGACGACTCGTAAAAGGTGAGAGGAGAGCCACAATTCATTAACTGACCGCCAGATTCAACAGTAGTGCCAACAGGTATAAAAAGACTCTCGATCAAGGATATTAAAATAACAAGGATTGCTTGTGCGGGTAAATTGACGTGATTGGCTGGTGCAGATGACGTCATTCCTAGACCTTGCTTCAAAGGAAAAGCATAGGAACACAGCAACAATTAACATATTCTTTTTATTTATTTGAAGTTTTTGATAAAATTTATTATATATTATTGCAAAATATTACATATATTTATGTATATGTTTGATCTGATATATTAATAAGTTATTTATATTTTTTTCATACCCTTTTTATTAATTCAAAATTAGCTTAATTCATAAACTGAAAATGTCGTTTTTATTGTAATACAAAAACTTAAAGGATCTGTGCACTTTTTTTTTATAAGTAGGCTTCGGATTTGCATATAATGCATATTTTTTCCCCGCACTAGTAATTCACTCAAATGATGTTTTTAATTGAATACTGGAAATACTGGAAAGAAAAAAAAAAAGGAGCGAAGCCTACATAAATATGCTTAAAAAATGAAAAAATACTGACACGACTCTTAATAAAGTGTTGATCCAAAATTTATGAAATGTAATGTTATGATGATACATTTTCTCCAGTGATTCTTTTAAATTTAACACTTTGCGCGTTTGGCTATATCGATGCTAATGTTTGATATTGATACCATTGACGTTCCTGAAGGCCTTTCTGGCATAATTTGTTCGATTTGGGCAGAGTCTGTTCAAAAAACTTACAACACGTTGAAATGCGAAGTGAACAGAAAGCAACATGTGGCTTTTAACAGAAATTGTTTCATAGGTGGTAGCCTTCCGCTGGTAGACCTAACAAGTCGTATTGAAGATCTCGCAGGAAGTACGTCTGCTCCACTGTATTCAGTGTAATCATGGCATGATTTCAGATTGAATTTTTTAATGCATTTAAATTTGTTCACCCAAAATTTTCAACATTTATCTTTTGGAAATGTCAAATATTTTATGCGTTGCGAGTTTTGGTTTTTCTAAGTAGTTATTTAATTATATTATACGCGTCAGCAGAACAGCGTATTCTAAGCATTTCTCCTGCTCGTCGGGTCTAGGAGTGATGTCACAGTTAGTTTGTTTGCAAATTTTCTCGCTAGATGGTAGCATCGCATAAGCAATCCTTGTTATTTAATAACCTTGTGTCGCATCTCGTTACGATTAAGGATCTCTGGCGTTATGTTTCTCTCGTTATATGTATTCTAATAGTTACTGTGATAATTAAACCCTATATTATCTACCTCACTTAGTACGTTGATCTCATTACACAACAATTGGCGACGAGGATGGGATGTAAATCAATGAGATATTCAACGGAACCACGTCGATGAAACTGGATTGAGAAACTCCGCACAAAGACGAGACGCCATTTCGTCCGCTCATTACGACTCAAGCCATCTACTCATCTCCACAAGGCAAGTTCTTCTCTATTAAACAATCATGTCTATCATTGGCACTCTCCAACCCTTCAATGTCGATAATCCAAAATTATGGGACATTTATGCTGAGAAAGTTAAATATTTCTGCGCTGCAAACAACATCGTGGAACCGGAACGTAAGCGAGCAACTCTGTTAGCTGTCATAGGCCTAAAAGCCCTCGCCGTTGTTCGATCACTTGTTGCACCTGAAACAAAAACTTCTGACGAACTCTTAACTCTGTTAAAAAATCATTATGCCTCGGCACCATCAACAATTTCACAAACGAACTCGAAGAGAAGGTGAATCAGTAAATTCATTTGTCACCGATCTTCGTCAACTAGCAGATGTATGTAATTTTGGCGCTACTCTCGACGAGCGTCTACGAGATCAATTCGTCTGCGGAATGAAGGATGAATCAACACAACGACGACTACTTTCTGAATCAGTACTGACATTCACACAAGCTACACAGCAAGTGAGAAATCCGTGCAAACGAACGATTCTCTACCTCTCCACCCGAGGTCGTCAGCATTATACAAAGTAAGAATATAAATTTTTCTACATAAAGTGTTGCTACTCTCACACAACATGTTCAGAATGAATGCCAAGGATGGCCGACATTCCCGCTCAAACTGTCCTCATAGAAACGCTGTATGTCGTCATTGCCCAAAACTAGGGCACATACTCCGTGTAAGTCGTGCTCGTAAACAAACCAAAGGCAGTATAATACGCCAAATGCAACAGGAGAAGTTAACACAGCCACTCCCGAATATGTTATTAATCAATTGTCTCAAGAGTCACCCTCACATAAATGCTCCGTGACGCTACAGATAAATGGGCTGAAATGCAAAATGGAAGTCGATTCCGGATCAGTATATACCATCATCTCTGAAAAGACTTTCCGAGACCTTAATAAGAATGAAGATCTTAAACTCACTAAGGTACCATTTGTGCTACGAGACTACCAACATCAACACATTGAATTCAAAGGTCAGTGTTGGCCTACAGTTGAGCATAATGGATTTAAGCAAAATCTACGACTTCTAGTCACGTACGGAGACAAATCAAACCTTCTAGGTTACGAGTGGTTCGCACCTTTAGGAATTACCTTATCCGGTGTTAACGAAACAAATCACGATTCAGTTCAACAAGTACTGACTGATTATGCTAATATATTCACTCCTGAATTGGGTTCATATCAAGGACAACTCATCTCCTTACCTATCGATCCGAAATATCCACCTGTTCGTTTTAAAGCAAGACCTGTTCCACTGGCATTACGATCAAGAATTGATAAAGCACTCGATACTCTTCTAGAACAAGGAGTCATAGAACCAAATGACAACCCCAGATGGACAACGCCTGTAGTTCCAATCATCAAGCCATCAGGTGAGATTCGCTTATGTGGTGACTATAAAATAACTATTAATAAAGCAATGCAGGATCACCCTTATCCAATCCCTGCTATTCAACAATTGCTGACATCTATACCACCTAGTTCTATTTTTGTTAAAATAGATCTAGCTCAGGCTTATCTTCAACTACCTGTCGATGAAGATTCATCAGAGGCCCAAACCATTATTACTCGTCGAGGAGCTTTCAAAATCAAACGTTTACAATTTGGTGTTTGAGTCGCACCACGTATTTTTCAAAGTGTTATTGATAATCCTCTGTCAAATCTTCCAGGTGTCATGCCATACTTCGATGACATTCTTGTCTGTGCTTCAACACAAAACGAGTTAGCAGAGCGTCTACGCCAAGTTCTGTCATGCCTATCAAATGTAGGTCTACGTCTCAACAAGGACAAAAGTATATTGAACGTCCATGAAGAAGAATTCCTAGGACATACAATTGACAAAAATGGACTCCACCCTTCTCAAAATAAAATCAAAGCAATTAAAAGTTGTTCCGAATCCAAAAACAAAAAAGAACTGCAAGCTTTCCTTGGGCTTCTTAATTTCTACGATAGTTTTATCCCAAATCGAGCAACTATTGCAGAATCTTTATACATGTAGGTAAACAGAACAATCAAAAAATTAAATTATAACTCCCAATAATAATTCAATCAATACAACACAGAGCAAAAAGACTAGGTGATATACCGGGACTTTATCTACGAAAAACATGAATTCTAGGTGATATACCGGGACTTTATCTAAACTCTTCTTGACTTGCCTCACCATTGCGGAGCATCACCAGATACTTTAGACTCAAGATTTTCTTGCCCTTGACGTAGAAGCTCTTATACCCTCTTGCTCTATTCGAAACTCCCGTTGTTAAGATGTTTCAAATGCCCGTATAGCTTTGTGGGGTCCGGGGTTTTAACCAAAATGCGTAATGAGTTATGAGGAGCTTACATCACTACCTGGTCAACCCAACAAATCCTTCTTCTGTCCATGTAAAAGTAATAGAATTTTAGTCGTGGTCTGCTTAGGGATCAGGGCCGTGCTTAGAGAGTAAAAAGAAGGGAGCGTAGATTATCCATATTTTACTAAATTTAACGATTTCCAGATAATTAAAATATTTACTCGTTCCCATTTCTTAATATAAATTCCCTTGTTTAAATGAATTCGACTAGAGGAGAAACAGTTAAACATCTAAATAAAATTTAATAAAAATATACAATCATACATATATATATATGTTAACTTTAAATATAATGGATTGCTGGTTCAAGGTTTTTGGAAATTGAGTGGAAACAGGAGATTACCATTCCGTCGAAGGAAAAGTGACTGCTCGTCTTCGCCGTCAATGGCATAGGCGTCGCTTAGGTGGTTCTTCTTTTCGAGCTCCACCCGAACTCTTCGCACAGAAATGATTAATAATAACATTTTATTCGATGTTCATGTGAAACTGAATATATATACATGGACTCTAGGGCAAAAATGATTGCCTCAACCTCACTAAAATAACTTCATTAATTCATCAGTTCTTTAGGCAGGATCCGGTTAACTCTTTTCCGTGCCTCAGCTTTGAATTTGGCTCGCTGCATATAGAAAATCTTCTCCTCCATTAATTTGTCTCTTGCAAACCTCTGCGATCATATGCTTCATACCAGCATCTACGTCCATCTGCTTCGTACCAGCATCTACGTCCATCACCTCATTCCTCACTTCTAGTTGAACAAAACTTCTTTTCAAAATTTTGGTGATCTGATTGTTTCTCATTGGTTAGAAGTGCTCTCAACTCTTCCAAGCGCATAATTATCACGTGTTCGGCTTATTTTTCAACAGGTACGCTTCAATTCCTGAGCAAGAGAAGATATTGTATCAACTCTGCACCTGCATGGCTCTTCTTCCACATAGTTCGATCTTAATGCCGATTTCTTGTGTTTACGATATTCAAACTCAAGGCTTCAACATGATTCTAATTCCAAAGTGTCTTCTATTAAAATTTGTAATAATTTCTTAGAAAACTGTATTGTATTTTTAAGTCCCAATAATGCGTAAATTCTCGTCGCAAGATTACACAATGTTGAAAAACGATTGGTAGTCATACTTTTTCTGAAGTTCGAACATTAATTATGTAAGTCGGAAAAATAATTTATAAAAGTGTGGCAGCTCCCACAGCTTTTTCTGTTTTAGTTGCAGAGTTTCTTTGACCAATACTCGTTCTTTCTCTTACCTTTCCAGACACATAAATTTTTGCCAGTCGTCTGGACGTTTGATAGGGAGATCAAGGAAGACACGCGTGACTCCTTTGCCTCATCAATAGACGCTGCGTTAATAATGTCCTGTCACTGCATCATTCTATGCTCATTATTAATAATTATTGGAAACGAATGTTCAATCGTCACATATCAGCATCTCAGTTTCTAAAATATACACATTCCCACAGAATACAGTCAAAATGTATTTTTATGAAATGTTTGGATCTGATGTGCTACCAAATAAGCTACGTGATAAACCCTGCATGGCTCGGACTTTTTTTTGGATTAAATTTTGCAATATCTTAAAAATAAACATTAGAAAACGCTTAGAATTAATACAGTAAAATTCTTAATGAAAATTCGAAATTTTTTTTTAAAAGCTCACAATGGATGGACCTATCCAAGGATGGCACTGCTAGTCTAAATAATTTCTTACTCACGTATTCTTACTTTAGATGTACACTTGATGTTGTTGCAATTCCCACTCTTCTCTCGATGTCTTGAAGCAAAACTTGATCATTCATCACTTTGTGTAGTCTAGCAGTCGCCCATTCTTCTATTTACTTGCTTACCATTAGCTCAATACAGCACGGAGCTAAAGGAGTCGTCTTTCCACTCTTTCTCAATAGTCTGCTAACTCTCCATTATCTCCAGTTACTGATCATTTTTAAAGATTTTCAAGAAATTGTTAAGTACTAAGAACTCTTTCTAAGAAAAGCCTGAATACCAGGAATACTATGCATTGTTACAAATTGAAACTTATCTATATTGCACAATCTTTGCCTTGCATTGTTGGTCATGAGATATATATTGTGGATCTATGCATAGTGTTGGTGCATCGCGTGTTGACATCATTGCATTGTTGATACATATTGTTGTACAAACTTTTCCTTGCATTGTTGGTCATGAGATATTTCTCATTAATATGCCTTGCCATAACCATGAATATCGATTTTTTTTTAATCAATAATTATTATTTTTTCGAAATCTGAGGTAGACAGTGATCTTACTGATGCTTTGGAGGTCAAGTGTGCAAAATTTTATCAAGATCGGAATAAAACTGTAGATTTGTATAAAAAACAAACAAACAAACCCACAAACATCCTTCTTTATATATATAGAGACTAGCAAAGGACCCGGCGCTGCCCGAGATAATTACGCTTGTAGGTGAACACACACACTCACATACACAAAGAAACACACACTTTTCCCAATCGTCTGAACGCTTGTTAGGGAGCTGAAGGAAGACACGTGTACCTCCTTTGCCTCATCGAGAGAGACTGCCCTATCTATATCGTCTATTATATCCATTTCCTGTTCATTGTTAATAATTCCTGGAAACGAATGTTCTGTCATTGCATCATCATTTTATGTTCATTCTTATAATTCATTGAATAATTTTGTGCTCATTGTTATTGGTGAATTGCGCATTGAGACCATTGTTGATGCGAACACGACGGGCCTATTGTTGCACAAACTTTGCCTTGCATTGTTGGTCATGAGATATCTGTTGCTGGTCCGAGCATAGTGTGAATTGCGTGTTGACACCATTGTTGATACCTATTGTTGCACAAACGTTTCCTTTCATTGTTGGTCATGATATATATAGTAGTTGGTCCGGAGCATCACAGCTGCGGAGCATCACCAGATACTTTAGACTCAAGTTTTTCTTGCCCTTGACGTAGAAGCTCTTATACCCTCTTGTTCTGTTCAAAACTCCCGTTGTTCAGATGTTTCAAACGCCCGTAGAGCTTTTTCTGTTTTAGTTGCTGAGTTTCTCCGACCAATACTCGTTCTTTCTCTTTCCTTTCCAGACACATAATTTTTTGCCAGTCGTCTGGACGTTTGACAGTGAGGGCAAGGGAGACACGCTTGACTCCTATGCCTAATCAATAGACGCTGCCGATTCGCGTAGTCTAGCGATCGCCGATTCTTCTATTGACATGCTTTCTAGTTGGTCAATACACCACGCAGCTAAAGGAGTGCTTCCTCTGTCGTCTTTCCACTCTTTCTCAATAGTCTGCTAACTCTCCATTATTTCCAGTTGCTGATCATTTTTAAAGATTTTCACGAAATTGTTAAGTACTAAGAACTCTCTTTTCTAAGAAAAGCCTGATCATTGCACAAACTTTGCCTTTCATTGTTGGTCATGAGATATATATTATTGGTCCGTGCGGAGTGTTTGAGAATTGTGTGTTGATACCATTGTTGATACCTATCGTTGCACAAACTTTGCCTTGCATTGTTGGTCATGAGATATTTCTCATTAATATGCCTTGTCATAACCATGAATATCGATTTTACATCGATAATTATTATTTTTCCGAAATCTGAGGTAGACAGTGACCTTCCTCATGGTTTGAAGGTTAAGTATGCAAAATTTCATCAAGATCGGGATAAAACTGTAGATTTGCATAAGAAACAAACAAACAAAAACGATATTGACAACGAAAAACAATGGACGTAGACTAGTACACATGAGAATGCTTTTTCAAAACTCAAAGCGATATTGACATCAGAAAAGGTACTCATTCCTTTCGACACATCGAAACCTATTATATATTGACATGTGATGCTTCGCCATATGGAATTGGTTTGTACTCTCAAATTGATTCTTCTGGAATAGAAAAATCAGTTGCTTTCTCATCTCGTACTCTAAAGCTACGGTCACACTTTGCAATTTTCAGCCGCGCCTGCAACCGCAACTGTAGCAGCAACACATTTCAAACATCATTCAGCGGTCAGACTTTGAAACAGTGGGATTGCATCCACTTATTTTTTGAACAATGGCATAACAATGATATTACAATCTTTCAGTTTAAAATCTTGCAGTATTAAATCTTTCTATCGATATTTTATGGAATCCGAATTCCAAATTCTTTAATTTAATTTATCTCGATAAAGCCTACTTCAATCGCCGAAGTCGTTTCATATCGTTGCCGAAGAAGACTAAGTCCAATTCGCCATTTTAACAGCCCCGCATGCAATCATTTTCAGCGTTCTGATTGGTTGGCGTTACTGCAACCAACGCAAGAAAAACAAACTTTTTGTTATCTGGTGCGGTTGCAGACGCGCCGTATTCGGAGGGGGGTTGCGGTTGCAAGAGCGGCTGAAAATTGCAAAGTGTGACCGTAGCTTAATACAAGCAGAGCGTAAATTATTCACAACTTGATCGCGAAGCATTAGCTATTATTCATGGTGTTAAACATTTTCATCATTACGTATATGGAACTAAATTTATTTTACCTTCAGATCAGAAACCGTTGTTAGGACTATTTACAACAGATAAACCTACTCCCACCATGATGTCTCCCCGTATGCTGAGATGGTCTGTTATTTTAGCCGCATACGATTTCAAGCTCGAATACTGTCCTGCAGGAAAAATTTCTCATGCTGACGCCCTTTGTCGCCTCTTACTCCCAACTAAAGACTTTGATCCTCCATCTGTAAAAGAAATCTTATTTATTGAAGAATTCGAGGAATCCCCAATCACTTCTACGGATATAGCAAAACACATTGCAAACGACCCTATACTAAATCAAGTTAAACATCATGTTTTAACGGGTTCGCCTATACAAAATGATTCAAATGAACTAAAACCCTATGCTATTCGTTTTACTGAACTTTCAGTCCATAAAAATTGCTTATTATGGGGATGTAGAGTAATTATTCTACCAACTTGTTAAACGAGTTACACTTAGCTCATCCAGGCATTGTAAAAATGAAGGCCCTTACCCGATCATATGTATGGTGGCCATCTATGAATAAAGACATAGAAACCATTGTCAGCAATTGCTTCAAATGTCAGCTTACCCGACATAACTCTCCTCAAGCTCCAGTTCACCCATGGGAACGTACGACAATTCCTTGGAGTCGTCTACACATTGACTTTGCAAGTCCTTTTCAGGGACAAATGTTTTTTGTTCTGGTCGATTCATACTCCAAGTGGATTGAAGTTCGTCAAATGAAAAATACGTCAGCACAAGCTACAATTGCGAGGCTACGTGAAATTTTCTCAACTCATGGAATTCCTGATTCAATCGTTTCAGACAATGGACCGCAATTCACCTCATCTCATTTTGCCACATTCACACAAAAGAATGGAATTAGACATATAAGAATATCGCCATATCTTCCAGCTGAAAATGGTCAAGCAGAACGAGCTGTTCAATCTATGAAAGAAAGTTTAAAACGTATCATCACTGGTGACTGGAAAAAACGTTTATCAAGCTACTTATTGTCACAACATATTACCCCTCATTCGTCTACAGGGCTGAGCCCAGCTGAACTTTTATTCAAACGCCGTCTACGTTCATGCTTAGACCTGACGCACCCAGATAGCATGGAACGTGATATAAACAATTTGCTACTACCGCCCGCCAATTTTCATCTGGTGCTACCGTTTACGCATTTCAGAGTGGAAAAGAATCAGCATGGATTCCAACCATTGTACATCGCAGACTGGGTCCAGTAACTTATGAAATTGCAACACCCACTAACTTCGCTCGAAGACACGTGGATCACATGCGCGCTCGAAACAGCGTAGCCTCACCTAGTAATGAAGAATTTACTCCACCTTCGACGCAAAATAACGAAACGTCTCCTTCGTCAACACTGCAGCAAAACGAAGAACAATCACAAATGTTTCAAAACGATACAGCAACTGCGACAACACTCCCGACAGCGGCACTCCAGACTCGACCGCAACGACAAAGCCGACCGCGACCCTACCTGAAGGACTATGTACTCTCAATCAAGGGGGAAGGTGTGTAATGTATCGTGTTGCCACCAGACGGCGCACCTAATCTTTTCCCTTGTTGCCATGCGGCCATCACTCTCTTACAAAAAGACTCGATATCTTCCTTCATGTAACGACCACGTTATGTTTCTCTCTCCCTCTTATGTATTCTAATAGTTACTATGATAATTAAACCCTATATTATCTACCTCACCTTGTACGTTGATTCATCTCATTACACAACAGTGTGGAAGATCTTCTGTTGGGAGCAGTTAGGTCCACTGATTCGTCTAGAGGGCAATTTGAATGCCTGTGGCTGGCTGTCAATCGTAGCGGATCAGGTGCACCCGTACATGCTCACGATGTTCCCCCAGTGTGATGGTGTGTTCCAGCAGGACAATGCACCCTGTCACACGGCACGTCTCCTTCTGGATTTGTTCGAGGAACACTCTACTGACTTTCGAGTGCTCCCTTGGTCCGTTAATTCGCCGGACATCAATCCAATCGAACATCTGTGGGAGCACCTTGATCGCCATGTACGGCAGCTGGACCCTCCACCTGTGACTCTCGAAGCTCTGTGTTTAGCGCTTCAAGCGGAATGGACTGCCATACCATCGGACACATACCGCGCACTTCTTTCGTCCATGCCACGATGCCTAGCAGCAGTTATAGCGGCGAAGGGTGGCTACTCCCATTACTAAGCGGGTGATCATAATTCAGTGATATGACAGTGTATAACATCTCGCGACCGAGGTAATTAGTCGCGAGGGAAATTACCACACGGGGCAAGAGCTCGCATCACGCGAGTTCGAAAAAAAATTTACGACAACAGTGGTCCATGGGCCACAACAATGAATTACTTAAACCTGAATACAAATTATCAATAAAAGCAAACATTTTGGAATAAAAAATTAATTTACCATCCATCACGAGATTTAATGAAAAGCAATGGTTTCTTCATTATATCCATAAATTGCGATTTCCCGAACAGCTTTCATCCAACGTAAATTTACCAGCTTCTATAATCTCCTTACTACTAGGTCTAGTTCTCAGAAGTACTGGATAGCAACAGACATCTCTTTAAGATTAACCTCCTTCTTAGCAGATGTCTCTTTAATATGCTAATCAGTCTTTATCATAATAGAGCATGCGCGCCCGATATCATTGTTGATTTCAACTTTAAGGAGTTGAGAAGAGCGCGTGGCGGTTATGTTCTTAGATGCCTTACTAAATGGAGGACAAATCTAAGCTACATCAACCCAGTAATGAAGCTGATTACTAATTTTAAGAATAACTTTAGGAATTGTAACTTGTATGATTTTCATAGGTTGAGCTTTGTCGAATATCATAGTGCCTAAATGAAATAAAGCAAGAGTCAAGAATAGATACGGTAGTATGATTTTAATACGCCTTACGCGTTTCGGCATTACACCATCATCGAAGGCTACAAGACTACAAGAAGTTATAATCGACAATCGAACAGTGCAGGTAAAACGAAACGAGTGATCCGAAAGCAACGCTTTCACTGCCATACTCGCCCAGAAAGTAACCACGGGAAGTACACTGAACTAGGCAAGAAGCCAGATGAAACCTAGTTAAGCCAACCAGAGGATAAGATGGAGTCCTTTCCTATCAGGACGATAGTGTTGATTGTTGATAGACGAGGGACAAGGGACACGAGGAGCTAGGAAATCCATTATTCGGGAAATATGGCCTTTTGGATGTCGTCGAAATTGATGTCCAGGATGTGACGCGGCTTGCGATGTCTAAGAAGGCTTCTGAAGGTAAGCGGGTGCTCAAGAATACCTGCAACCAGAGGATTGGGATGGTCCTTCATCTTTGGAAGCAGCTTTTTCATCAATTCCTGCACGTGATTCCCAATGGGAGGTATCTCAAAATCGTCGGCAATAGAAGTATTTGTTGCAGTCCAAACCAAGTGCGCTGTTTCGCCCCAAAAGAGCTACCAGACTGAACTTTGCCTTCTTTGCTTTGTTGATGGCGTAGAAGACATGGTCGCCCCAATTTAGCTTGGCATCTATTACCACTCCGAGGTATTTGTAATGTTTTACCCAATCGAGCTCTTTACCAGAAAGGAAGAGAGGACTCGGGGGTTTCCGAAGTTTCTTTGTAATGAACATTGCCTTGCATTTGTCAACATTTAGATTCAGTCTCCACTTAGCAAACCATTTCTCGCACTTATTTAAGGCATTCTGCAATCGAGATATGACATGATCGGGAACGCGAGCAGTGGTCATGATGGATGCGTCGTCAGCGAACAGATACAGCTTGCATTTTGTAAATGTTGGGAAGTCATGGATGAAAAAGTTGAAGAGTGCAGGGCCAAGAACAGAACCCTGGGGAACACCAGCTTTGACGTCACACGGGTTTGACATGGAGCAGCCAACCTTTACACGAACTTTCTGTTCGACAGAAAGGATCTAATCAAGGCAATAAGATCGTCCGGAAATCCACAAGTAATCATTTTGTGTATCAGGCCTTCGTGCCAAACCTGATCAGAAGTTTTTCGGACATCCAAAAACACAAGACCACCATATTTAGCGCAGTTAAGAGGAGTGTTTAAATCTGCAACAAGCCTCCAGATCTGGAGTTGGCAGGAGTGACCTGGTCGAAAGCCGAATTGCTCTTCACGAACAAGATTGTTAGCCACACAGAAGTCGTTAAATCTCTTAAGAATGACGCGTTCAAACACTTTTGATAGCATAGGTAACAAGCTTATAAGCCTATAACTGACAGGGAGAGCAGGGTTTAGACCAGGCTTCGGTATGGTAACGATAACAGACTCTTTCCACTTGACAGGAAAGTAACCATGTCTCCAGCAGTCATTCATGGCCCTGGTAATAGTCGCAACAACATTAGGAGGTAAGTTCTTGAGAGTGCTATTTGTGATGGAATCGATACCTGCTGCTTTCCTGCTTTTAAGATGCTTGATGACATCGGAGATTTCGTGAACACCAATAGTGTCCTCACAGGTAGAAATACGATGAGTGAGCTCGTATGCGATACATCCATCGTTGACAAGACGAATATTTGGGAAATTATTCGGGTTGTCCTCACCAGGAGTGGTAAATTGTTTAATCAGGGATTCGGCGATCAGTTGAGCTTTATCTTGATCACCCGTGACAGCATTGCCATCAAGAAGCTAAGCTGGCCTGGTCAGGTATTTATACAGTACGTGCCTAATACAATAACCAATTGGAGAATTTTGAATAAAAAGACAGACAGTGAGTGGGTGGGTACAAGATGAATTGAAGAAGAGAGTTCGCTTGGATGCGCGGACCTTACAGAGAGCTAGGCGGGTGACATCCGGTTTTTTTCCTTGTTCGTGCGTCGGCGTCTATGAGTAGCTGCAGTAGGTCTTCGCGTTCGAAATAAGTTTGATTGTTGAGCAGTGTCGTCGGTTCGGTTTGTCTTCGCTTCGTGATCTCCATTTCTTCTCGTAGTAGGATTCTGGCCTTATTGTTGCTGGTCCAGATGATTGACATGCACTTGTTAATGTCCACATCCTATGCTTATTCCTTATGAGGTATACCGCGTATGCGGATACAATATCACCGTTGGTCCACGAGCGTTTGTGCTCACCAAACCTGGTGTAGGAGCGGGTGGTGGATCCTATATAGACCGCATTGCAGTCGGGGTACGATAGTTGGTAAACGCCCGCCTGTTTGTATATGTTGTTGCCAGAACTGGTCCTCTTTGGGTTGAGCAGCATTTGGTTGTTGTGCCTCGTCCTGAATGCGGTTCCGAGGCCTTCGTCTCTGAATAGTTTTGCGAGTCTATATGCCTCGGGCCCAAAATAGGTCAATGTGACAAAATCCGTGGGTTGCTTGGTGCGGTCCGTTGGAAGCTTGATGGAACGTTTGACATTGTTGTGTATCGCCGTTGTTGTCCTGTCCAGTTGTGTTGTGTATCGACGGGAGGCGGGCCAGTTGGTAGGTAGTGGCGATTTCATACTTAGCGTCATTGCCGATGGGATAGGTGAGTGCTCTCCTGAAATTGTGCTTGATTGCTGCTGTCTTGTGCTGAGTGGGATGGTTGAAGTATACGGGATAATATTGGCGGCGGTGGAAGGCTTCCTGAATATTGTGAATTCCAATCTCTGTGCGGACCTATGTATGTTGACATCGAGAAAGCTTAGGGCCTCGTCTTTTTCGCATTCGATGATGTAGGTCATAGCACTATGGGGGTTATTGAAGATCTGCAGTATGTCTCAGTATGGCCCGCCGCTCGTCGAAGATGATCAAAGTGTCGTCAACGTATCGTCTATAGAATATGATCACAGTATCTTGGATCAATTTGTCGACCAACGGTTCCTCGACATGCTGCAGGAATATCTCCGATACTATGGCACTTATTAGTGACCCCATAGCGATCCCTTCAGGGATGGCGAAGAACTCGCCATTAAACATGAAGTAGTTGATATAGTAGGTTTAACAGTGAGATAATATCAGTGCATTCTTTGGGGTCTTTCCCTGTTTTGGCCAGGTTGTGTTTGATGACCTGTATGGTCTCGGTGAGTGGTACGTTGGTATACTGGTTGGTAATATTCTAATATGAGCCGCATGTGTGCGTTGATTTGTAGGGGTTTAAGCTGGTCGAGTAATGAGATGCTGCTCTTAACGGAATATTTTTTGTTTAGTGGGTAATTAGCAGTGAACCATGCGGACGTTTGTTTAGCAACATAATAGAAAGAGGCCTCCTGGCTTGTGGATATTGGTTTGTGCACGTAATTTCGGTGGTTCTGGTTGCCGGACTGTCAATTTCTTCGCGGTTTCTTGTATGTGGGTTGATTCAAGGGTTTGGATTGCTAATTTAGTTTGGTTTGCATACTTCGATGTCGGGTCCTTTTTGAGCTTGGTGAAGTGGTTGTCTTCAATAAACTTGTAAACTTTACTGTTGTATCCTCCTCATAGATGATGACAGTAGCTTTGCCCTTGTCGGCCTGGGTAATAATGGCCTAGTTTTCTTCGAGCTTGGCTCTGACACTTTTAGCAATTTTTAAGGTTGAGTTATTCTGCCGGTTATTAATCATTCGTAATTCATTGATAGCTAGAATTCGAATCCGTTGTTTGTCTGCGGGTTTGACACGTAGTAGTGCATGTTCTATATCTATGGCAAGACCCCAACGCGAAGACCTACTACCGCTACTCATAGACGCCGACGCACGAACAAGGAACAAAAACCGGATGTCACCCGCCTAGCTCTCTGGGAGTCACTTGGTGTTTAGAACTATGGCAACATATGGCGTGTGATACATCATTGGAAAAAATATAGGGTTCTTTTTTGTTTTGTAAATACTAAGTTCGAGAAAATCAACTTTTTGATAAAAAGAAAAGGGGGGTTAAAAAGTAAAGATGAAGGGGTAACAAAAAGGATGAACTCAGGGCTTCCGCTACTTTCCTATACCTTCCGCGGGAGGCTTAATTTTGTTATTATTTTTTATTATAACATTCTCATTTATTTTATTTTCTGCCATGTGACTCGATCTTGTTAAGTTTGGATCATAATCATTTATATTTGTCTTTTTCCGTAATGTCTTTCATTTTCTTATTTTTTTCCTTCTTTTACATGTTTTTCATTAATCCAGTTTTAGGCTTCGGCCTGTTGGGGACGACACGGGTTTTTTCTCCCTTCGGTTTTGTCCGATTGGAGTATTTTCCTGTGGTTTTTACATTATTATTATTATTAATATTATTATTATTTGGAAAACCAACTCGAATCAAGTCCGGAAGCCAAGTCCCAGAGGCGGTCCCAAGACAGGGCCAAGCCCAAGGGGCTCAAATGCAAGGAACGGAAAAATTACGTGCTCGTGACAGTATTAATGTTTGGGTGTAGGGATTTCCTTACTCCACTGCTGTACACGCCTCGCTTTGTGGCACAGAGCATTGTCGTGTTGGTAGAGAAATGGCCCGTTTCCGAAAAATTGCCACAACGTTGGAAGTGCACAGTTGTCCAAAACATTCAGATAACGGTCGGAGTTCATGATTCCTTGCACAGGAACGAGCTGGCCCAGTCCGACCATGAAAATGAGCCCCACACCATGACTCCTCCTCCTCCGAACTTGACTGTGGGCTCTGTGCACTCAGGTAAGAAGCGTTCTCCAGGTATGCGCCAAACGCAAACTCGTCCATCGGATTGCCAGAGTGTGTAGCGAGATTCGTCTGTCCACATTACACGTTTCCATTGGTCCATTGTCCAGTTTCTGTGGGCTTTGCACCACTCCAGACGTCGCTTGGCGTTGACCCTGCTGATGTGGGGCTTGTGGGCAGCAGCACGGCCATGGAATCCCATCGTGTGCAGTTCCCGACGAATTGTCATGGTACTGGCATCATTTGCAGAGGCGTTTCGAAACTCTGTGGCAATTTTTTCCGCCGAGGACTTCCGGTTGCTGCGGGTGACACGACGAAGCACTCGACGGTCTCTGTCCGTTAGTTTCTTGGGTCTACCGGTTCGTTGTTGAACTGTTGTTGAACTGTTGTTGATCCCCGGGTCTTCCATTTCATAATGACATCGCCTACTGTTGACTTGGGTATCTGAAGAAGGCTGGAAATGTCACGCACGGACTTGCCGCATAGGTGACATCCAACGATGGTTCCACGTTGGAACTCACTGAGCTCTGCCGAACGACCCATTCTTGCCAATGTCCAAGCAGAGTTGTGTCTGAAGGTGTGGGAAGCTATTTAAATGATGTGCAAGTCATTATCAAGTGACATTGGGCCAATCGATGATCTGTGAGGGGTGTCCGGATATTTTTGATCATATAGTGTATATTGGCTCACAAATCGAATTTTGTCAATCCGGACCTTTATAAGTCTATCCCCATTAGAAGTTTTCATAAGCAGTTCTGATTGGTTTTCATTCATAGTAAACGTGCCGATGCTTCATGCTATGAAGGAGGCAAATATTACAATTCTAATTAGCTTTTTAGGTACAGTACGTGATTATGTACGAGGTGTGATCAAAAAGTTTCGGGACTGGTTCATTTAAAGAAAGTATTTTACTTAAATATATTTACACAGTATCCCCTTCAAAATAGTCCCCTTGCGAAGCCATACAATTGAGTCCAGCGTTCCTGACTCTTCAGGAATGTATCCTGGAAGTCTTTATATTGAAACAAGTTAAGCACCATCTGCGATTCCCACTAGATCTCCTCAATCGTATCAAAATGACGACCTTTCAACTTGATCTTCATTTTCGGAAAGAGGACAAAGTCTGCAGAAGCCAAATTTGGCGAGTAGGGTGGGTGTGGAAGCGAAATCATGTTGTTTTTCCCAAGAAACTCATGTGTGAGGAGAGCTCGGTGAGAGGGTGCATTGTCGTGGTTGAGCATCCAGCTTATTTTTCGCCACAGATCTGGTCGTTTTCGCCGAACGTCCTCTTTCAGATTGCTCGTTGCTCGAATTTGTTAGTTCTCAAATTATAAAATAAAATCGCAGACTACCTCGCACACGTGGTCACTATAGCAGTATTTTCTCAGTCCCCAATGCATATGAAACGAAATCCTTTGGAAAGCTGATTTATGAATGTTAGGGCTAACATTTACTGTATTTGTGGACCATTTTTTGTATTTGTGGACCCTCTTTCACGTAAATAAATTTTTACCAATGAACTTAACTGTGCCAGGGTCTTTTAATGGGGACCCAAGGGTCGTTTAATAATCTTTGAGATTATTGAGGCTCTTCAATGTTTTGCGGGGAAGCTGGTATCCGCTAACGGGAAACTTTTTCCGTACCTTTAACGGGTCCCGATTCTGGTACACGGTTATGACGTTGCCTGAAGTGACTCAAAGCGTGGTGTAAGTTGTTTGCTTTTTTTTTCGGAAAGCCTAGCACAACTTTAGCACGTGGGGACGAGGTGGTGTCACCCCACTGGGATGCTAGCAGCGCATTTCAGTGTTTATGTACCCGACTATATAACCGACTGTGAACCGTACGAAGGACTGAAAATTAAATCTCATGATGAACTGAAAGTTTCGTTATGGAATACGAAGAACAGTTTATTCAACCAGTGACGATCAATTCAAGAACTATTTACATCACCGGACAACATAGGATAAAAAGATTCATTAACCCTGACCTGAAATACTACGAAATTAATTACTGATGTGTTCAGTGCCATAGTAAAATTGGGCAAGGTGTGCCTCCAAACTGCAGTTTGTGCTCCCTTACTGTATTCTGTCTCCCTCCAAATGTAATTCTCCAATATGGTTTAATATACATTGTGTCTCATAAATAGAGGTACAAAGAGGTACTTCAAGGGGAGGTAGAGAACATCAAAAGGATTGAGATTGCATAGAAATCAATCACCGGAAACGTCACCGTACATCGATAGGAAGAGTATGCAACGTTATACGAACAGGGAGCTGGCAGACATGCACTTATATGCACTTGTATGCACTTATATGCACTTACAATATACATATTGTACGTTTTAGTGTACGGATTGATTGATGGCAGTGCACGAGCAGCTGAACGGCTGTATCGAGAACTGTTCCCACCGAGACATGTACCCGGCCACCGTGTGTTTTCGCATGTGCATCACAATTTGTGCGAACAGGACTCTTTTAAGAGGTAACAGGCATAATGATGGCAAGCCACGAGTGACTCGTACGCCCGCCATTGAACAAAATGTGTTGGGTGTCTTAGAGAAGAATCCGAGAACCAGCATAGGTGCCGTCTCCACTGCTGTAGGAGGGTCTCGGGCTAGTGTACAACGTGTTGTAAATAGAAACTTCGAATATCTCCTGTAACATTCTAAAATGGAATCATCTACAATGCAACATGCCATTTGTGATATTTATGTGCAATAAATGCTCGTAATCTCTTGTCTTGTGTCGTTTCATTTTCTTTTATAACTGCTACCACTTTCCCAGGACGTTTCCGGTGATGGGTCTCAATCCTTTTCATGTTCCCTTAAAGTTTGTACCTTTATGTATGTTATACCTTGTGTAGCTGTGACTGACCAGGCGCGTGTTTTTCACGCTTAGCTTAAAATTTTTAAAAGTAAAAAAAAAAAAAAAACAACTTTTAAAAATGCTGCTTGTTATGCCATTCATTTTGTTGGTTGGTTTATTAGAAATTTTGGCATCGACTACTAAGGTCATTTTGCGCCTTTAACACAACTTATATCTGTACGCAGCCCGAGACAAACACAAACATCCATGCCCACGGCGGGATTCAAACCCACGACCTGGTACACTCGAGAACTAGAAAGCCTACGCCCTAGCCCTCTCGGCCACTTGGCCGGCTCATTCATTTTGTCTAGTGCCTAGGTGTATCACCAATTATATTGGCATGTCAGAAAAACATTTTTAAATTTTTGGAGAATTAAACACTTTTAATTAATTTTATCAGGTACAACAATACACACACTGGCCAATGAATTAGAAACCCGTGATGAATTACTGTACTGTATGTAAAGCGGGGTCACAGGTCAGAAACGATTGTGATATGCAAATGAATGCAATCATGTGAGGTACATGCTCATTCCAAGCTGCAGGTACAGGGTAGGAACAAGTTGAGCAAAATGGGGAAAACAGCAGACCTGTCTGAGTTCCAAAAAGGAGTTATTATGGGAGCCCGTCTAGCTGGAGCTACGATTTCCAGGACAGTACAACTGACCGGTATCTCAAAAGGTCAAGTTTCCTAGGTGTTCAATGCGTGGAAACGGAATCTACAAGAGTTGTCGAAACGACAGAATTGTGGATCAAAAACAATCAACACAGACAGGGACCGACGTCGTCTGAGACGGATTGTGCGGCAAAACCGAAGGCCGGAGGTGGAGCAACTGAGGCAGACTTCAATGAAGGATCATCGCAACCCATCTCCTCCAGAACAATGCGCCGAGAGTTGAAGCGAATAGGGATGGGAAGTCGCATGCCAGTGAGGAAGCCCCTGGTTTCAGCAACAAACCGGAAAGTTCGCCTGCAGTGGTGTAAAGAACGGTGTGACTGGACAGTAGACGACTGGAAAAAGGTGATGTGGTCGGACGAGTCACGTTACACGTTGTTTTGCACCGATGGCCGGCAGAGAATTTGGCGGCAGCCCCATGAAGCGATGGACCCCTCATGTGTTGTGAACACAGTTCAAGCTGCAGGAGGAGGTGTCGTGGTATGGGCCATGTTTTGTTGGTATGGCAAGGGTCCCCTGATATTCCTTGACAGTCGGGTGAAAGCCAAAGACTACCTGAACATTGTTGCAGATCGAGTCCATCCCGCAATGGTGCATTTGTACCCAAATGGTGACGGGTTCTTCATGGACGACAATGCTCTGTCCATCGAGCAAGAATTGTTCAGGAGTGGTTTTCTGAACATGGCACCGAGTTGCAACATCTGCCGTGGCCAGCGCAAAGTCCGGATTTGAATCCGATTGAGAATGTTTGGAAAGAGACATTCGTCGAAGGCATCCGCTTCCGTCTACATTGCAACACCTTGTAGAGTCCATGCCAAACCGCGTATGTTCTGTAATTACAGCCAAAGGAGGGTCAATACCATATTGAACGAAGGTTTCTAATTCATTGAACGGTGTATGTATAAACTTTTGAAATCACTCTTTTTTTCTTACTTCTTGAAAAATGCCGAGAGATTTATTTTTTTTTTGCCATGACGAGCACAGTCAGGAACGCCCTCCGACATGTCGTCACTTCCGGCAACTTCTTAGCCGTGTACAAAAACGGGGACCCGGTCACCTTTACGCAGCCATAGCCAATTTCTAATTAACTGCAATTTTTAATAAAACAACGTGTTTTAACGAAATGTGAATGTACTATGTCAGAAGCCCGTTCAAAAACCTTTGATCCCTCAATCACCGTTGTGCGTTTTGTATGTAAAGAGATAAAGGTGTTGACATGAGCGATAATGTATGCAATTTTCATTAAAATAATTTGCAGAGTTTCATTTTGATACGGTTAGTCAAATCTAAAAATTATTCGAATTTTATTTTACTTAATCTCGATAAATCAAATTTTATGTCGCGTAACCTCCATAAATCGAAGGATTTTGTTCTTCCCTTCAGATTCGATCTATCCAGGTTGTACAATACATAAAAAAAATGTGAAGCATATAATAAAAAAATGAACCTTAACATAATCATTCCCTAGACATTCAATTTACAAATCCCGTTTTCTCAGAAAGTGAGAATTTTGAGATATGCCATTGCTGCAGCCCATAAGCGATACGCTGCTGTTAAAAGTTGTTGGGGAGGGGGGCGAATTAAGAAATGCAATTTTAGTTTTATGCAACAATGCGAAAATTATATCGAAGATTGATTAAATATGTTAAACGTACAAAATAAATAACTTCAGGAGTTGAACCTAAGACCTATTTCACTTAATTCCTTAAATGGTTCACTAATATTTGAACGTAGAAAAAAAAGTAGAGACCACATTTCTAAAATTGTCCAGGGTGTGAAATCGCGGAAGAGACGGACCTTCTGGCAATTTTCTTAAGAACCAACACTTGAGTTGGTGATGAGAAAAGCCGTTAGATGGCTGTCGCTGCATCGAAATCTATCAAGACCACTGAATAAATAGAAGCCTCTGAGGATTTTTTAAAGCGCAGTGCTTTGCCCCTCAGTGAATCTCGAGAGTGGGCGTTTTAATTGTAAACAAGGTAATTGTGTCAAGTTCGTTGCAACCGAAGGTGACTGCTCCTGTTTAGCTGGGATTCAACCTGTGCCCATCGGGGCAAGTAAGTGCAATTTTTATTTTAAAGAGGTAGCTCCGTTGTTTCGTGTGGCTTTTTTTTCAATTCTACATTCATTTATATATTTGTTTGTTTGTTTGTTTGTTTATTTATTTATTTATTTATTTATATTTGAGCTTCGCCAAACATTCATCTTATAAATTTAAATAGCATTTATAACAATTTTTTTTTAATTTAAGTTTTTGAACCTTCGCATTTCATTTATATATTTAAAAAATTGAGATGGAACTATCTTGAGTAACATTTGATTTTGCTATATTTTGGTATTTTTTTTTCTGTTGATAACGCCAAATGCTAATAATGACGGATTAATTATAAGAAAAAAACTGATCAATGCAGAAATTCTCATTTGATAAAATATGCAATTTTTTTCCAGTCAAAAAAGAACAGCATAATAATAATAGTGCAGCTGTGAATAATTAATAGAATTTCTATGTAGAGTTACAACCTACAATTCTAGGGGTGGATGGGCAAAGGGGGCATTTGCCTCGAACGCTGGTTTGTAGGGAGCGATGGAATCGAAATTGGTCAGTGTTATCCAGTGCTTTAAATTAGCCTAGGTTGACATTGGTCTCGGCCATGTACGAGGTACGTCCAGAAAGTAAGTTCCGTTTGGCACGGGAAATTCGATTTCGGCGGTCGTGCATGAATTCGGCTTCACTTGTTCAACCGTGTCTAGGGTCTACCAAGAATGCTTGGAGGAGCTTAACTCTCCACAACAGACACCATACCGGGCGTCCAGCCATCCTCGATGATCGTGACCGGCGACTCCTGGGACGAATAGTCAACAGAGACAGGTGGGCCACAGTGCGACAAATCACGGACCAATTCAACGTCGGCCAGGTTGAAACGTCTCCCAGTAGACAATCCGTAGGAACATGCGGCCCTCAGCTATGAGAACCGTCGTCCTAAGCGGGTACCACTTTTAACCCCGCGTCATTGGACACTCCGGGGTACATTTACCACCAGTCTCATTGGATGGACACTAAAATAATGGCGTAACGTCATATGGTCGGACGAGTCACGGTATCAACTGTTCCATGCCGATGGAAGTCGCCATGTGTGATGCAGTGCTGGGATCATGCCAAGAAAGCGTAGTCCAGGGCGGTGGGGTATCACTCATGGTCTGGGGCACGTTTTCCTGGTATGGAATGGGCCCCCTTGTGTGTCTACCTGTCCGTCTGTATGTTTGACGATTACTCAAGAATGCTTTAACTTTTTCAAGTTCTGTTTTCGCTATTCAATAGAGACCCTTCTTGAGCTCACCTGATTAGTTTGTCATTGAAATCGATCTAACATAACACGTGACAATTGAGACCTACCCCCCCCCCGCCCATTAATATAAAGCATGTAATGCGTCATTCGAACGGGAAACACGACCAGAAGACGAATATGACATTCTTCTCGATTTTCGAAATGCTACTTCGAGAAAATGACCTCCAAAGAGTACTTCAATGAAACGATAACGTGAAAATGAATAAGCTTAACTCCGATGTATCAACTTTTGGTGCAATTTTGTGGACCCTTTCAAGCATGTGCACTAATGTTAAGAATATGAACATAGGGTATGTAATATATCCAACGATTCGTACTGACGAGTCATAAGTGAATATAGTACGAGGCATTACTATTTGTTTATCATTTAAGCATTGTTGACGTCAGCATGGATCACGTGCCTTTTATGAAGCTTTGTCGAGGCACGTGCTCATTTCGTTTTTAAATTTTAGTGCTATTAGGCCTATTGTTAAATGTGGCTAATTAATGTTAGGCCTATTGTTAAATATGGCTGAATAATGTTAGGAACACCGGAACGCTCCGATTCTCCCCGTCTCAAGAATGGTAACATTATTTTGGACATGAGGCTCCAAATAGACATTCCAGATTTCCTTGTGATGCACGGAGAGCGTGTCTTCGTGTCTTACAAGGGACAGAGGTAGTGCTGCTGGACTGCAAAAAATCTTCGTATGTTAGGAAGGATTGTCCTCTTCTGAAAAAATGCGAGACATGCTCTCGCATTGTGGGCAAATACCACCACTGTCCAGAGAGGGCATACGCATCACCAGCAGCCGCATTGTCACCACCGAGAAGAATGTCGACCCAGCAGCCACCAGCCACCAGTGATGACATCACCGATAAAGCCAAAGGAGCCGAGAGAGGAAATGTCACCACCTCCTCCGCCTCCAGATGTGCGGGAAGTTATTCCCTGTCCTCAACCGTCAAGTGATATCTCGATGATAGAGGAAGCGAGCTCTGCAGTAGACAGTGTAGACGTTTCGTTGTGTTCTGGATCGGTGTTTGCAGGCCACCAGCGCAGCCACTCTTCCTCTTCGGGTCTGGCAGGATCCCCAAGACGAGATCAGAGCCTCTTTTGTGACGTTCCGTCTTAGGAGTCACGTGTGTCTGACGGTGGGAGTAGAGAGACAATAGAAAATAAGGTGTGTTATCGGTAGTTTTTTTTTTTTTTGTTGGTTATGAAATAGTAGTGAGGGTTGTTTGTTGTGTGAGGTTATTGTTTGTGGTGTGTTAGAAATAATTTTTGTATTGTCATTTTTGAATTGTATATATGTCGTGAGCGATCATTAAGGTCCTTTGTTGGAGCTGTATTGTTGAGACGTTTTCCTGGAAGACAGTGCAGTTTCCAACGGGGGAAATTGTTGCGCTCGTTTTTTTTTCTTCCGTTAAAAAAGGATTGTGATGAACGTGTCATCCCTTTTGTTATAAAAAAGATTCTTTTTGCTTCTCGTCATGAGAGGTTGTATTTTGCAGTAATGTATATATCTTTTTGGAACATAATGGCGAAAGTGTAATCTGATATTTATGGTTATATAAAAGTAATTATGTCATGTTAGAAGAACTCTGAACTGTTACGGAATAATTGTCTAATCGTCGAAAATATGTAACTAGCCGTCAGATTTTGGAATTGGCCAAATTAGGACACAAGTAATTATGTTTTAAGAAACAATATTCTTTTTTGACTTGTCTTTTACATAATTTATACGTGACGATCTTACGTTTCTCATATGATAACGCCTGGCCGGCGATGATTGCGTGAAACGAGCGATGGACTAGAGGAACCAGGTTTCCACGGATTGCCAAGCAGGCAGCGGAGATTCGCCTCGCAATACCACATGGGACTATGAAATTGGAACCTGTTAAAGCGTCTTGGATGGCGAGTAAACGAAACCCGGTGAGTTCGCTCCTTTTTTGGTGATTAGAACCACGGATAAGCGCTGAATGATATCACGAATTGTTCGTATTGTTCCCGGAACCCCGAATAAGACGTAATGAACAATAGGAGGCACCCTTGGACTATGTGATGCATATGGACAACCTTTTTATGTCTTCAACAAACTGTTTAAGATAAATTAATGTTAATTCAGTAAATTTCTTATTAAGCACCTTGTCATTGCAATCGGGAATATAGCTAGGTCTAGTAGTGAGGGCTATAGTGGTAAAACTAGCCATAGTTGGTTTAGCGCAACTGTAGCACGCTCTTGCATGTGAAATAGGTGTAACCACCATGGTTGATGCTGCCAGTGGAGGGGTTAACGGACATTCATTGTCACCAAGAGGGGTCACTGTTCCTCCCCCCTTTTTGGCATAATAAAGGAGGGACTTTGCACTCTCGTGTGCTGGTGCTGGAATATTTGATTCGGGACGTGAATGTTCAGTATTACCCATAGTCTGCTATTAAACAATGATCACTGCCTCACTTTAATATAGATTTTAGTGATATAACGCTCAGCAAGACAAGAGTGCCTGTAGTTGATTAAAATGAACGTAAGTTTATTGCATAATAGGTAATTGAATTGCATGCATGTTAAACGGGCCCAGTAGATACCATGGTAGTCGTAAATAAATGTTTATTATGTGCGAACTGGTGTATTCTAAAAGAATAAAGTAGTGTTATGCATAATTACAGTAATATCAGTTGCGATTTTCTAGTTATCAGTCCCGAACCCTTGCCCTTACCTGCCCTAGGTGACGGTCTTTGACTCAGAGCACCTATACAATAGATATAGTGGGGGTGGGGAGGGCACACTTTCTACATCTGAGAGGCTGCAGACTCCATCAGATACAGGTCAGCCTCTGACATCATAAAAATTCTCAATGAAGGTCATCTCACTGAACATGCGTTCCCTTGATTCTTCATTTAAGCAATCGGTTTTGTCGACTTTTGTTGCCCTGTACAGGCCGGACATTCTCTTACTCCAAGAAGTGAAGCTTGCCCCTTCACAACTGTGCTACGATCTCCCTAGCCTTCGCAGCCAATATCCACGGGGACAATTCTTTATTAACTCTTCGTCGCCGTATGGGCAAACGGTTGCTACCATCATTTTCAATCCCTCCATTATGGTGTGAGTACAGGGTAATCTCGTTGGACATTTCAACATTTGGTGCCAATTTTTGATTGATAACTTTGTATGCTCCGTGTGTTTCAGCAGAGAAGCGGACTTTCTTTAATGACATTGATAGTTTTCTGTGCTCGTTTATGCCTGCAGTGATTGCTGGTGACTTTAACTGCCATCCAGATAATAATAACATCTTTTCGTCTGGTATTGTACATCGTCTGTGTCAGCAAAATGCATTGTTGATTTATGGACACATTATCTACAGAGTAACCAGCGTGGGTCCACCTACCATCAAGGGCCCGCTTTGTCATCAAGGCTGGACTTATTTTTTTTGACAATCCGTTTTCTGGCTCACCTGGTTTAATGGAGGTTATTCCATGTTTGTTTTCTGACCATAGTGCCTTCGTGTGGTCATGGAAGTTTCCATTTCCAGCATCAATTACAGATACTGGTTTTCATCGTAATTGGTTTTTGAACGTTTCTCTGCTCGACGACGAGGATACAAGGGCTTGTCCATTCAGTTTGTGGGAAAACGCCTCCACAATTTGCCTCCTAGGCTTGCATCGTGATTAGTGTTAAAGGATAAAATCAAACGCTTCTTTCGGAAGATTGGGTTGGATGCTTCCAGACGCCGTCGTCGCCATCTTCTTATGCTCTAAGAGATCTTGCGACTCCTCTGCTGTTCCACTCCGAAAGAGGAATATGCTTCTGAGATTCGTCAGGTGAACAGGGAGATCAATGCTCTAATGATCCCTAAGGCGGCTGGCGCAGTTACCAGAGGCAAACTTACCTGGGCTGCTGACCCCAGGCACATGTCATCAGCAGCATTCGCTGAGGAGAGGCGGCATGCCATTAAAAAACGATGTCATCGATTAGTGGTGGAAGGTGGGGAAGTAGATTCTGACATCTTGTCAGCTTTCCACTCCTATTTCTCATCATTCTTCAGTAACGAAGCAGTGGATTGAGGCATTGAGACCTGTTTCTGAGGAGACTGACCTGTTAATGACCCGTCCCTTCTCCGAGGATGAAGTCAAAAAGGTTTTGTCAGCGGATAACCGTCATCAGTCCAGCCCAGGCTTAGACGGCATCCCGTATTGTTTCTTCAATGAGACTTGGAAACTTCTTGAGCCTTTCCTGGTGCAAGTGTTTAATTCTATCATTAGTGATCCTTCCTCCATTTCGTCGGACTTCACCGTGGAGAAAAATATCCTGCTTCCCAAGCTTTCGTAATCCAGACCTTTTGACCCAGTGGAGACCGATAACCCTGCTCAACACAGACTATAAGATCTTCATTGGGGTGTTCCAACAGAGGCTCAAGCTATTCGCCAACGAGTTCTGTGATCCAGGACTATCCTACTCAATTCCGTCTCGCAGAATGCCCCAAAACCTAATAACCATTAGGTGTGTTAAGGAAGAACCATGTGTTCGTAAACAGACCCTCGCAGTGTTAAGCCTTGACCAAGAAAAGGCCTTCGACCATTTGCTCAAGTCATCTGGAATCGCCTTTGTCATCATTTTGGGCTGGTTGGGTTTTCCTACCAGTCAGTGCGGTTTCTGATGGATGAGTCCACCGGCGATCCACTCAAGTTGGACCTAGCCACTTCTATCAGGTCGTTGCATATCAAATGTCGGATTTTGAGGTGGGTTCCGCGCTTCAGCACGGTTTCCACGTTTAGTAGCACGTACCCATGACAAAGTGGTACATTCCCAGAGATAAACCTGTCAGCGACCAGATGCCTGAAATTTGCATGTCTACGATGATACTTAATAGCGTTTGAACCCAAAGATAGTCATGACTTCATACGAATTACGTGTGATAATGCATTACGAGTTCAGGTTGAATCACACTGCATCCAACGCCTCTCGAAACATCAATAAGGTATTCGGTGTAGGCATCCATAAACGAACGTACTGTCTAACGTTGGTTCCGAAAATCCCGGGCGGGAGTGACGGACCTTGCAAATGAACCACGCGGCAGACCGCCCAACGTGTTGAATGACGCTGATCTGAAGCGATCTGTGGAAGAGGACCCGTCAAAAACTGTTCGGGACCTTGCAGGGGATCATGCTGTATCAGCGTCGACTGTCAGTACACACCATAGGACCATCGGCAAGCTCCCCAGGAAGCTCATAGTTACAGTTTGGTGGAACATCCGTGGTGTAGTGCATTACAGCTTCCTGCAGCAGGGGGGGAGATGATCACTGCTGAGACCTACTGTCGTGAACTGCATCCTATGCACACAAAACTGTGTCAGCAACAACCTGCACTTGTGCATCGCAAAGGCGTTCTTCTGCTGCATGACAACGCGCGTCCGCACGTTGCACGAACGACCGTGCAGGCGCTACAGGCTCTGGGCTACGAGGTGCTTCCACACCCCCCGTACTTTCCGGTTCTCTCCCCTACCGACTACCATTTTTTCCAGAGCCTGGACAATTTTTCCGGAGGAAAACATTCCTAACCCAAGTAGACGTCGAAAACCCATTCCGGGAGTTTATTGAGTCCCATGACCATGGATTCTATCGGAGAGGGCTCGAGAAGCTGCCAAATCGTTGGCAACAATGTTTGGATTGCAGTGGGGGTTACTTAGAATAGCACGTGTGAAGGTGTCCTTTCTAGAGGGCCATTAAAGATGACCTCTGCAATCTGACATTTGATATGCAACGACCTGATATTATGGTATTTAACAAAGAACTTTGGACGGCTCGTGCAGACAGGGGGAGAGGAATAGCAACTCCTGTATCTGTATGGAAGAAAGGGCCAGCCCATCTTATATCCTTTCTCCTCCTAGAATGGTATAGGCTAGGTCCTTTAGTATTTAAACGTCGTTATGCATCATCTCAGCGACTTTGTGTGGTCATCGGAGGGAATCACATGGTTATCATTTCACTTTCCCTCTAGACTTTTGATGACCTGCCGGTGGATAAATGGGCCTCTTTTTCGAGGCGTTTAAAAAAGTGAAGTAGTCTCCTTTAAGGAGCTACTCGACTGACTTTTGGCATGGGCGCCTGAGTACTCAGAATCAAGAACTGTTTTTTAAGGCTGCTTTCTGGAGCTAACAACATTAGCACCAGCTCCAACAGCATAGGCAGCGAGGACCATTGGGGAAAGACCTGACAAGGAAAAGGTCGCCCCGATGCACACTTGGAACTGTTAATTCCCGTGACAAAATGAAAGCTCAAACGGCCAAGGAGACGGCAGACATCGTTCTACATGAGAGAAGGGAAATCCATCAGAGACGATATCCGCCATTGAAGGCCAGGTCTCAACGAATGACGGAGAATTTCCACGCCGCTCACAAAGACGATTCAACTACGGATCGAGGAGAACGATTTGGGTCCCGCCAGCCCTCGCATTTCATGAACTTTCACTGTCATTATTCAACGGAACAGCACCCGAACTTTATTACTCAGACAAGCCATATGAACATTTTCAATATTGCAAATAATAATTGTGCATGTTCTTATAATCACTCCCAGGACGTTTTACAAACAATTGCTTTGACCCGACTCCGGCCAGTGTTAAAGGATAAATAATACCGGCGTACACGGATCTTCTATCGAAGCCACAATTTCGACCATAGCTACCCGGCCATATCAGAGATCGCAGAGGAAAAGAGAGCTTCTTGGATCATCGCAGTCCATCGACGAGCCCGCCTTGCAGCTCAGGACTTGTCATCAAATCATCGTTCTTCCCAGCACCCAGCGGAGACGATAACATTTCCCCAAGAGGATTCGACCACACTGCACTCGACTACGGAGAGCATTGCAAGCGTTAGCTTCGCTTACGAGATCTCGCTTTGCGTGCCGCGCTTGGCTTTTCCAGCGTCTGCGCGTGGTACAGTGGACGTTTACTTTGTTTTAGTGGAATTAAGTTTCATTAAAATACTTCTTGTTTGTTCGTGCCTTCCTCAACTGTCGTTAAATTGCGAATTGACTTTGCAGTAATTTTATTCTGTTACAGGGAATATCTCTCCAGCGTTTTACCTGAATAGATTTTCGCCTTTCTCAGTAGCGGATTCGCAAAGGCCCAGCCCACTCTATCCTTCAGACGAATTCTGTAGTCCGGCATCCCACCAGGGAGACGACTCCCCAACTCGATTGAAAGGCAGTCACCGAATCACAATTCAAATATAAGTGTCGTTTGAACTTTGTAAAAGAAAAAATTCATTTTTCATTTCTTCAGTAAGAAGAAACATTTATTGTTTTGTAATCAAAGTACAGGATTTTCAATAGGAAATTAAATGATTCAAATCAATATTTTCCTGTCTTCTCCCTTCGTCTCTGACACGACTTAAACCTTGGGCAATTTCTAAGTTTTACATAAAAGTACGTGATACAGAGTATCCCGTAATAGGTGAAAAAAATTTGGTAAATGGTTATATGGATGATTCTAAGCACAAAACTTCATACGAACGTGGGTCCGAATTTGAACGATAACTGAGATATGCACATAAATAAAAATGCCGCCACTAAGATCTATTTTCTCGCGCAAGTCTTGATATTCTCCTCTGTCCTTTTTCATCAACAAGAACTTTCGTCCACAGGAGTCACGATGGCTACGTATTTTTTGCTCCTTGACTTACTCTCGATAAACCTTTGAAAACTGTGGAACGTGAGAAGTTCAGGAAGAACGCTATTTCTGTAAAACTCATTCCAACCCATCTTGCATCTACCACCATGCTACGCTGGAAGTCATTCAGATCACTGGTTTTCCCCATTTTATCTATTGTTTTACAATAACAGTAGAAAAGTTGCTTCAGGATATTTATACCGTGATTTGTGACCATCTAATATGCAAATCAGGCAATCACTCAATTTTCATATTTTGTGAGGTGTACCTATTAAAGTGGCAGCTCTATGTATTTTTAGCTCTCTCAAAATTGTGTGTATGTGGCCAAAGTGCACAAATTCAACAATATTTCGCTAATTATTGGTTTTACAATGTCTGTCTGTCCTGCTTCCGTGCCCTTCATAATTTCTGTTTGTTTTTTATTTTGTTTTTTTTTTGAGGTAGAAGGGCATGTACACTTTCACTATTTTGTTTAGTTTTGATTTGTGAAGTGGGGTCGGAATTACGGGGGTGAGAATCAGAAGGGACAAAAGATCTAGGTGGTATTTAGATATGATAAGGAGTGAAATTCTGTATGTACAGGATTTTATACATGTTTATTACTCGAAAACTATTACAGATTATAACGTGATTTTTTTTTATTCACAAAGAAAAACTCAAAAATTTTCTTAGCATGCCGTAATAAATTTCAATGTACCCCCATTTATGGCGTGAAGGACGTCAAAGCGAAACTCGAAATAGA
>JAHWFO010060972.1:140619-158118 GCA_023313115.1 Rhysida immarginata | reverse complement strand
CCATTTATTTTGCCATTCAGAATTCTTTTTTATACTTGGCAAATTAAACAGATATCTTTGGTATCCAATAACTATTCGAATTACATCCTAGGATGCAGCAATACATGCCGCCACACGTCCTTTTTAGTGACCTTTTTACATCATTTTCTATTGAAGAATCCGCCATTTTACAATATAATAATTTTAAATGTCAATACTAGGTGGCGCTAAAATCATAATAATTATAGTGTCAAGTTTCCTATAGATACGTGCTCTAATGGTACCATTATGATACCCCCTTAACAATTTCCTATAACCAGATATGGCATGAATATATCATACAAATCGTCACGACGTCTCATGAACGAATATATAAAAAAAAATACTGATAGCAGATATTGGTCTAGTGGCACGTGCACGTGTATTTCTCATGAATGAATATAACGCATAAATAACGATAGTGTGAATTGTTTAATAGTACGTGTTTTCATGGTACCAAATGGTACTGTTGAAACTTTCAATGCTAAGATATGGCATATATCAAACAACTCGTAACAACGTATCACGAGGGAATATAACGAGTAAATAATGATAGTGGGAATTGGTTAAGTAGCACGTGCCCTAACGGTACCAGATGATACCACATGGTACTGCTTGAATATTTAATGCTAAGATATGGCAAGTAATATATCAAACAACACGTAACAACGTGTCATATGTGAATATAACGAGCAAATTATGATAGTGGGATTTGGTTTAGTAGTACGTGCCCTAATGGTACCATATGGTACAATATGTACCGTTGGAACTTTCAATGCTAAGATATAGCAGGTAATATATCAAACAACTCGTAACAACTTCTCATATGTGAATATAACGAGTAAATAATATAGTGGGAATTGATTTAGTAGCACGTGTCCTAATGGTATCATATGGTAGCATATGTACTGTTGGAACTTTCAATGCTAAAATATGTCATGTAATATATCAAACAACTCGTAATAACGTGTCACGAGTGAATATAACGAGTAAATAATGATACTGACTCGGAAACTACATGTTGGAATACGATCAAATTTTTAACGGTGTACACAGTTTTATGTACCCTATTATTCCTCAAAATTCATTATCCTAGGCGTTACAGAACCTGAGTTATTAAACTTGTTGATCTTGGTGGCGGCATTTTTATTTCTGTTCATATCTCGGTTATCGTTCAAATTCGGACCCATGCTCATAGGATTTTTTTGTGTTTACCTTGACCTCTATAATACCCCCATAAATTGTTTTACACACGATTTGAATCATCTTGTATATCATATTCATACATACATACATACATGCATACATACATACTGTAACACGTTAATGAGGATAAAAAATGTTTCCTGTTTGTGTAAAGCATTGGGGCTTATGTTAGATTATGGTTCGCCAGAGTTTTGTGAAAAATAAAGAAGAAGAATAACAGAAAATGAAAGACTTTGGAACTACTGCGATTACAAATGTTTAGTTTTTCGATTTTATTTTGACTTTATTCATTGATATGAGATAGCGTCAATAAGAAAAGAAATTGACGGGAAAAAGACATTGTTACTGTCTGAACTTTTAATGCTAAGATATGGCATATCGTATATCAAACAACTCGTAACAGCGTGTTATGAGTGAATATAACGCGTAAATACTGATAGTCGGAATTGTTTAGTAGTACATGTTTTAATGGTGCTATATGTTACCTTTGGAAACTCAGTGCTAAGATATGGTGTGTAATATATTAACCAACTCCTTACGAGTTGTTAGACCTATTGTTATCCATAGCTTATTTGTATCAAGTGCATATTGCTGTTAGGCTTAATAATATCTAAAACTAAATGCTGTGAGACATAATGCTAATTAGGTGCATCGGCAGAAACGGCTACAATTTTCATTGCAGAACAGGAAATGGGCCTCTCGCGATTGGCAAAGTGTTGCCTTCTCCGATGAATAACAGTTTCTGCTCCTTTGAGTGGATAGACGTTGTCGCATTCGGCAGGAAACCTCCGAAAAGAATCACTCTACAATAATCGCTTGCTTCAATAGCAGATGGTAACATAGAAACACTTTAGCAATTGAATATGAAAAATAATATATGCTTACACATAATGCTTCACCAATTGAGGCTCACTTCATGGGAATGCCTACAAATTAAAATTTTTTTATTTGTTCAAATATATAAAGAATAACTTCACTCTCCATTTAACCTTTCAGTTCTTCGAGTTGTTTAAATTCTCTCTATATATTTGTTTACATAAATAGTAATCTACAATTTAGTTTTCATATTTACATATTTTTTCTAAAGTGTTTTAAAACGTTGGTTAATTCTATATAACCATGTATGATGCTATAACACGAAAATGTGCTCCCTTTATCCGCTTTGGCGGTAAAATCATTCTTGTTTAAATCTTTACTACAGAGATATTATGAAATATATTAATGTGTAGCAACAGATAGAGCAACTATACTTCGCTCTCTTACCTAGCCATGTAATGGCCTACTGTTTTGTTTTCAGCGTTTTGAATGAAGACTAATGAATCCTAGTGTATTGGAATAAACTCATTTCCATTACAATAAATATATTTTATATTTCACAATTTAATTCATAATTTATTATTTTGAAACATGTGGATCTTTTGATGGTTTTTGAAGTCTTCAACTTATCTATAATTTACGCCCTGGTTACATAATTTCTATGTACTTTGAAGTGCTTAATTTATTTCTACAAATTCCTTCCTTTCTGTAGTTAAGAATAACTCTCCGGCTAAAAAGAGCGTTACGGGTGAATAATTTTAATTTTTCGTCATACTAAATACACTCTTTTTAAGATTTGTAGATACTGCAAAAAGCTTACACGTGCCGTGTTTTGTTGTCCCGCATTCGATTGTGACCACAGACGCGAGTAAGGAGAGGAACCTTCAGTATAGACACTATGTTTACTCGACATTTCGAGAGACTTGATACTCGTGCTTATATTTCATACTTCAGTTATTCTAAGCCCTTATTTAGTATTACCGATGTACATGATTCTGTAGACTCGTTCATTGATAAATAAATAAAAGGTTTATGTACTACATAAAATATTTATTTATTTGTTGCATCTAAAAATATTATCATGATTCAATGTTTTGGGTTGCAGATTCGAAACTAAGTCATTTTTTCTTATATGAACTAGAAATTGATTCTAGCAGTTTGGATTCCTTCAAGTATGATTCGTAATTCGTTTCTGGCGATGATGATGATGATTCAGAAGCTTCATTCTCTTCATTAGAATCAGCTTTCTGCTTCGTGATCATTATTATTCTCAAATTGCAAATTTTCAAATTCTTCCAAATTGTAGCTTGGAGCTCGTAGCCGGTTTTGAGATATTTCTTGCAAAGAAAACATTTTGGTTGTTTAATAACCATGACAAAAAAAAAATTAATGAAAAATATGATTTAAAGTTTTTAAAAATGGTATTAAGCTACAGCACATGCTATTAAATGTGAAAAAATTTAGCAATAGAATAGAAATAAATTATTTTTTATCTATTAGATGATTTTTTAATTCAGTGTCGTGAATTGTTACAGAAGTTGCAATATGTGTCTCTGAGCAACAAATTCGTCGTTTAATAATTGTACTATGTCCAATGGATTTATTGATACCATTATGTTTTATGTTGAAATAAATTACAGATCCAACATATCTGATTTTTAATGCTGTAATGAAAATTTACTTATATTTAAAAAATTTTTGCTTCTGCTTTCCCCTCGCACAAACATGAAGGTGTCCAAGTATTAGATTTTGACGCGAAAATGTCAAAAGTTTATGATTTTTTTATCTAAAAAAAATACTGAAAAGGGGCCGCTATAAATTAAACTGTGGGCTAATATTGGTGTTATCTCTCAGTAAAAAGAAAATGGTGATAATCGGTGATTTTACACTTTCGTGAGTCTTCCTTGTGAGACCTCTAAATGCAAAGAAGTAATGGCTCAACACTTGAGAACTCTCTTATTTTGCTGCCGTGCACTCTTTCTAGCAGGGTAACACCTGCCTCGCCTTTCAGGAATATCATTTCGGCCGCTTGCACCCGCGATCGCATTCTTTTGGTCATTACTCAAGATTCATGACTGAAGGCGAGAATGGGACAAAGATAACAGAGAGCTTGGCTGTCACGTACTTTTCGAGAGCTTCGTTGGAATTCACCCTGTATTTTATTTCAACGGAGCTCCCAGAACGCCAAGGCATGGAAGAAGTAGAATTTTACTTCTTCCATGGCCAAGGGAAGTGGAAGAAAAAGTGAAGGAACAGAAAGTGGAAGGGAGAGAGAATGACAGATTGTGAAAATGTTAACAAGTTAAGAGGAAAAAGGTTTTATCAAACCAAGCTTTTATAATGTTTTATTTAGTGGCAACAATACAGCTTAATTTTGCAACAATAAACAATAGATACATTTACCTCTCGCCATAACGAAATGTCCAATTGTTACAACAATCAATTCGTAGTAATGAGTTAGTACCATTAGAACACGAACCAATGAACCGATTTGAAAATTTTTTTCTTTATCATAAATTGTCATCGATTCTTCATAAGTGTGTCAAATTGCAGCTCCCTAGCTTGTCGGAAAGTTGGTTTAATATTGATTACAAGATTTGACCTAAACAAACTAACACAGCAAAGTTATAAAAAGCTTATAATAATTAGTTAGATGGGTATTTAAGGTTAGTATAAAACAAAGTCGTCACTCTACCAATGATATTTGGCCCAGGTTATTATCAAATTATAGCATGCTTACTGCTTACTTTTTTCATTGTTTATATCCGTTTGTATATCCGATGCTGTGGCATCGGTTTCTAGATGAATTTCGATTTCTTTTGGACTTGCACTTGCCATAACAGAGTTGAACTGCAGCCGTTTCAACATGTTGATGTTACACCAACCACGTGTAGCGTAGCCGTAGCATCAGTGAAGGTGAGCAGTAGTAGCACAGATTACCCAGATGGCAACCCTGGTCAATATCCGGATTCTTTCAATGTGCAAGCGAATGCACTCTCTATCTTATTTCTCCTCTTTGATGGTTACGGACATTCGTAATTATTATTACTAGGATCCCCCAATGATCGAAATTCGACCATATTTCTAAGAAAAAAAAATATATGTGTAATTGTTCTAGCCTCAATCTTGCTTATTAATAAACTTTGAAGAATAAAAAATAGATAACAATAAATATCCAAAGTGCTTTGCATGACATCTCTGACACTCCCGATTCATTTCACCGCAATGATAACTTTGAAAATTTCTCGTAATAATAATTAAAGCAATCTAAAGGTATCTTTTAATATATCTATCGAATTATTATCTAAATATAATATTTATATTTAAGCTAAATTTTCCCCTCCACGCCCAACAGTGGTGGTGGCGCGACGTCGTGTGAAAGGCTCTACTGTGAGCAGTGTAACGACGCGGCCGCGCCACCAGTTTGGTGGCTCGAAGAATCGCGTATGGAGCACATCCCCTCTTCTAGCCGCGCGTCTACTGGCGCCCTCACCACCACGTGTGAAAGGTTCAACTGTCAGCAGTGTAACGACCCGGCTGCGCCACCATGGTGGCCTCGTGTGAAAGGGACCTAAGGAACAGGTTGTGCACCATATTAGTCAACGCATGTAGCATTGCCTTTTTTATTGTGCACAACCTGTTCCTTAATCCGAAATTGTGGGCTCCCCTCTACTAACGTTAATCCGATATTATTAGTTTAGTTTTAGACGCTTCCCCCCCACTCAGTCCAAGTCTTTTCCATCCCCGACGAGGACAATTTCTTCAAGTGATGACACATTATTACGACTGTAGCCCCAGACGGGCCCCTTAATTTCTCGTTGATGAACTCTATGCAGATTTTAAACCTAAAGTGAAAAGAAAAACAAAGTAAATAATAATAAAAAAAAAGATTAATAAGGAAAAATTAAGAAAGAAATAGAATAAAGAGAAAGACGTTTACCCAATTAATGAGACTTACCTAGAGAAAGCACTTCAATCCAGGACTAGAAAAGGAAAAGACAAATTAAAATAAGAAAACCGTTGACGTTTATATTAAGAGTGTATTGATAATAGACTCATAAATAATCCCTTGAGTGTAATAAACTTCAATTAATTTGTTGCGACTAAAATTAGCTTAAAGAGAATACTTACCAAATGTGATTTTGCAGAAACTGATTCGACAAAAAAATAACCTTTTCCCGTTGACGACCTTTTCCCGATAATGACGAAAAAATAATCAAGACTCGAAACTTGTTTAAAGAATTTATTTGTGCGATATTAATTTTACAGACTTTTATTCTTTACATTTTTCAAGACAATGTTGATCTCAATGTTTTAGTGAAAGACTCAGTTGAATAGACTTTGCTTGTTATCCTTTTTTTTCTTTTGTTTGACCTCAACACCTGCGAGGTGCCTGGTCTATTTAATTACTGTTTTAGAATTAATCTCTTGAGAATAAATGTTACCCTTCACAGGTCTTTAGGAGGGACCAACCAATTACGTCTGATACTTATTCCCCAATACGAACTAAGATCTTATTTAATAGAATTTCGAGTCACCGGATTGATCTGTACTCCCGACCAAGAATAGGGACATTACAATATTTAGAGGGTTCCTTAAATTGTGCCTTAGCGTATATTTTATGTCAATTGGATAAGCCTTTTTCGAGATATTAATTTTTTTCTAAAATGGCTGTAGCGTTCAAACGAGCGAACCAAACTCAATAAACTCGACATGCACATACTCCTCTTATTAAGGCGAATTTTTTTTGTAAATGACTTGTTTGGCTGTGATGAGCCGTTTTGGAGTTATTTACTATCTCCTCCCCCAAGGCCCTCCTCCGTCAATTTATTTATTTATTTATTTTTTATTTTTCAGGAATTCAGATAGTGGGGTTCTTAAACTATGCATTGACCATTTTTTATGCTAAGTCTTTTTAGAGAAATTAATTTTTTTTTGAAAAAATGAAGAAATGGCAGAAACATTCATTTCAAAGCTCCAAACATAGTATAAACGGGATGAAGAGCTTCCTCTTATTGAAAAATACGTGATTATTTATTCAATTAAGTAAGTAAAAATTATAAAGATGTACCCACAGGTACCAGTATGGTCGAATGACCGAAAATTAGGCCTATGGGTCATCAGAGAACAGGGACAAAATCAAACAGATAAAAATGAAAACAAAAGCAACATACAAATAAATAATAATTATAACGTTAAAAAGAATCCGGGAAAAAAAACTAATTAATTTATTAAGTAATTACCAGTTGCGGCTCAACTAAACACATAATGAAAAAGACTATAATATGAGAAATTGGAGATAGCCAAAAGAGATCTGGCAATGTATATTTAATCCATCCAAAAAGGGATCGGATTAAATAATTATATTGAAACAAATTATATAATGCTTATATATGAAAATCTGGTGCTAAATTAAGGGCATAACGCTGGAGAGACTTATTAAAAACCTTAAGGTCTTTTTCAGATTGCAAATGCGGAGGCAAGCAAGCCCAACATTTAATTCCGGTATAATACATGCAACGTCGGCGGTAGTTGCGCTTCGTTAAAGGGGAAATTAGTAAGCTAAGATGCTGATGGCTAATGGAATTCCCAGTTAAGTCAATAGCAGGAGAAACCAATACCAGTGAGTTATTACATTTGAAGACAAATAAGCAGACACGAATAAAGTACAATTGGAAAACAGTAGGAATACCAAGCGAAGTAACTGAGCAACTTTTAGGTAAAGCGTAATAGGTCCTCAGAAACCACTTCTGTAAGTAAATTAAAAGAAGAAAAACCCCAAAATATAATACTATAACATAAATACGAATGTATCCAGGCATAATATAATTGTAAAATAATAATAATAATAATACAATTTTCTCTTTGACGTAGAATACGTCTTACTTTCGATATTGGGATGCCACGCTTAAATCGTGAATGTCACGAAAAGTGTTGATCACGAAAACCTTAATAACGTCAAAACTATTAATGATAGAAAAATGATTGATACTGCATTCGATATATATAAAACAAAGCAAGCTTTAGACTTTGACCGACTTCGTGCTGACGTCATCGGCTGATGCAATCGAAGTACAAAGTTGAGTCAGAAAATCTGCTGTCTGGCTGTGATTAATTTAGTCTAGCTCCGGCTTCCTTTGTGATAGCACGACATTTTAGGTGTCATTTGTTTTATCTTTTTGCGCTTTATAAAATAGCTGAAAAATTAAACCTCAGTATTTAATAGCATCTAAGATATCGGCCTTCGATTTGTGGAACTTTTGCAAAAATTACAGAATCTTCAAGTTTATGCATAATAAACGCCAGAAAAATTATAGAAAACGTGACAGGTAAACAGATCGAGAGATGGGGAATCCATGAAGACCCAGATGTCCGATGTTGAGCATTTATGGGCTCAGCAGGAACGACTGAAAGTTGAGTCCTGGCGACTCCTAAGTGAACTATAGCCCGATACGAATGCGCCAATAACTTCCACTGCTCACTTCGACGCAAATAACATATCTGGTGATATAAACGTTTCAACACCGAGTGATAAAATCCAACCCATGAAGATCTATAATGAGCCATAACTGTCAACATTAGCAGCATCTTCATCAAATGCGATTTATGTACGGAGCGATATACACTGTCATATCACTGAATTATGAACACCCGCTTAGTAATGGGAGTAGCCACCCTTCGCCGCTATAACTGCTGTTAGGCGTCGTGGCATAGACGCAAGAAGTGCGCGGTATGTGTCCGATGGTATGGCAGTCCATTCCGCTTGAAGCGCTAAACACAGAGCTTCGAGAGTCATAGGTGGAGGGTCCAGCTGCCGTACATGGCGATCAAGGTGCTCCCACAGATGTTCGATTGGATTGATGTCCGGCGAATTAGCGGGCTAAGGAAGCACTCGAAAGTCGGTAGTGTTTTCCTCGAATCAATCCAGAAGGAGACGTGCCTTGTGGTAGGGTGCATTGTCCTGCCGGAACACACTATCACATGGGGGGAACATCGTGAGCATGTACGGGTGCACCTGGCCCGCTACGATTGACAGATAGCCACAGGCATTCAAATTGCCCTCTAGACGAATCAGTGGACCTAACTGCTCCCAACAGAAGCTCCCCCACACGCCCATACTACCCCCACCAGCCTGTTTCCGGCCCACAATAGCCTCCTGCAGTCTCTTTTCATTGCGTTCACGACGCACTTGCCATCGCCAGTCAATCTTATGGAGCAAAAACCTTGACTCATCGGAGAAAGCGACCTTAGCCCACTCGTCTGTGGTCCAATGGCGGTGCTCTCGTGCAAAGTCTAGGCGTTGTTGACGATGACCCCTGGTCAACATGGGGGCAGCATCCATGCGTCGACTGTTCAGGCCCATCCGTAGCAGGGTCCGTTCGACGGTAATGTCGGATACACGTCTGTTGGCACTACTGTTGAATCTGGCGGTCAGTTGATGGAATGTGGCTCTCCTGTCACCTTTTACGAGTCGTCGTAGGCGCCGCTCACCTCGTTGGTCGATGGCTCGTGACCCTTTACAGTGATGGCCTTGGGACGCGATTTCTGTCCCTGCTGTCCACTCTTTGTACACCTTCGCTACAGCGGACCGTGAACAGTTCACAAATCGCGCCGTTTCGGAGATGGTGCCACCCTTGCTGCGAAAGCCTATTATCATCCCTTTTTGGATGTCCGTTAAATCCGGACGTTTACCCATCTTGAGGCTCGTGCACCTGCCGTTTGATGCACCAACTTTAAAGTTTTCTCAGCCTGTTATGCAAATTTTGCAATGTGTAATCGTTGTTGGGGCGAACCATGCGTGTACCTTGAAGGGGTGCTGGTCATAATTCATTGATATGACAGTGTATATGCGACGGTTTGGGACACGGAATTCATATTTCCTTCTATATTCACAAATAATGAATTTGGATATTCGTGTTTTGGATTTTCTTTTGAGACGGACTTGAAGCACCCACGCAACAGAAGTGTGACATCTTAGCTTCATTACTTTCATCAGTCCTGTTTGAAAGTCTTCATGCTGTGCAATCATTGTAGAACAAATTTAAAACTATTCAAAAATATGTGTTATAAGTTATAGGAGAGCAGGCGTTTTTGCAATATTTTAATGTTAACTCTTTAACGAATGTGAACCTACACTACATGATGAAAGGAGTTGGGACACCTGTTGCTCTACCGTAAAGCCGCAAAAAGCTTCAATCAGTTGTGTGTAGGACCACCCCGAGCTGCTATCACTGCCTCCACCCTACATGGCATACTGTCCACAAGTTTACGGCAGGTGTCCACAGGTATTGACCTCCATTCCTCGAGGAGTGTCGTGGTCAGTTCCTGGACAGATGTAGGGCGAACCATCCTGGCTCTCACACGTCGTTCCAATTCGTCCCAAAGATGTTCGATGGGGTTGAGATCAGGGCTCTGGGCGGGCCAATCCAGTTCTTCAACCCGCATCTCGTCAAACCAGTCTGATATGTATCTTGCTTTGTGGCAAGGCGCATTGTCGTGCTGGAAGAGGAACGGCCCATCACCGAAGTGTTCCCACAATCTTGAAGTGCCCCGTTATCCAGAATGGTCCTGTAGCCATCAGCATTGAGGTTTCCCGTCCACCTTGATGAGCGGGCCCAGTCCAGTCCCAAAATTACGGTAGGTGTTCACAGGGGTGTCCCAACTCCTTTGATCATGTAGTGTATACTGACAGACTGGTCTAACTATAGACGACTTATTGACCTGATATCAATGCTATTTGTATTGTTAATTCGTTGTAAATTGCGTAGTGAGATGTATACTAGGAAGTGTTTACTCGGAGTGGTCAGATTGTTATGACCACCTGATATTTGTAGGCAAATTAGCTATGATTTCGCGCTGAAGTAAATAAGCAAGCAGGTTGTTTACCACGACATTGGAAGTGATTTGTTTCAGAAGGTTATAGGTAAACGAATGATAGTTGGCGCTCGGAGCCATGGAGCTAATATCAGCAAAACGGCTGCATTCTTTAAATGTTCAAGAGCAGCTGCTGTAAAATTGTTTGTCAAATCCCCGACGGAAGAAAAAGTTTAAAAAACATTTTTCCGAGGATTTGACAAGGGAAAGAGAAGATGAGAAAAGGAACACCCCCGCCCGTAGTAGACAGACCCCGTCAAGAGAGGAAAATCTGAAGCCTCAGGATTGGAGAAGTCTGAGCCTCGGGATTGGAGGATGAAGTGCGCAAACTCGGCACAGAATCCTCCAAGCCCGAATAAAAGGCGAAGGCAAAGGCAAGAGAGACAGAGGGTGGTCGATTCTCTTACAGATAGGAACCTCTCCAGCCTAGTCGACCAAAGCCGAAGGAAGCCAGCCGAATAGTGATTGTGTGAGTGAGTGACTTTGAATTCTTGGACTTAGGAATTATTCACGCAGCAAACAACCATCCAACGCGTGCGTGAGTAACTTTGTGACTTTGAGTGACCCTCCCCCCGGCGATCCCCGGGGGAGGTTTCACCCCCTCCTCCGAACTTTCCTTCTCTAAGCCATGGAGAACATGGTGTTGATGGTTGCCGACGGACCAATAGCCGTTGGCATGTTTATGAAAGAATTATATTTTAAGACGGGCATCCCGCCCGTGTTGCCGTCTGGCGATCCTGCTGTTTCTGTCGTGCAGAGACTTTCTCCAAACGAATGGAGGATGCTCTGCCGACACCAAACATAGCGGACCGTGTGGTGTCTGCGGATTACGTCAAGGTAGGGCAAACCAACGTCCGCCTGGTGTATGCTGAGCCCGGATATCTGCCCATCTGTATCCGGGGCGCCTCGCCGCTGATGGAAGAAGACTACCTGAAGAGATACATGTCCGACTATGATCAGGTCAAGAAACTAGCCTACCCAACGCATCCAGATTCTCCCCTGCAGAAGACTGGTGATATCATAGTGGATATGAACCTTCAGAGGGACATTCCAGAGAACCTTATAATGCACGATAACAAAGTTCGCTTGTCTTACAAGGGTCAAAGGCAGTGCTGCTGGTACTGCAAAAAAACGTCGCACGTCAGAAAAGACTGCCCTCTCCTAAAGAAATGCGATGCCTGTAATCGCATTGTGAGCAAGTACCACCAGTGCCCGGAGAAGGTGTTTGCAGCGCCAGCAGATGTTCCAGCTTCGCCTAAAGGAATGTCGTCTCAGCAGCAAGACATGATGTCATCACCGGCCAAGTCCTCAGGGCCAACCAGAGCTTCGTCGCCTGGATCACCATCGCGGAAGAGCCAAGTTTCACCTGCTCTTCCGACTCTTCCCCAGGGGCAGATGGAGATGATGCCACCACCGCCTCGAACATCTTCGACTCCGCCTACATCTTCGGAGCCCAGGAGGGAGCGGTCATCGTCACCTCCTTCCAAGCTCCCTGAGATAACACCTCTTCCTCAGTTATCTCTGGATGTGACGATGGGTGAAGACGAAGCTTCTGGAGTTGACGACGTAGATGCTTCAATAGGAGCAGAATCCGCCTTCTCAGTGGAGGAGTTTCTAGCTCTTCCTCCACCAGCGCAGTCAACAACATCACAGCCTGTGCGGACTATTAATACGTCGTCACCTTCCAGGATGACATCTTCTACTGGGACCTCGCTTCCATCAGCGCAGAAACAGCAGGATCATCTTGTGAGGACGAGGAGTCCCCGCAAGGAAAAATCCAGACGGGATCGTGGCAGCAGGGACGAGAGACGAGCAACTTCTTCCTCCGAGAGAGACAGCCGCGCGAGCCACCAGCGCAGCCCTGCTTCTTCATCAGGTCGTCTGCGATCTCCGATGAGAAGAACGACGGAGCCTCCCGTATCATCTGGGAAGCCCAAGTCTCAACCAGATACAGGTCAGCAGGTGCGCCATTAAACATCCTCAATGAAGGTCATCTCCCTGAACGTGCGTTCTCTTGGTTCCTCTTTTAAGCAATCGGTGTTGTCATCGTTCATTGCCCTGTGCAAGTTGGACATCTTGTTACTTCAAGAAGTAAAACTCGCTACTTCACAACACTGCTATGACCTTCTGGGCCTTAGCCGTCAATACACCAACGGACAATTCTTTATCAACTCTTCGTCACCAAATGGGAAAGGGGTTGCCTCCATCATCTTTAACCCCTCCATTCTGGTGTCGAATTGTGTGTATGACTGCGAGTGCAGGGTAATCTCTTTGGACATTTCAACATCTGGTGTCAATTTCCGATTGCTTAATGTATATGCACCGTGTAGATCAGCAGAGAAACCAACGTTTTTCAATAACTTAAATAACTTTTTGTGTTCATCGTTGCCTGTGGTGATTGCTGGTGATTTGAACTGCCATCCAGACGACAACAACATCTTCTCGTCTGGTCATGTGTATTGTCTGTGCCAGCAAAATGCATTGTTCGACCTATGGACACACCATCCACAGAGTAATCAGCTAGGGTCTACTTTCCATCAAGGGCCCACTACATCAAGATTAGACCTTTTTCTCGTTGACAATGCATTTGCTGGCTCGCCGGGTAAAATGGAGGTAATTCCATGTCCATTCTCCGACCACAGTGCCATCATGTGGTCATGGAATCCTCCATTTCCAGCATCATCTACAGGCTCTGCAGTCCATCGCGATTGGTTTCTGAATGTTGCTCTGCTCGACGAAGAGGAATACAAGGGAGTGTTCGCTCAGTTCGTTGGAAAACATCTTCGTAATGTGCCTCCTACCTTTGCTTCGTGGTTAGAACTGAAATCCAAAATCAAACGTTTCTTTCGGAAGATTGGGTTAGATGCTGCTCGTCGTCGACGTCGTCATCTCCTCATGTTACAAGAGATCCTTCGGCTCCTTCAAGTATCCACCCCGAAGGAGGAGTTCGAGATGGAGATACGTCAGGTGAAGAGCGAGATCAACGCTCTAATGATCCGGAAGGCGGCCGGCGCAGCGCTCAGAGCCAAACTTTCCTGGGCGACTGACGTCAGGAATTTATCATCTGCAGCATTCGCCGAGGAGAGACGACGTGCCAACAAAAAACGGTGTTATAGTTTGGTGGTGGAAAATGGGGAAGTGAATTCTGACCACGACATCTTGTCAGCTTTTCACGCCCATTTTTCATCCTTTTTCGATAACCCATTCATTCCGTCAAACGACACGAAGCAGTGGATTGAGGCGCTAAGACCTTTTTCTGAGGATGCTGACCTGTCTATCTCTCGTCCCTTTTCCGAAGACGAAGTCAAGAAGTTCCTGTCAGCGGACGGCCGTCATCAGTCCAGCCCGGGTATGGATGGCATACCATACTCTTTCTACAATGCGACATGGAATCTTCTTGGGCCTTTCCTGGTGCAAGTGTTTAATTCGATTATTGAAGATCCGTCTTCCATCACATCGGACTTCACCGTGGGGAAAATCATTCTACTCCCCAAAGTGCCGAATCCAGAGTTTGTTACCCAGTGGAGGCCAATAACCCTTCTCAACACCGACTACAAGGTCTTCACTGGTGTATTTCAACAAAGACTGAAAGTTTTTGCCGAAGATTTCATCAATCCCGGACAATCCTGCTCTATTCCATCATGCAGGATGTCCTATAACCTAATTACGATTCGATGTGTGATGGAAGAAGCGTGTGCTCATCAGCAAACTCTTGCCGTTTTAAGCCTTGACCAGGAAAAGGCTTTCGACAAAGTGAACCATGAGTTTCTCTTTGAAGTGTTTCGTCACCTTCGTCTTCGGACTTTTGCCACGATTATTTCCGCACTGTATGTTTCGGCCGCATCATGTGTGGCGATTAATGGTTCCGTATCTGCCACCTTTAATTTGTGTAAAGGTGTCAGGCAGGGGTGCCCTCTTTCCCCCCTGCTTTACATCTTTTATTTGGAACCATTATTGCAATATTTAAATCGCCACCAAGATGTTCGAGGATACGATCTGCCAGCTGCATCCACAAACATCAGGACTTTAGCTTATGCAGATGACGTAGTGCTCTTTGCGTCCGACTCATACTCCTTGAGCATCTTTAAAGATACCTTTAACCGCTTTAGTACTTCGACGGGGAGTTCCATCAACCTCGTCAAGTCTAAAGGTATTGCTATTGGGAACTGGACTGCGGACATTCTTAAAACCTTCCCAATAACATGGTGCGACCGAATTACAGTGTTAGGGTATGTCTTTTCCTTCCAACCAACCATGGACTCCATGCACTGGCAACAAGTGGTTGAGAAGTGCATCTCTCGCCTTGATAAAAGCCTCCGTTCTCCAACATCGATGTTTGTTAAGGCGAGATTTATCAAAACTCATGTGCTTCCAGTTTTAACATCCAAGTGCCTATTCACCTTGCCTTCGTATAATCTCCTCATGAGACTCCGAGGGGCAATTGTGAACTGTGTTTGGGGGACGACTGCTCAGCAACGTCATCCATTAAGAGCAGCGTTCCTCTTTATTCCCTTTGAGAGAGGGGGGTTGGGTTTACCCTATATTAAGCGATGCCTCATTGCAGCCAGATTGGCTGCCCTTATTCGGGTATTCCTTAACCCTCCCCCTTTATGGGTGAACTTCTTCTTACACCTTAGAGTTTTCTTCAAAGTGAATAGGCTTCCGTTACCCCTCTTGTTGCCAGTAGTTATGTATCAATTTCAACCGGAGATCTACAAATCATTTAACATTGACTTAGTGACCTTTTTACCAATGCTACGCCGTATTGACCCACGAGAATGGGGAACTCTCCGACTCTCATGGTTTCTTCAGCAGACCGACCCTGGGGATTCGACTGACATCGTTCGTCTACTTCCCGATCGCCCGTGGGCAGCAGTCATGAAGCTCTTAAAATCCTTTGCCTTTGAAAGAACTCTGTTTAACTATCAATGGCGGCTGCTGCATCACGGGTTCCATTCTCTCCAACGTCTTCACCAGTGGAAAGTGGTCGTGTCTGCTGGATGCTCCGTGTGCGGCGTAGTTGAGACAGTCAGCCATATTTTTTATGAGTGCCCGTTTGCGAAGTCGATCTGGGATCATTTGAGGCACCACTATGGATTAGCACACTTTTCATATCAGTTCGTGCGCTGCCTTTTAAATGACTCCACCGGCGAGGTAATTAAACCGGACCTAGCAATTGCGATCGCTTACATCAACAAAGAACTTTGGCTGGCCCGATGGTATCGATCGCAAGGATACCCTCCCACTCTGGCAGTTGTGTGGAGGAGAGTGGCCGTTCAGCTTCGTTCCTTTTTACTTCTTGAATGGTCACGGCTAGGTCCGCATGCGTTTAAAAAGCGCTTCACTACATCTAAGTGCTTATGTAAGGTCATCGGAGGAGACCAGTCTTTCCAATTAACATTCCCGTTGGCCTTTTAATTCCTCGCCAGTCGCAAACGGGCCTCATTTTTGAGGCGTTTATATAAGTCGCGCAGCCCAATATGGGCTGCCAGTTACTTAAGGCATGCGCGCCTGGGCGCCTAGACATAGTAAATTCAAGATCCTTTGATTAGGCGTCCGCTGAGGCAACACCATCTGCCTCAGCTCCAACAGCCTTTCCAGCCAGCTGAATCAGATGAGATGGCCAAATAGGATTTCGGAGAAATACCATGGCTCCAAGAAACACGGAAGACGGACGGCAAGTAACCCTTTGAGTATTGATCTCATTAACCGTAATTCTTGCCATATTAGAAATAGCCGCCGTGCGGAACCAGGACCATCTGACGGAAAGAGTTTGTCACAACCGTCGCCCCGGTACCCTTCTCGGCAGCGAACTTCAACGGAGGCCGTTAAGAAAACTAGTCGTCTTCATGGAAAGGGGAGTCATAGTCAAGACGTCCGACTAACACACGCAAGCCTAGGCGTCCCGGAGGCCTCATCGCCCGCCAAGAGGAACTCGTGTTCGAACGGCGGACCATACATTCGACCGAATCGAAAAGGGCAGCATCGAAGGAAGATTATTTCGTCGGCTAAGCTCGAGCCCCGTAAGCATGCTAATCCATACGCCACTTTTATGAACTTAGGTGAAATTGTTGCAGGTGACAATGCACTAAGCAATCTGGCGGACATTAGTAATGAGGAGCTTCAGCACGACCATACAACTGACCCGGACGATTGCAGCTCGGCTTCCACGTCAGCATTAGCCTTGGCGGTTAAGGACGTAGCAGCGACCCACGCCCGAATAAGAGACGCGACCGACCCGCTCTCGGCATCAGAGGACCACGTCCAAGAAGGCGCTATTACGGATAGCGCGCCTCAACCAACGATTACACGACAGCAAGGACAGGAGTCTTTGCATTCTACTCACCCCTACTTATTCCCGAGGAGAAACAAATACAGCGAGGCAGCGTTTTCGCCAGATAACCCAGCCGGCTTTCTCGCGGGGCGCCCTGCAGATTGTCCGCGCTAGGACAGCAACGCCGCGTTGTCTATATTACCTCCTCGGTCGACAAACCTAAATAGGTCGCCGCTCTCGGATGTTGCGGTGCCTAATTCAGGCCAGGCGTTATTCCTCCCGAAAACTCCTGACGACTTGGAACCGGCAAC
>JAHWFO010060972.1:84785-114379 GCA_023313115.1 Rhysida immarginata | reverse complement strand
ATAATTGAATTTTTTTAATGCAAATGACTAAGAATTAAAAAAAAAAAACGGATGGAAAGTAAAGTTTGCTTTTTTTTAGTTTTTATTTTGAAGTTAAAAAATTTTCATCGTCCACTTGGTTATCGTCCAGTTTTACCGTCGTCCACTTGGTTATCGTCCAGTTGACTGTCGTCCAGCTGTGACGCACCCGATTTTTTCATGGTATGTACCATATTCATCGACTGACGAAAATAGTAATGAATAACCGCATCTATCTCGTCATTACGATTTGTTTGATATATTACTCAATACTTCTTCCCATTGAAAATTGCTGGGCGGGAAAATAGAGGTACCATTTGTGCACGTGCCAATGAACCGATTTAAATAATATTTGTAACTGGTTCGTGCCATGAACCATATTCATCGACTGACGAAAACAGATTTTGAAAATCTTTCATAACCTCGGAGGAGTTTGAGTTACAGACAGACAGACAGACAGACAGTCAGACAGACGGACAGACACGTTTCCCCACACTGATAGCATAAAGCACCTTTCGGTACTTAATAATGGTCCACACACCACAACAATGAATTATTTAAACCTAAAAACAAATTATCAATAAAAAATAGTATTTGGAATAATAAAAAAATATCATCCACCTCGAGATTTAATGGAAAAAACAATAGTTTCTTCAATAGTCATAAATTGCAATTTCCCGAACAGGAAATATCTGGAATTGACATTTCAAGTTATACATTGTGGAAATTTAAAGATAAGATATATTTGAGGGCATTGCGTATTGAAGTCCCTCACGACGAGAGTTGATTATTTAATTTGTCAGCGAAGTATTTATTTAGTTCATTGGACTGCGTTTAATTTCTCTTGCTCTTTATGGATTCTCTGAAATTAATGTTGTTAATTGTGGATAAAAGTACTAAATTGCGTTTTGGCTAATTGTTGTCTTTGGATTTTCTTTAGCGAAGGATTTGCCATCGAGGGAGTTCTCATTGGGGCGGTTTTTCTTGTGCGTGGCATCGTGGGAGTATTCCAGGATTGATTTCCCCAAAGCCAATAGCTTCTACTACGGAAACGGGTTTAGGCGAAGAGGGTTACAGTGTTCTTCCACTGCCGGAATATCAGCTTTGTTTCGATTTTCAAATTCCTAAAGTATCTTTTGTTTTATATAAAAAAATAGAAAAATACAACTGACAAGTGATCAGTTTTCTATTATTTTTTATTTATTCAAAATACGAATAAAAAATTTTGCTAATTATTTTGTGTTTGTCACTCCACCTATTTTTACACGCGATACCCACTGAGAATTCCAGGATTAAATCACATAACTTCGTAATTTAGACTTTACTCAAATTAATCGTTATAACTATAGGTACTTACTGTATTCCTAAGGGTCCCACTGATCCCGGATCCAAAAAAGCTTTTCTACCCGGACTGCATTCTCTTCCCTTTGCGCTGGAGAGGTAAATCAAGTTCGGGGTAATTCTTCGGCTGATTGTTTTACTTTGAACGCTGCATTGTAAAATAAAGCACTCGAACTATTTAAAAGTACCGTAAAAATTATTTTACTCGAAGGTCAAAGGAAGGATAGTTTACATCATTAATTCCTTTAATAATTAAATATTTTTCCGAAGTTTACAGTTGAGACTTACCTTTGGGCTTTTTAATCAAATTACAATAAAAGGGGCTCTTATACAATCTATATCAAACGTTTTTAAACTATGGATCAAAGTTCTAGAATTTTAAATGTTTTAAGTCCTACGTCCTTGAAGTTGTTTTAGAAATTTTATACCGCCAAGAATAGGGTAAGAATGAATTGTGAAAAAATTATGCTTCAATAACTAGGCAAAAACTCTTAAATGAATTAAATTAACTTCGTTAACTGATTCCGTTTCTCCTTCACAAGTTGTTTCGCTACGATAACTGATTAGCAGAATAACTCATTGTATTATGCCTCGGAGTTTTACCATATCCACTAATTGCTTAATAAAGACCTGATCCTTAAATCGTTAAATAAATTAACAGCTCACAGATAGAGAATTTTTCTTTGGACTAACAAGTTCTAAAACTGAGGCCTAAGCCTGAAAAGCATGACAACTCCAAGCAAGAGCTCTCAACTAGTGATCCGCATATGTAACGGAAGCGAAGCAAGGCGGGGGGAAAATAAGACTGGTATTGTTAGTATTGGATAACACAACCGTTACCATAATGTCTTTGATGAAGGAAACTGTTCTTCGTCCGACAGCTTTATTCTTGTCGACCAGGGTCCCACGCCGACGACCTTCCATCCAGAAACTTGTCCAGAAGGGGTTGTTATGTGGTCCGAAGCAACTAGCTTCATCTTTGCTCTATTCAGGATTCCGAATAGCACTGCTCCAAAAAAAACCCCGCATATTTAAGCAATAAAACATTTAAATATCTTAAGGAAATGGAGAGCTTTTACCGTTAATAAGGCTCCAAATGATGTAACACTCCAACGGTATTCAAACAAACAGTAGGTAAGTAAAGGAAGCTCTTCAATTAATGCAGAAGAACGCTCGCAACAACTGGGCGGCGACGTTCCATCTTTAAGCTGGCTTGATCCAGAGTCATTCGTTCCCGTGATAAGCCATTTGGCCAAATGAGCTACGAAAAAACTTCTATCTACTCCGGCGGAGAATTTTACGCTATGTTAAAGCTTTTTTTTGTGTAGAATACGATAAAAAATTAGATGCGTTTTTGTGCAATTTTGTAAGTAAAATGTGTTTTTCCGTACGTTGATGTCAAATTTCGCTCACTAGCTTGAACGCGCTTCGCTTCAACTTTACAACTTTCAACTTAAAAGAACCCGCAAATATCTTCTTCAATAACCGGAATTAATGACGAACTTATCCACTTGGTGTTGTCCTTAACATTTTGTCTACAGGTTACGAGATACACTACCCTATCAAAAGTCATGGGACACCATCACTTTAATAGAAACACTCGAAAATATACATATTTTAGTAACTTGTTGGTCCACCTTTTGCTGCTATCATAGCTTCTACTCTCTGAGGCATACTGTCCACACGTTTTTGATACGTTTCGCCAGGTAATTTTCGCCAGTCTGCCATAAGTGTCTTGGACAATTCAGTCACGGATTTCGGGCGTTCCGCGCAAGCGCGCAGTCGACGTTCCAACACGTCCCACAGATATTCGATGGGGTTCAAATTGTGGCTCTGGGCAGGCCAGTCAAGTTCTCGAACCCCCTTTTCATTAAACCATGTGCATACAGCCCTTGCTTTATGGCAAGGTCCGTTATCGTGCTGAAACAGAAAAGGGCCATGGGAGTGCTGCCAGAGAGATGGGAGTGCTGCGTTGTCCAGAATGTCTTGGTAACGCTCTGCGTTTAGATGTCCGTCCACAGAAACGATTGGACCCAACCCATACTATGAAAAGCACCCCCACACCATCACCGACCCTCTGCCGACTTCATCGCGGGCACTAAGGCACTTTTTAGGAATTTTTTAGAATCCCTCCCTGATGGTTTCCACATATACACAGATGGATCCAAATCAGAGGACGGAGTTGGCTGTGCGTTCCTTATTGATAATTTGGTATTTTCCTACCATGTGCCAAACGAATTTTCCATTTTCTCTGCGGAATTGTTAGCCATAGCCAGAGCGTTAGAGTTCTCTTTTAATTATCCAAATTCCAACTTTTGGATTTTCTCAGATTCCCTGAGCGCCTTGCAATCCTTGGAGTCATTCAATACAGACAACCCTTTTGTTATAAGAATCCAGGAATATCTTTATTACCTGGATATCCAAGGTACCAAAATTTATTTTGTTTGGATCCCTAGCCATATGGGTATCCAGCAAAATGAACGGGTCGACAAGGCGGCAAAAGACGCTATTACAGACTTACCTATCTCGGACCTACTCTCAATCCCCGAACATTTGTTCCCGGTCATCTACAAGAAACTCTTATCTTCTTGGCAGGAATCTTGGCCTCTTAACCCAGCGAATAAATTGTATGAAATAAAGCGTGCCATCACACCGTGGTCCATACCTTGTCTAACAAACAGGCGAGAAGATGTTGTTCTTACTCGGCTTAGGATTGGTCCCAGTCGTCTTACTCACGGCTATTTATTAAGAAAGGACCCAGCTCCATTGTGCTCCTGTGGAGCAAGGCTGACTATTAAACATATTCTTATACAGTGCCCTTTACACACTAATTTACGACGCTCATTAGGGCTGAATTATTCACTAGATTTTTTATTGGGGAACAACCCTATGATTTTTAAAAAAGTTTTTCTATTTTTAAAAATTATTCATGTTTTTAAATTCATTTAGTCATCCTTTTATTGTTTTTGCATTGTATATATCCGACCATTAAGCGAATGTTTTACTTTACTTTATTTTATTTAGTGCCCTTTACACACTAATGATTTACACTGCCCTATATTGATATGTCATATTATGGGAGAACCATGGGAAAAAGTCTGTTTTTAAATTTATTAGTGATTCTAAAATCCCCATAGACTTATTTTTTATTGTTTTTTAATCTTTATCATTCACGTTTTTATGAATGTTTTTCATCTAATTTCTTTTTTTTATGGGGTTCATAAACTGGTTTTTAAACTTTCTGTCGGGCGCAAAATGGCCATAGCAGCCGACGCCTTAAAATTCCAACCAACCAACCAACCTTTCATCGCGGGCACAACACGACTTCGCCGGGCGTTCGCCATGCACAAACCCGTCAATCCGATTGCCAGATGGTGTAGCGGGACTCATCACTCCATTCAACCATTCGCCATTGATTCAGAATCCAATGTCGTCACTCTAAGAGTTTTGCCTGCGAGATGGCACCCAACAATTGTACCTCTTTGGAAGTCTGAAAGCTCTTTTCTTTGAGACATTCTTACAGCATTCACCCAAGCATCATCTCATAATAGCATACTCTCTGTTATGTAGTGCTGGGAAGATTGCCAACAGTGAAATTGCAAAGGAATGTCTCATTTTCATGCAAATCAGGGTTGTCCCATGACTTTTGATAGGGTAGTGTATATCCTAATAAATTTGATAACTATGCCTTTGAAACCGCCAGATCTTTCTATATACACTACCCAAAACATTTAAAGGAACCCTTCTATTAAGCAGCATGCAGAAGCAACTACGAATGATATGGACAAAATCGCTTTATGTGATCATTAAAAGACTGTTTATTTAACAATAGAATGCATTATTGAAACAACTGGTGAAGAAACATAAAGAAAAAACAGGAAACTGCAGAACCGCTGCCTAAAACAAAGTGAAATATTCTTTGGACGTTGTGAGGAGAATGCCCTGTTTCTTCCAGGGATCAGTTTTTGCACCACTCAGTAATGTGTATGCCTACCATGGGCTGCAATAACCTCCATGCACCTTCGAGGCATGCTCCGTATCAGTACACGGATGTGATCTTGGGGAAGTCGGTCCCATTCCTCAGTAAGTGCCTGGATGAGCTGTTGCAGTGCTTCTGGAGCTGAAGGGCGGTGTCGAATTCGCCTGTCAAGCATGTCCCAAAAATGTTCAAGGGGATTTAGGTCTGCACTCATTGCAAGGCCACCTCATGGTCTGAATGCCATGCATCCGTAGGGAGTCTTGAGTGACAGCTACAGTGTGTGGACGAGCATTATCCTGCATCAAGAGGAATCCAAGCCCCATGCCATGTGCAGCAACAATCACATGTTCTTCCAGAATGTCACGAATGTAAACGTCAGCGGTCATTCGCCCTCGGACGACTACAAGATCCGTTCGATGGTCTATTGAGATGCCAGCTCAAACCATAATGGAACAACATCCCATTCGGTCAGTCTCACAAACTGTTGCGTCGGTGTTTCGCTCACCACGTCGTCTCCAGACACGTAGACGGCCATCACAGCGGGTCAGGCGGAATCTTGACTCGTCTGTGAAGAGAACAGAACGCCAGTGGCGAAGCTGCCAGGTGACATGATGATGTGCAAATTCTAGTCGCGCCTGTATGTGCTGGTGGGTTAGCCTAGCCACTCGATTTGGTCGTCTGGCTCTCAAGCCAACTTCACGTAATGTGTTCCGGATTGTTTGATCTGAAACAGCTACCCCAGCTGACATCTGCAGGTCATTTCTCAGGTCTCTGGCCGTTGAGGTTCTTCGGCGCAGGGCACAAGTCCGCACATAACGATCTTGATTGGCGGTTGTTGAGCGTCGGCGACCTTGCCCAGCTCTTCATGTGTACTGGCCAGTCGCCTGGAATCGTGTCCACAATCGGAAAATGACGGAAGAGGACACATTGAGGGCATTTGCCACAGTTCGAAATGATTGACCCGTTTGGAACAATGTTACGGCTCTCGCAGCTTCTACTGCTTCAAGATGCCTTCGTGGCATGTCAGAGCACTAACAACAACGTTCCAGGAAAGCCTGCACCTTCTAATGTTCGACCGTTATCTCCAAGCAAAGAGTGTATGGCATGTAACCACTTTGTTTTCCGGGGGGTTAAATTGCTATGCAAATTTCTCAGAACATCTGGCAGCAAAATGTGTTGGCTTCAACCATTTCCTATGAGGGAGATAGTAGGTTTCATGTTGCAGAAGATGAAATTGCTAAAAAGTATTATTTACGCCCTCTGTAGGGGATTCTACAAGTGTTCCTTTAATTGTTTTGAGCAGTGTATATAAAGAAGGATGCTAGTTTGTGGGTTTGTTTGTTTTTTAATACAAATCTACAGTTTTATTCCGATCTTGATGAAATTTTGCATATTTGACCTTCAAAGCATGAGGAAGCTCACTGTCTACCTCAGATTTCGATAAAAAAATCGATATTCATGGTCATGGCAAGACATTAATGAGAAATATCTCATGACCAACAATGCAAGGCATGACCAAAGTTTGTGCAACAGTGCTTATCAACAATGATATCAACACGCAATTTACAAACACTCTGCACGGACCAACAATATATATCTCATGACCAACAATGCAAGGCAAAGTTTGTGCAATATAAATAAGTTTTAATTTGCAACAGTGCATAGAATTCCTATTATTCAGGGGTCGAGGTGGGTTCCTTCACGTGATGACCCTGAGATACATTAGAGGCTTTCAAGTCATCTCTATTCTCACTTTATTTCTTTACACATTTCATTTTCTCTTTTTCTGAAGCTCTTCTCACTTCTCTCAGAGTGGCCTCTGCTGTATGCTGAATGCTGAATGCCCACTACCTATTTTATTAGAGCTAACTGCTCGCCAGCTTTGATTCTGGGTAATCTAGCTGTTCTGGCCCCTGCGCACAGGCTCTCATGACGGACTGTATCTGTGAGCGAGAGATTAGCGGAGGGGCGTGGGCCGTGAACCGGTGCTAGGCAAGGACTAAGCGTTGCTAAGACCCAGGCCATGTGTGGGGAGATGGTAGAACTCCCACCATCAAGAACCATCCTGTGAGGGATGCCCTGCATTCGCCATTAGGCGTATACCCAGAAGGTAGTTGGCAAAGTTGCCCGGGAGGCGAGTGACAGTCACTTTTACTGACCGGGTGTGGCGCTGAAATTTGGCTAGGAGCTAACTAGCGGTGAAAGGTATCCACAGCCTTGAAAGGGTGGAGTCTGTTTTGGCGACTTTTTGCAGCTGAAGTAAAAGTGCCCCCGTTGCCTATGGGTGAAGGGCGGGGTAGACTTCCGATATTCCTCTTTACGTATGGCCACAACAAAACCTTTTCACACCATGCGTTCCTTTGGCAGTGAAACCATCCCCCCCGGAACCAAGTTCTACCTAATCAAACGGAAGGACGACCTTCCAATCAAGGGAGCTTCAAGCTTCCTTATCCATAAGCTCCTTCGAGCAAACGTGGGCGAAGTGGCAGAAGCCAAACTCTTACGTTCTGGAGCACTCCTTATCAGAACAAAGAACAAGGCGCAGAATGAAAAGATAATAAAATTAAACAAGGTGGGAGAATATGATCTTGTGGTAACCGAGCATACACCTCTAAACTCCAGCAAGGGAGTTATCGCTTCTAGGGAGTTTAGTGACTGCTCCTTGGATGAAGTTAAAGATCTGCTGGCACCTTGCAATATAACGGATGTATGGCAAATAAAAAAAAGGAAGGATGGACAACAAACCGCAACTTATTCATACGTTGTGACTTTTCCAACACCAGAGTTGCCTGAGAATATAAACGTCGAATTCTTGCGACTAAAGGTCAGACCATACATCCCAAATCCGTTACGTTGTTTTAAGTGTCAAAGGTTTGGACACACCGGTAAAAATTGCAGACAGACTTCGGGTACTTGTGGATACTGTAGCGAATTGGCACATCCAAATTCTGAGTGTGCTGGGCCTCCAGCCTGCACGAACTGCAAGGGAAACCATCCAGTTTGGTCAGGTGACTGTCCAGAGCTACAAAAGGAACGAAGGGTTCAAGAAATAAAGGTCATAGAAAAATTGCCATATCACGAGGCCCGCCAGAAAATTATGCAGCAGAGTAGTATGCCAAGTTATTCGTCAGTTACAGCTGGGAAAAAATTAGTACAGATCGCTCAGACCCAGACTGATACCATACCGGAACTGCCACCTCTGAAACTCATTACAAAGAGAGAGAAAACTGTTGAGAGTAACACAAAAGAAAGTCAACACGGCTTCGAACACAGCGAAGATTATCCAGAAACCTGCCCGATCGCATTCCCCCTCTGAGGTGAATGACGAACCATTACCTAAGAGGAATGCTCCTCAACAACACTGTAATGATGTCCTGGCAATGGACGTCCCTGAGAACGAAGCCAATGAGATGGACATGCTATCACAAGATGAAGTCAAGTCGTCTCCAGGCCACAAAAAAGGAGCAACAAAGTAAAGACCACAGCCCCCGCAAAGACCTAGTAAGAAAACTACCTTTAAACCATAATGGCAATCCAGTGGAACTGTGCAGGTGCAAAGGCACGTTTACCAGAACTCCGACAATTAATAAGAATATATAACCCGTTCAGTATTAGCATTCAGGAAACCCATCTAACTCCTAATGACCACTGGTCATTAAAGGGCTATAATGCATATCGCAAAGATTATGTCGGCAACGAAGGAGCTTCAGGAGGAGTAATGATTGCCATCAGAGAAAATATTCATTCTATCCCAATTACACTGAACACAAATTTTCAAGCTGTAGCAGTCACTTGCTACATCCCAAAGAAAATCACCTTGTGCTCACTATATTTACCCCCCCCCCCCCCCGTGACACAGTGAATACAGTCGAACTAGATATGCTAATAGCCCAACTGCCAATGCCTTTCCTCATACTGGGAGACTTCAATTCCCGCAACTGCATTTGGGGAGATACTCTCATCTGTAGAAGAGGCAGAGTGGTTGAAAATTGGATTTCTGAAAGCGATCTTTGTATATTCAATACCTGTGAACCTACACATTTTGCATCAGCATACGACACAAGTTCCTGCATAGATTTATCTGTGGGAAGCCCCACACTCTTACATCACATTGAATGGCAAGTTCACACAGATCTTTGTGACAGTGACCACTATCCCATCATTCTAACATTCGATCAGGGTGGAGATCCCCCTTCCACCCACCCCCGCTGGCTAGTGGACAAAGCAGACTGGATGAAATTTAAATCGTGCTTTGTCCCAGAGGACTTCTCCCATCTGCCTGTCCAAGAACACTATCAGGAGGTTGTAGGTGCTATACTGGCTGCAGCTGAGGGCTCTATTCCAATGTCAACTGGAAACCCTAGGCGGCCCCCAGTCCCCTGGTGGTCCAATGAGGTGAGGGATGCTGTGAGACTCCGTCGCAGAACCCTGCGCAAGTTTTACAAGCATCCCACCACTGACAACCTTATCACTTTTCAGCATGCTAGGGCAGCAGCAAGGCGTACCATTAGAGACGCAAAACGCAGGTCGTGGATCGACTATACTTCAAAATTAAATGTAAGGACTCCGACAAAGGATATTTGGAGGAGAGTTGGACGCATCGTAGGCAAATATGGCTTGCCACCAATCCCAGCTCTGGAGAGCAATGGGGTCCTTAAGATTGAAAGGGAAGAGGTTGTAAATCTGCTTGCAGAACAGTTCGCTAATGTCTCAAGGAATGACCACTTTAGCCCCCAATTTCAGCGACTAAAATTAACTCAGGAGAGGAGGGCTCTCGAATATACCTCTCGAAATACAGAATCTTACAACTCAGAAATATCGCTCTGGGAAATTAGAAGTGCGCTCTCAAAACTGAGAGACACTTCCCCTGGTCCTGACTGTCTCCATAATGCCATGTTACGACACCTCCCAGAAACCTATCTTCCAGTACTGCTAAGTGTATATAACAGAATCTGGAAAACCGGTGATATTCCCAATTCTTGGCATAGGGCTGAAGCCAGGCAAGGACAAATTGGACCCTGCCTCGTATCGCCCCATTGCACTAACCAGTGTTCTCCCCAAGCTATTTGAGCGAGTCATCAACCGACGTCTTGTATGGTGGCTTGAGAGCACTGGATTCTTCAATAATATACAATGTGGCTTCAGAAAGGGCCGTTCCACTGTTGACCAACTTGTCTGCCTGGAATCGGCCATTCAAAATGCATTCATACATCGGCAACATACTATCGGAGTATTCTTTGACATCGAGAAGGCTTACGACACTACTTGGAGGTATGGCATTCTGCGTTGTCTACATGACTGGGGGCTACGTGGGTACCTACCTAAACTTATACAATCCTTCCTAAGTGAGAGAACTTTTCGAGTACGGATAGGTGCTAGCCTATCAGATGTCTTCGTCCAAGAGACTGGTGTCCCTCAGGGAAGCGTTCTCAGTGTCACACTTTTTGCCATAGCTATCAATTCAATAGCAAGGGAGATACCCACCTCAGTCGGTGGGTCATTATTTGTCGACTACCTTGCAATCTATTGCAGTTCACACCATGCCATCTGTGGAACGAAAGCTCCAACTTACTATTAACCGCCTATCCTCATGGGCAGAAAATAATGGGTTTAGATTCTCTGCTCAGAAAACCATTTGCGTACACTTCTGCAGACAGAGAAAAATACATTGTGACCCAGAACTTGCCCTAAATGGTACTAGGATATATCTGTGCAAAATAACGTGAGATTCGTGGGACTGATCTTTGACCAAAAGCTATCTTTAACCTCACATTCAGGCTTTGAAGACTCGCTGTCAGAAACCTCTCAACTTGATGCGCATGATTAGCGGCACAGACTGGGGTGCAAGCCGTCAAGTGCTATTGAAATTGTATAAAGCACTAATCCAGTCTCGGCTGGATTACGGCAGCATGGTCTTCACCTCTGCCCGTCTATCATACCTAAAACGACTTGAAGTACACCACGGAGGCATCCATATCAGTCTTGGAGCATTCCGTACCAGCCCAAAAATCAGTATGTGTGCTGAAAGTGGAATCCTTCCTCTCGACCTGCATTGGAAGAAGGTAATGCTGGGGTACGTCTCGAGGCTCAGTGGGCAACCACACAACCCAGCATATCAACGAGTTTTCTCTCACAATTTTCGTGATATATATGCCTAGAGGCCAACAGCAACCAGGCCTCTGGGCACACGAATAGCTGAGGAATTCGATCTATCAGATATGCCTGCCACCCTTTTGCCCCCAAATGAATTACAACCGCCATGGCTCTTCCAACCTCCAAATGTCCAAACGGAACTAGCTTCCTATGAAAAGACAAATACCTCTGAAGTTATTTATGTGGCACACTTCAAAGCCCTATTAAATTCGTATACGGACGGGTCTAAAGGTAATCATGGCACAAGTTTTGCAGTAGTTACCCCTTGGGGAACCCACTCTGCTTCTCTTCCGTCATGCTGCAGCATATTCACTGCGGAGCTGGTGGCCATTCAGGATGCACTGACTTATGTGAGAGATCGTAATTGTAAAAATTCCTTGATTTGTATAGACTCCCTCAGTGGACTTCAGGCCTTGTCAAATCTGTTTCACGCTAATCCTTTGGTTCGGTTAATTCAAAATGACCTCCACAAATTACATAATAAAGACATGCGGGTTTCTTTTATATGGGTACCTAGTCACAAGGGTATTCGAGGGAATGAGGAGGCTGATTCAGCAGCAAAAAATGCGCTCTGTCGCCCCCTCCCCTCCCCTCCCTTCCCTTTTCTGTGCCATCCTGTGACATCGAAAATTGGATGCAACATTTGGTTAGGGATATCTGGCAAAGGAATTGGAGTGCTACTATGAATAACAAACTTCGTCAGATCAAGGACAATGTCAAAGTGTGGTCCACATCCTTTAGAAGCCGCAGGGAGGAAATTGTCCTTGCTCGGCTTCGAATTGGGCACTGCCGACTCACACATGAGTTTCTACTCAAACAGCAGCCTCCCCTCCACTGTTACCATTGCAACGAACAGTTAACGATCTCTCATATTCTTACTGTATGTCCCTGTTTCCGGACGAACCGCTTAATGCACAAACTTACCGGTGATCTCCAGCATATGCTGGGGAACTGCGAAAGCAGTATCAAAGCTGTCTTCAGCTTTCTGCGTACTACTAACTTACTCTCTTCAATTTGAATATTGCTTCGCCATTGTAAAGTCTGTTTTTGAGATAAATTTCATCTTTATATAGAGCTTATAACTGTAAATAATTTGAAATAAATTCTACTTTGTATATAGCTCATGTTTGTAAATAATGTAAAATGAATTCCACTTTGTACATAGAAGATCCTCCCCTAAAGTTCTACTCATAGACATATTTATACATTTATATTTTTTATATTATATATTAATTATTTACTTATTTATTTATTGATAGTGAATTGTCTGATTGCTTACCTACTTAACTATTTATATTTATATTTACTTTTGAGATGCATGATGACCTAAACTCCCCAAAACTAACTAACTAACTCCTGTTATTCAGGCGTTTCTTATAAAAGAGAGTTCTTAGTACTTAACAATTTTTTGAAAATCTCTAAAAATGGTCAGTAACTGAAGATAATGGAGAGTTAGCAGTCTATTGAGAAAGAGTGGAAAAACGACAGAGGAAGCACTCCTTTAGCTCCGTGCTGTATTGAGTAAATGGTAAGCAAGTAAATAGAAGAATCGGCGACTGCTAGACTACACAAAGTCATGAATGGCCAAGTTTTGCTTCAAGACATCGAGAGAAGAGTGGAAATTGCAACAACGCCATGTGAGTAAGAAATCATTTAGACCAGCAGTGGCATCCTTGGAGAGTTCCATCCATCGTGAGCCTTTAAAACTTTTTTTTCGAATTTTCATTAAGAATTTTTACTGTATTAATTCTAAGTGTTTTCATGTGTGTTATTTATAAGATATAGCAAAATTTAATCCAAAAAAAAGTCCGAGTCACGCCGGGGTTATCACCTAGCTTATTTGGTAGCACATCTGATCCAAACATTTCATAAAATACATTTTGACTATATTCTGTGGGAATGTGTATATTTTGGAAACTGAGATGCGATGATTGAACTTTCGTTTCGAAGAATTATTAATAATGAGCATAAAATGATGATGCAGTGACAGAACATTAATAAGGCAGCGTCTGTTGATGAGGCAAAGGAGTCACGCGTGTCTCCTTGAGCTCCCTATCAAACGTCCAGAGGACTGGCAAAAATTTATGTGTCTGGAAAGGAAAGAGAAAGAACGAGTATTGGTCAAAGAAACTCTGCAACTAAAACAGAAAAAGCTATACGGGCATTTGAAACATTTGAACAACGGGAGTTTTGAACAGAACAAGAGGGTATAAGAGCTTCTACGTCAAGGGCAAGAAAAACTTGAGTCTAAAGTATCTGGTGATGCTCCGCAGTGGTGAGGCAGGTCAAGAAGAGTTTAGATAAAGTCCCGGTATATCACCTAGAATTCGTATTTTTCGTAGAATGGATAGTCCCTTTGCTCTGTGTTGTAATGATTGAGTTAACCAATTGGAAGTTATAATTTAATTTTTTGAGATTGTTATGTTTACCAACAAGTATAATTATCCCGGGCAACGCCGGGTACCTCTGCTAGTATGTCATAAATTATGTCAGGTTAATATGCCAGCAAGTGTGCACAAAATTCTCATTCATGGTTCATCAATATTATATGCAGCAATGGTTCCGTTAGGCCAGCTTTCGGGAGAGGCATAAGAAGCAAGAAATAAAGATCCGAAAAGCTTTAGAAGTCACAAAAGAAAAATCTTAAGAATTGCGTGCAATAAAGATCGGCTCAATTTTCTCTTTGTGATTTCAGATCTCCTGATTTCCAGCTTGCGAACTCTGCCCTCCAAAAAAGAAAAGGCATTTATCTAAAGGCGTTTTGTAACTTTTGATTTCGTTAGATATGGAAGACAGCGAAGATTAAAATTCGTAAAACCTGTCGAAACGAGAAAAAAATCATTTGATTATTACTATTATTTTTTTTTCTGGTTATTAATTCTTATCCTCGTGCAATATACGATTACTTGTAGTTGACAAGAAACATTTTTGAAGTTTTTTGTTTGTTTATATACACTGGCTGACAAAAACAGTGAAGCTCCTAGAAGGAGTGGTTGAAAGTGTATGAAACGACATATGCTGAAAGAACATGTGACTTTATTGCACTGATTACAATATGGGATGAAACAGACAACGCCGTTGGCAGTATAGGTGGAATGTTCACACCAGGTCAACAGTGTGTGGCACCCCCTCTGGTCCCAATGCATGCCCTTATGCGGTTCGGAATGGTGTCAAACAGCCTTTGGATCCTCTCCTGAGGCAGGTCAATCCACAGTTGTTGCAATTGTCCCTCCAGATCCCGTAGGTTGGTACTGGGACGGAGTCGCTTTCCAATGTCATTCCACGCGTGTTCAATGATGGAGAGGTTTGGGGATCTTGCTGGCCACGGGAGGACCTCAACATGCTGTAGGCAGTCCATAGACACGCGTGTTGTTTGTGGGCGTGCGTTATCTTGTTGGTACAGTGTCCCAGGGTGCTGTGCCAGAAGGGGTAGGACGTGCGGACGCAGAATGTCTGTGACGTATCCTGTGCCATCAAAGTCTACCGAAGCACTATTAGGTGACCTGAACGCATATCCGATGGCTCCCCACACGATGATGCAAGGGGTTACAGCTGTGTCTCTCCACAATGTGAAAGGGTTGTGCCCTCTGCCTTCGACGCTGCTATACGCGAAGACGATGATCATCGGAGGTCATGGAGAAGCGGGACTCATCACTAAACATGATGCGACGCCATTCGTCCTCTGTCCATGCCTCACGGGCAAGGCACCATTCTAAACGCAGACGTTGGTGTTGTGGTGTTAATGGCAACCGACGCATGGGACGGTAGGACTGTCGAGACACTGTCCGGGAACTCACGGGGTGTTGTAGAGTCTCCATTATATGTTCGTGGATGGCTGGTGCCGATGCCATGGGATTCCTTAATTTCTTTGGGGTGGTGTTTGTTGGTCGACCCGAACCTGCACGACGTGCATGGGTGCCCTCACGTACCCATTGATTCCAACGTCAAATGCTGTCAATTGATGGATAGGATGTCTAACGCGTCTGCGAGGCATCGCGGGTGCTTTGTACAGTACAGTAATCCTCTCTGAACGTCTTGCGTAACTGTCGGACTCACAGCAGTTGACTGGTAACAACTTATCAACAACATGGTGGTGACATCACAAATGCACTCTGGTGAGCGTTCTAGACATTACAGACCCTTGTGAATCTAATCGTTTACTCATACATCAATGGTATGCATGTGTATTGAAATAGGATAATATTGGACCACTCCTTCTGGGTGCTTCACTTTTTTTATCAGCCAATGTTAATACTGAAATTTTCTTGTATGTTTGTTTTCCCATGCCAGCAATCATCATTTAAATCCCAGGCGATCATATTTTACTCTCAAACTTGTTCAAAAAACCATTGATTTTATTCAATTTTGTAATCTCGTTTTTTCCCCTGTAAGTGATATAAAATTTTATTTAAAATAAACCAAAACTCTTTTCATGATTCAAAATAAAAAAAAAACTGAGTTGGATATCATGCAAACTTTTATAAAATATTTTTTTAAAAAAATTAACCATATAATTGCTAATTACACGAATACTTTTAGTTTTAGAGCTGTTCAGTATTTATATCTTGTTTTGTTTAACCTTGATTTTTATTATGCAACCGCAATTAGCTTTATTCGGCAAATTTTAACTTTTAAATGATTTTTATTAAAGCAAAATCGTAAGATAATTATTTCACATTTTGAATAAAATGTGTTATTTTAACTGCAACTTAAGTGTGTTACAGTTTTAAAATAAAAAATGCAGTTTAATATGAATTTTTTTAAACATGTAATTATGTCCAGGTTTTTGCTGCGTCTGTCCCACTGTGCACTGTTCAGAATACCTGCATGACAATGAAATTCGGGCAGACATCATGTAAGCAATGTTTGCCGTGTTACAGTACTTACAAATTGATGGCGTGAGCAGTTTTCTAATCAATTGTTCAGCTACTAAGTTTGGCAGTAGCCTTTGTTGTATGCTATATAGAGTATTTCTAAGCCCTTCAGCTTTTATTTTCAAGCTGTAAGTAGACAATCATGCCTTATTATCGTGATTATCTCCCATGTTGCCGCCAGCAACAAAATAGAGAAGAAAAGTTTAGCAGTGGCGATTTAGACATTCATTATAATGTCAAACATCCCAGCTTGATTCTTTTATTTATTAGGATTTATAAGAATTTGGTTTATGAAGAATTAATTTATTCCTTATGTTGATTTTACGTGACCTTGATTTATCAACTATATTTTCTTGGAGTCGGTGTATTAACTATCATAAACGAATATTTATGAAACTGTCAAACTCGTTTAGCTTTAACTTTACAAATCTGGTTAGAGGAGATGAATTTTTAGAATTTGTTCCTATTCTGAGAAAGAATTCGTCCGACTTCTTGTCACAGGTTTAGAAAATCGCATTTCCTTTTCTCTTTTAATCTTCGTTCTTTAATGATATATGTCACATCTGATTTTAGATTTCGCATGTCAAAATTTCATAGGGGGAAAAAATCAAATCTTTTGGAAGTCGAAATTAACGCACTTTTTAAGGTTTTTTTAGAAACCCTTCCTGATTGCTTCCACATATATACAGATGGGTCCAAATCAGAGGACGGGGTTGGCTGTGCTTTCCTTATAGATAACACTATATTCTCCTATCATTTGCCAAACGAGTTTTCCATCTTCTCAGCGGAATTGGTTGCGTTAGCCAAAGCGTTAGAGTTCTGTTTTCAATATCCAAATTCCAACATCTGGATATTCTCTGATTCTCTGAGCGCTTTGCAATCGTTGGAATCTTTCAACTCTGAAAATCCTTTTGTCAAAAGAATCCAGGAATACCTTCATTTCCTGGATTCCCAAGATACCAAAATTCATTTTGTCTGGATCCCTAGTCACATGGGTATCCAGCAAAATGAACGAGTCGATAAGGCGGCAAAACACGCTATTACACAGTTACCGATCTCTGAATTGCTGTCAATCCCCGAGCATTTACATCCGGTGATTTCCAAGAAACTCAAATCTTCTTGGCAGGAGTCTTGGCCTCTTAACCCAGCTAATAAACTTTTTGAAATCAAGCGTTCCATCACACCGTGGTCATTACCTTGTCTAACAAACAGGCGAGAAGATGTCGTTCTTACTCGGCTTAGGATTGGTCACAGCCGTCTTACTCACATCCATTTACTAAAAAAAGAACCAGCTCCATTGTGTTCTTGTGGAGCAATGCTAACTATTAAGCATATTCTTATTCAGTGCCCTTTACACACTAAATTACGACGCTCATTAGGGCTGAATTATTCACTTGAGTTTTTGTTGGGGAATAACCCTATGATTTTTAAAAAAGTATTTTTGTTTTTAAAAATTATTCATGTTTTTAAATTCATATAGTCATCTTTTTATTGCTTTTGCATTATATATATTTGACCATCAAATATAAGTTTCATTTAGTGCCATTTACACGCTAATCATATTCATCAGTTTTTATTAGGGGACATCTTATAAGAAAATAGATTTTAATCATATATTTTATAGTCAGTTAGTGCCATTTACACACTAATGATTTACTCAGAACCTATACAAATATTTCTTATTACGGGAAAACCCTGGAGGAAATTGTCGGCTTTTTAAATTTATTATGGTTTTTAAAATCTCAGTCATAATTTTTATTGTTTTTCCATCTTTGTCATTCACGTTTTTATGTTTTTTGTTTTCTCCATCTGAATTTTTAAACTTTTGGCCCATAAACTGTGGGTTTTTAATCTTTCTGTCGGGCGCAAAATGGCCATAGTAGCCGACGCCCTAAAATTTCAACCAACCAACCAACCAACCAAAATTTCATAAAAATATGCCTTCCTACTTTAATTTCTTTTGATCACTTTTAAATTTAGAAGCCCAATTTTTCACATGCCATATGCATATAAATTTCGCTTCGAAACGTCATATCTGCAGGTTTCATCCGTTCTGTCATGAATGAACATTCTTTGAATTCTTAGTAATGAATGACAGGAACAAAAATTTTAAGTTATTTTTTTTCTTTATTTCTTTATAATATTTTTTAAATATAAAGCCATTCTAAACTTCGTCAACGTCCATGTCGCCCAGTATCACGGTGAATAACTGTAAGAAATAAAGAACAAGCAAAGTGATACGGTAAACCATTTATAAGCTTTACGCGTTTCGGTATTGCATCATCCTCGGAGACAAAACAGCTACAGACATTAAGTAAAACATGACGGAATTTATAAACAATACTTTTCATGAGGGGGGGGTTGTCTAAATATTGATTGGTGGATTAACAATAGCGAGCCGAAAATAAGTGAAGAGCAGAGGTTGGTGATGATATCATCTGGGGTCGGGATCTCTTGCCAAAGCCGTTGATGAATTCACTAATTTCATCTCTTTCGAATGAAACCTGATTGTTTAATAATTTGACGTGATCTATTTGTCCTTAGGGTGGCGGAAATTTTTATGTGATCTTATAACTTGTTACGTTCGAAAATAGAGATCGGGCGGAAAAATAGAATAATAGTCAATAAAAGATATTGGAAAACCTCAACAGAGGGCGGTAAGAATGAACTATATATATAGAGAGAGAGAGAGAGAGAGCTTTGTATACACTATATGATCAAAAATATCCGGACACCCCTCACAGATCATCGATTGGCCCAATGTCACATGATAATGACTTGCACATCATTTAAATAGCTTCCCACACCTTCAGACACAACTCTGCTTGGACATTGGCAAGAATGGGTCGTTCGTCAGAGCTCAGTGAGTTCCAACGTGGAACCATCGTTGGATGTCACCTATGCAGCAAGTCCGTGCGTGACATTTCCAGCCTTCTTCAGATACCCAAGTCAACAGTAGGCGATGTCATTATGAAATGGAAGACCCGGGGATCAACAACAGTTCAACAACGAACCGGTAGACCCAAGAAACTAACGGACAGAGACCGTCGAGTGCTTCGTCGTGTCACCCGCAGCAACCGGAAGTCCTCGGCGGAAAAAATTGCCACAGAGTTCGAAACGCCTCTGCAAATGATGCCAGTACCATGACAATTCGTCGGGAACTGCACACGATGGGATTCCATGGCCGTGCTGCTGCCCACAAGCCCCACATCAGCAGGGTCAACGCCAAGCGACGTCTGGAGTGGTGCAAAGCCCACAGAAACTGGACAATGGACCAATGGAAACGTGTAATGTGGACAGACGAATCTCGCTACACACTCTGGCAATCCGATGGACGAGTTTGGGTTTGGCGCATACCTGGAGAACGCTTCTTACCTGAGTGCACAGAGCCCACAGTCAAGTTCGGAGGAGGAGGAGTCATGTTGTGGGGCTCATTTTCATAGTACGGACTGGGCCAGCTCGTTCCTGTGCAAGGAATCATGAACTCCGACCGTTATCTGAATGTTTTGGACAACTGTGCACTTCCAACGTTGTGGCAATTTTTCGGAAACGGGCCATTTCTCTACCAACACGACAATGCTCCGTGCCACAAAGCGAGGCGTGTACAGCAGTGGTTTACGGACTCAGGGGTCGAAGAAATGGGTTGGCCGGCACAAAGTCCCGACCTCAATCCTATAGAGAGTCTGTGGGATGAATTGGAAAGACGCTTGCGGGCCAGATCACATCGGCCAACTTCTGTACCTGAACTGATTCTCGCTCTTCGGGAGGAATGGAGGAACATTCCGGAAAGTACCTACCAACATTTGGTGGAAAGTCTTCCCCGAAGGGTGGAAGCTGTGATTCGGGCAAAGGGATGTGCAACGCCCTATTAATTTCCATGAAATCGTGGCTAGAGCGCAAACGTGCATGTGTCCGGATATTTGTGATCATATAGTGTGTATATAGAGCTTTAACTAGATAAAGGAGTGAAAACGGAAGTGAAAGAGGAGAGAGTGCTTGGTTCATGCTCATGTAAAGAACGGAGGAGAGAGCAAAGCGGGATTTTCAATAGACGGGCAGGTAGCGTAGAATATGTCGGCCAAACTAAAGAGAAAGAATACCGTTTGTTAAAAGTGTTTGAACAGAGGAGAGACAAAATTACTTATGAAGTATCCAAAGCGGCCACGAAAATTGCTACTGCAAAGACGAATAGACTAAACTACCTATCTGATATCAAGGTGAGCAAAAAACTCTTTTCTGCTCAAAAGAAAGCTAGGATAATGGTTGTGCACTTTATGCTACTGATAACACAGGATTCATTAAATACCCGCAGGAGAAAGAAATTGTAATTGTGTCAAGATTAACTTCATTAATTAATTACATTGTATCTCCTTCTTCGTATCAAGGCCTTACACATTGACAGTTAAATTATGCGAGCAGGAAATTAATCGCTGAATGCGCTATTAATTTTGTTTGGAGCTTTTCGAGTTACAAAGTTACGGCATACATACCTGAAGGATTGGCGGCCTTTATTAACGAAAATAAAGGACGACTAACGATATATTGAATTGGAATTATTTTACGGCGTCAAATGTTCATTAGTTAAACTTGTAACTCAGGCTTTACTTCCCTAGTTAATTGCGTATTGAGAACTAGGTATTATTTCTCGTCTAAACTATAACTATTGTGTCTCAAGAAATTATTTCTGAATATCAAGATTTCATTACTACTTTATTGAAATCTTTTTTTTAAAGGAAGTTTACAATTGGGAATATTGATATTTGACTGTGAAACTTTATTGTCATGGGATTATTTGAATAGACATATTTTGAGAAAACATCGTATACTTTGGGACATTAAACTAAATATTAATTGTTGTTTATTTAGTTGTTTAGTGCGTGGAAGAAGGAACCGAGCCTTCGATAGAAACCTGATCGGTGGACAAAACTTTTGGTCCTCCCTGTCAAGAAAAGAATTCAACCAATTATTAAAAAGATTAATGAAACTTCAGTGAAAAATACTTATCTTTAAAATCTTAATCAGGAAGATAATTAGTCTTTATAAGTTATGTGGAATTTTCGTTATGTGCAACTTAACGTACATGACATATGTTAATTATAAGTAACTAAGAAATGAAAGTCAAAAACTTTCTTGTTCAATTTAGTTTTCCCAGATAAATTCCACTGCGTACTTTGTTTTTTCTATCAGCAGTCATTTTTATTACTTATAAATATTTCTTATTAATATAATATATATACTGTCACATCACTGAATTATGACCACCCGCTTAGTAATGGGAGTAGCCACCCTTCGCCGTTATAACTGCTGCTAGGCGTCGTGTCATGGGCGCAAGAAGTGCGCGGTGTGTGTCCGATGGTATGGCAGTCCATTCCGCTTGAAGCGCTAAACACAGAGCTTCGAGAGTCATAGGTGGAGGGTCCAGCTGCCGTACATGGCGATCAAGGTGCTCCCACAGATGTTCGATTGGATTGATGTCCAGCGAATTAGCGGACCAAGGGAGCACTCCAAAGTCAGTAGAGTGTTCCTCGAACCAATCCAGAAAGAGATGTGCTTTGTGGCAGGGTGCATTGTCCTGCTGAAACATACCATCACATTGGGGGAACATCGTGAGCATGTGCGGGTGCACCTGGTCCGCTACGATTGACAGATAGCCACAGGCATTCAAATTGCCCTCTAGACGAATCAGTGGACCTAACTGCTCCCAACAGAAGATCCCGCACACATGCACACTATCCCAACCAGTCTGTTTCCGGCCCACAATAGCGGAATCATGGCGTTCACGACGCACTTGCCATCGCCCGTCAATCTTATGGAGCAAACCCTTGACTTAGCCCACTCGTCTGTGGTCCAATGGCGGTGCTCACGTGCAAAGTCTAGGCGTCGTTGACGATGACCCCTGGTCAACATGGGTGCAGCAACCATGCGTCGACTGTTCAGGCCCATCCGTAACACGGTGCTTTCAACGGTAATGTCGGATACACGTTTGTTGGCACCACTGTTGAATCTGGTGGTCAGTTGATGGGCTGTGGTTCTCCTGTCACCTTTTACGAGTCGTTGTAGGCGCCGCTCACCCCGTTGGTCGATGGCTCGTGACCCTTTACAGTTGGGGCGCGATTTCTGTCCCTGCTGTACACCTTCACTACAGCGGACCGTGAACAGTTTACAAATCGCGCCGTTTCGGAGATGGTGCCACCCTTGCTGCGATAGCCTATTATCATTCCTTTTTTGATGTCCGTTAAATCCGGACGTTTACCCATCTTGAGGCTCGTGCACTTGACGTTTGATGCACCAGCTTTAAAGCTTTCTCAGCCTGTTATGCAAATTTTGCTATGTGTAATCGTTGTTGGGGCGAACCATGCGTATGCCTTGAAGGGGTGTTGGTCATAATTCATTGATATGACAGTGTATATACTAGCTGAGATGCCCGTCTTCGCCGAGCTTTTCAAGGCAAAACGAAGGCGGGGTACCATATCTATCTACTCTAGGTATATACCAATGTTGTTTAAGGTTTGATTCTGGGACTTTTAATTGTCATTGCATAAGCTGGGCGATCGGAAAATTGTCGACGTTTGAACTCTACAAACTGGTCAGTCGTCTGTAACGGTATTCTTGGTATTAAAACGAATTGCCTGCGTTATCCCCGCTGTTTATTGCAGCTTTTATTTAACCTGATTATTCGGAATTAGCTGTTGTATTGTTTAATATCCAAAACGTTCAACCTGATGACCGTCGATCCTACAATTTACCGACAACTTCGGATGTTGCTGTGGTTTTACCTACCAGTAGAGTCAGTGCACATCGTGATATTATTTTGCGCCAGCTCACAGAAAGTAGAGTGCGTCGGATTTTAGAAAATCACCCATAGTATGATCCTCTACACTATGTGCTTATGTTTTCGTACGGAACGCAAGGGTGGCATATTTCTGTGCAGTCGAAAAACAATGCTCATACCAAACGTGTTACATACACCAGTTTTATGCTTACGATATTCAAATTCGTCACGTAAATGTTTAAGCTCGGCGAAGACGGACATATATAATAATAATCGTACCTTCTCGTCTTTGCCGAGCTTGTCAAGGCAAAACGAAGACGGGAAACAAACTTGTTTCGGTTTAAAAACTATATTCTGAAGGATTCGAAACCACAATATCAAGGTTGTCGAACGCGCGAAAGCAGCATTGCAAAAATGCAAGTAATTTTTTTTTTATTACAAGAGTGTTGTGCCCGGCGCAACCGAGCAGAAGCAATGAGCAACATTAAACACCCATAGATTATACGAAAAGAAGTATATTTAGCAACTCGCATGTCCGGGATCTGTCTTTGCATAGCAATTCTACATGTTTCGATTGAATGGGGGTGTTACAGGTTGAAGTTACATTTATATCCAGGCCTACCTTGAACACTGAATGTGCCGTTCGCCCGACTATTAATTGAAGTGCTGCAATTCCACTCGTTGCCGTTGCCAGGGCAAATTTGCCTTCAAATCGAACAGTCGCCAGTACTTTTTCCAGCAAAAATGTTTACCGGTTTCACCAGGACCATCCAAGTACAGAGTCTCCTTTCTGGCGCCTCATTGCATACCACGTTTAGTATAATTGTACACAATCAGTTGTTATTCATTTAAAAGCGATATTTGATCCACCAACTCATGGAATCTTGCCCGAAGGTATGCAGTCTCCAGTGGATTTGAATCCGGGAAAGCTTCAACTTCTTGATCAGCGAACTGAAGCAATTGAGTATCCCTGTATAATCCAATCTCCAGCCTTAGAGCTTTTGAAACCTCCTGGAAATTATCTTGCAATAAACCAAGAAATCTTCGAAGGTCTTCAAATGTTTTTGGACCACAAAAAGAGCATAGCAATCCATATTCCGTTGAATTCGCATAGGCTTCTTCGACTTCCGAGATTGTCTGAAATTTTCGCTCCGTCGGCGCTATTACCCTATTCATTAGGAATCGTTAATCACACTGTTTACTAATTGTTATTACACGCATCTAAAAATATAGAGTTATTTTTCGAATCCCCCACACGTAGAATTGAAGTTGATAATTGGTGTTATATTGTTAAAAAGCAAGGAGATTTTTAATTGTTTTCTTTTGTCGCGTCATATATTTTGCTAGCATTAAAGCCCGTCGTTCGAAGGGTTCCACGTCAGTCGAATCTGTAACTTGATTTTAATTTAACGCAAGCATGGTCTTTTGATCCTATGGTCTGTGCACTCGCGCAAATTCCAATGTTGGAGTCAACAATTGGATTGCTGTATTTACTGAAGAGTCGATTTTCCCCCTCTACTGCTTGAATTTGGCTACATCCAAAACTTAATGTATTTTAACGATCGTACCCAATGACGTATATTAAAGATAGACTCCGAATCCTATTGTTAACAGCGACAAAAAGTGAAGCAAATTGAGCCATGATAGTTCTGGGCAGGAGTGAGCCGTGGAGTAATTAGCTGTCTGGCTGATTTGTTTTTGAAGATTTTGGGCCTGAGGAATAATTAATTCAAGACCAATCCTCAAAGTTAAACTGCGTACAACTGTACACAGAGACAAGAAAAAGGATCAGGAACCATTTTTCCACAAAAATAAATCGAAAATACGTAACTGAAAGACAATCGAAACGAAATTGAAACCATGATCGAAAAATTGTTTATAAAATATAATAAAATACTTCACATATACAAAGTAAACGAAAAGATAAACTTATCACTCCGTGATCGGTGTGTGAAAGAATTATTAATCAGCTACTCTTGTGTTTAGCCATGTGTTTTGCATAATCTTCACTCACTTTCGGCCATGACAGTTTTGGGCATGGAGCTTCCCAATTTGCTTCAAGTTACAACAATATGATTCGGAGTCTATCTTTAATATACGTCATTGATCGTACCACTTAACAAAATTGTCAGCTAATGTTAAGCATAAAATACATTAAGTGTGAGCTGTGGCCAAAATCATGCAATAGAAGAGGCAAAAATCGACTCTTCAGTAAATACAGAAGTCCAATTGTTAGACTCCAACAATGGAATTCGCGCGAGTGCACAGACCAGAGGATTAAAAGCAAAGCCAACTAGAAAGACAGGCCCGGACGCGGAAAAGTCACCTGACCATAGAAGACCGAATAACAAAGTAACCATCATTGTTTCAATCTTGTTTTTTAACAGTCAGTATTTTTCCGTTTGTTGAAAACAATGAAGGTTTGATTGTTGGTCGGACTACAATGGTCAGGTGACTTTTCCGGTCAGGGCCTTGTATTTCTCGTTGGCCTCGATTAAAAGACCATGACGCAAGTAATTTTTTTATTAAGGCGTATTGTTGCAGAAACTTTGCCTTGCATGAGATATACATTGTTGGTCTGCGCATATTGTTGTTCATACACTGTCGCTTCATGACGGAAGGATCAAGCAAAATATATATATATAGATTAATAAAGGTCATTTGTATCAAAAGCGAATCTTTTGAGTATCTATTCCTTCCCTTCAGTACGCTGTACATGCATTTATTACTCCTTTACAATTAATCGTAATATAATTGCAGTTGAAAAGTGTAAAGACCTCGTAATAAAAAGCCGGAAAACTCATTTCAGCCATTACGGCGTTGCTGAATTTATGATTAAGTTAATTAAAAATGCAATAAAAAAACGCTCCTATATAATCTTAAATTAATTAATTCTGATCCTAATTCCTATATTTAAGAAATATTTAACTATTAATATTTTATTCCAAAGATTAACTTATATTCTGTAAACTGTAGTATCTTATAAAATGCATTTTTATGGCAAAGAACGTACAAGATAAGAACGTATAAGAAGTAAAGGCTCGCGTAGACTTAATTGGCGCCACCCAAGTCTGGCGGGAAATGTGTGCTGCAGAGAAGCCACCGTTCGATGATCGGGCAGCTTTTATCACGTGATGTAAATACAGCCTTTATATCACGGTCTATAGATATTCAAGGTCATCGAGCTTCCGCCATTTTTCATTGTTTTGAGAAGCTAAAGAAAATAGATCGCGCCAGGTGTCGCATAGATCGCATTAGGACCAACCGTGACCAACACCACCTAAAGATAAGGCCTTAGTACTCGGTGAGCACTGCGTCATCAAACTGAGACAGACAATGAAAGCTTCATTGTCTGTCTCAGTTTGATGACGTAGTGCTCACCGAGTACTAAGGCTTATCTTTAGGTGGTGTTGCCCTGACCTGCGATAGATGTTTTTCATTGAATGCTTTCCACTTTCGTCGCAAATGAGATTTAGACAAGTGACTCTCACCTTGTCTCGGGTTCCCTCGGTTAGGCCGTCTGACTCGTCCCTGTTGACGTTTACGGCTGTCTTTCCGCATAGACCGCCCTGGGTCCCGGGCCTGTCTTGGTCCGTGGGAATACGGTGGAGATGACTCGAACGTTCGTCCTCTGGCTGTCTTCGCCCGGCTCGTACATCAGCTGTTGGAGCTGAGGCTGATGGTGTTGCCTCAGCAAACGCCTAATCAAGAGGTCTTAGAATCTAGTCGTCCAGGCGCACATGCGGTAAATGGCAGGCAGCCCATACGGGGCTACGTGACTTATTCAAACGCCTGAAAAACGAGGCCCGTTCACAACTGACGAGGTATCAAAAGGACATCGGAAGTAAAATGGAAGGTCTGGTCTCCTCCGATGACCTCACATAAAAACTTAGATGTTGCGAAGCATTTTTTAAACGAAAACGGACCTAGCCGTGGCCATTCGAGGATGAGAAAGGATCGGAGTTGATCGGCCACTTTCCTCCATACGGTCGAGAGTGATGGAGGATGGCCCTGCGATCGACTCCAACGGGCCAGCCAAAGTTTCTTTGCAATAGCTAGATCCGGTTTAAGTACCTCGCCAGTGGAATCGTTTAAGAGGAAGCGCACTGACTGATATGAGAAATGTACCAGCCCGTAATGCTGCATCAAACGATCCCAGATCGCCTTCGCGAACGGGCACTCGTAAAAAATATGGCTGACAGTCTCGTCTACGCCGCAGTATAGACATCCAGCAGACACGACCACCCTCCACTGGTGGAGACGTTGAAGAGAGTAAAATCCGTGATGCAACAGTCGCCATTGGTAATTAAACAAAGATCGTTCGAAAGGAAAGGATTTTAATAGCTTTAGGACTGATACTCACGGATAATCAGGGTAGAGTCGCAAGATATCAGTTGTTTCCCCCTGGGTTGGACTGCTGGAAAAACCTAGCATGGCGAAGATGCCCCCACTCTTGTGGGTCAATGCAACGTAGCATGGGAAGAAAAGTCACTATATCAGTTGTAAAAGTCACATAAAGTCTTGGTTGTTGAAAAGTCATGATCACTGGCAACAACGGAGGTAGTGGAAGACAATTCACCCTGAAAAAAAAACAGTAAATGACAAAACACAAAGTTTGCCTACATGGGAGGCGGGAAAAGGAATACCTAATCATCGCAGCCAATCTGTCTGCAATAAGATAGAGCTTGATGTCTGGTAAACCTAACTCTCCCAAAAATTTTCTTCCTTTGCTTCAGTTGGATGAACTTCAAAGGGTGTAATTAATTTGAGTTCACAGTCAATAAATTTTAAAGCTCTGTAATGATTTTCAGGTTTTTCAAATGGCAGATATTTGAATCTGGGATCTAAAATTGTTTCCATAGAAATTAAATGCTGATTTTCAATATATTGAAATCTTTGATTAATTTCTTGCAGGAGATTATTCAGTAATTGAATACCATTTGTAGTGTTGCATGTTAATTTTTGCAAATTATTTTTAAAGCAAAATATTAATGACAATATTTTGCTTACTGAGGTCGTGTTTTGTGAAGAAACTTCTAAAATTACTCTGTGAAGTGGCTGCTTTACTTCTTGAATATCTGTCAATAAAAAGCATTCCTGATTCTTTTAGTTTGAATAAAGTAGTTGCAATCTCTTCTTTTAATAAAAAGCGTGGAATTCAATCACGGTTTTGCCCGGCGGCCGTGCCCGCCGGGTAGATCCACCTGTTTATTTCATGGATGCTGGCAGGGTCTGCCTGCCCACCGCCCGGCCCGTACGCCCCATTTATGTCGCGCGTGTATGGACAGATCCGCGAGTGAATGCAGGGGCACGGATGTGCCCGCCGGGTACCCATTTCAGCAGCCAATATGAAAGTTTTGCCACACGTGTTTTGCGCTAAAGATCTTTCTCGCTTGTCTCGTGTTTTGCTCACTCAGCAAACTTAGTACAACGCTCAGCTGGCAACTGGCATGTCTGCGTGCGTGTGCCCATAGCCGGGAATGCCCGCCGCGCGAAACCGTGAGTGAATTCCACGCTTATCATTAAAAATAAACAGTTCCATCTCCTGCTGACTTCTTGTATTAATTTAAATGTATTTTCATTGCTATTATTTTGAGGTCTTCGCAACTCATCACTTGCTTTAACATTTTGTTTTTTGTCATTTATATACGGATGCAATGTCCGATAGCACGAATAAATCAAGATATCTAAATCAATTCCGTGTTCTTGCATCATGTTTAATAGACCCTGAGACTGTGTTGCTTTTCGTGTGGTTGCATTCTGTCCTGTGGCATTTAATCCGGATCCCGTCCCTAATAGAGAGAAAGCTCGTTATTCGAAAGTATAGAAATGTGTAATATTACTAAAGTCCATAATAACTTTAATATAAAATTTCGGTGATAATTAGAATGTTGGAGCTCTTTCAAACTATGGGGAAAAATCGATTTTCGGTATCTTAACATCGATTTTAAAAAATTAAAATATAAAAAACAAAAAGAAAACACGATTATCAGATATTTTAAAAACACGATTATCAGAAGAATATCGATTTATCACCCAGCACTAATTAATATAACGATAAATAATATCTACGAGGGGCGTTCAAATTTGACCTGGACTTTAGATTTTTACAACAATGGAATTTACAAAAAGTAAACTTTCATTATTGGGATGGCAGCTACCGCCTGTCATGCAAATGAGCACCATTCATCCGGTTGCCATGATAACCGATTGTTTGTTTAAACAAAATGGCGGACAGCGATGCGTCGACCAAAGTGGAACAACGAATAATCATCAATTTCTCCACAGCGAAAGTATAAAAGCATCTAAAATTCTTCAGAGACTTCAAAGACAGTTCACTAAATCATGTTTGTCTCAATCAGGGCTCCCAATACTTGGGTTTTCACTTGACGTCTTGAGTCTTATTGCTGAAAAATAAATTTGAACGAATATATTCGCTCATGAATTGTGTCAAAAA
>JAHWFO010060972.1:72610-84775 GCA_023313115.1 Rhysida immarginata | reverse complement strand
ACTAACTATTCACATATGGAAAATAAAACTAAAGGTAAACAATAATGCTAGAGTGTAAAAATTAAATAATAACTTAAATACTAATGTGAATAATAACTAATAACAAAAGAAATACGACAAAATTAAATATTTATTCAAGGTAAACAATAACATAAATTTGATGGTGTAGGACTTTCAATTCAATCGGAACCATAAATAATGCGTCAGGGTAAACGAAGCCGAAGATAAATATTAGATAATAAAGAATTAAGATTGTGGACGGCGTGGTGATAAAGGTTTCATCCCGGGTCCCATCCGATGCTCGCATGGAAACATTGCTAGATCGAAAATCCACCAAAAAAGCTGAATTAATAGGAATCAACATCGACCGATCTTTATAAAAAATTTTCACAAAGAAATATTATGACACTCGATTATACTTACTTACTTACTTTTCAAACCCGCTTATCCGTTAGGGTCGCGGGGGCAGCAGCCCTATGGAGGATCTCCAGCGATCGCGATCTTCCGCCATCAGGCGCATGTCCTCCCTGGTAATATCCAAGCGACTCGAACCCAGATTCTCCATGTAGTCTAGCCACCTGGTTCTAGGCCGACCCCTTGGTCTCTTACCCACCGGCTTGGAAAATAACAACTGCCTAGGAAGACTAGTTTGCGGCATCCGTATCACGTGGCCATACCAGCGCAACTGAGATCTCTCAATGCGGAGAAGTAGCGGCTCAACACCTAAAGATTCCCTTATTGTGCTGCTGTACACTCTATCTAGTAGGGTAACACCTGACACTCGATTATAAAATTGTAAAATATGGCATACAGTTTTACAAAATAAATGAAGCTCTGTAAAAATCTTTATTTTAAATTAAAATAAATAGATAAATAAAATTGTAATTCAATAAATATGATGGTGTAGGACTTTCAATTCAACTATACAACTTTGAATTTATTTATTTATTGACGAATCCAACAAATTACTAGAGTGTAAAAAATAAATAATAACATAAATACTATGTGAATAATAACTAATAATAAAAGAAATACGACAAACTGATCATTACTGGAAATTAAATATTTATTCAAGGTAAACAATAACATAAATATGATGGTGATGATCTTCAATAAGACTTTCAATTCAATCGGATAGCATGGCCTATACCGATTAAAAATTCTGGCAGTGTCTTTCGACCGGTCACATAGTCCATGCATAGGGTCTTAAGCCGCCGCTGATGAACTTGCGCGGCACGCCTAATCCGCTTTTGCGGAGGTTGCTCGCGAGATGTATTCAAGAAGGAAGCTTCGACTAAACTCTGATCTATCCTTATACTTTCGATCGCCTTCCAAATGGTTGGATGTGCATGCCCCACCAAATTATAGAAAGAGGCATGCCAACCCTCGCAAAAATTATTAGTACGATCCTCGTCGCCGAGAGTAGCTTGGACATTCCACAGCTCCGGCGGAAATATAGGCGGAACAGATCTGATCGTCACCTGGGAAATTGTGCCGTCGGGCTGAGGTGGAGGCTGGGTCCGGCGATAGCCTTGCACGTAAGTTCCAGTGAAGTAGTCCAGCAAAGTCAGGCACTTTTTGCAAAAGATAATCAGCTCCAAGCTTACATCTTCGACTGGCAGAAATGCCAATCCATTGATCATCCCGCAAAAGTGTCTTACGGTTTCCTCATCCATGTATAATTGTTGCAATCCCAGACCCTGAACTTTTCGCCACGTGCTCTGTGTTAGGTGGTAAAAGCAACCACGGCATGAAACATGAGCGTAAAACAAAAACAGTTTAAGTTTATCTTGTTTAAGTTAATAACAATTAGCATTAGTATAAGTGTCGTAAAATTTTATCTCAATTGGCAGTTATTGATAAATGTTTGGCTTCGCGCAAGTTGATGGTCGTCTTCATGGAAATCTTTTTTCTATTTCTTTACAAATAGTTTTTTTCAATTCTTCACCTAAATTAGTTTTGGGAGTAATTGACAACCGAACAGTGAAGTATACATTTGTTAGGATGGGACGAAAGCAGCGCTTTCACAAAGCTCATCCAACCAGAATAAACTCCAAATGAAATACACTGAGGTAGTCAAGAAGCCTAACCAACCCAAGCGGTCTTCCATATTATACAAAAAAGAATAATAAACACAAGGAGAAAGAAGATTATCACATCTTCCAGTAGTCCGGGAAAGAGACGTTGCTAATATCTTCAAAATTGACGTCAAGAACGTGCCTCGGTTTACGATACTTCGTATGCCAGTTCATATTCAATGAGTTCTTCAGTATTCCATTCACAAGTTTATTGTCGCGAGTCTTCATCTTCTGTATTATAATCAAAAAGAGATCCTGTATAAACTTTCCGATATGGGCCAGGTTTAAATCCATGTGGATGGATTGGTTTTTCACCGTCTTTATGGATGTTTTGGGAATAAGCATTTGAAGGCAATTAATAATTGGGATCAACAAACTTGAAGTGACATAATTCTGGCCACTGAATTCCTTAGTGACTCTTTCCAATGGTAGCAAAATATTGATAACATCTTTCAAAGTTTCAATTTCACTGGCGGAAACCATTGGAGGGGAATGAGGACGTACTAAAAGAATGTTACTAATAATATCACCCAAATGAAGAAATCTCTCTGTCATATAATATGTGGAGTTCCAACGGGTGGCAACATCTTGGATCATTTTCAAAATCTCTCCCTCACATTTTCCTGAATTTTTTGATTACTCCAAGAATAATCGGAAAGAAATAATCGATTAATCGCCCATCCCTACTTCCACTCATGGTGGTTATGGCAATTGAAGAGACCTTGGTGAACTGTGCTTCATCAGAAAAAAAAATCAATTCCACCAAACGCGGGATTGACGGCAACATTCCGAAGATATCAGAAAAGTGCACACATAGTTGGTAGTCGTTGGGTCGCAAAGCCTGCACAGTCTGTTCGTGGTATGGATGTTGCCCATTGCAAAAAATTGTTTGATGGTCCTCACAGCATGGGCGACTGCACGGGTGCTTGTTGAGGAATCCTCTACAAGGGTGCTTACTGAGGGATCCCCTTATGATAAGCTGAGGCATCAGAAGTTTTTACAGGCTGGCATTTTTGGTTAGCGTTAGTCCATGTAACTCTCCCATGCATGTTGTTCCTAAAATGAATGGAGACGTCAGACTTACACTAGATCTGAGGAAGATAAACCTGTGGATTTTCCCATGCTTGTGATCCGTGATATTCTGGATGAGATAGAGGGACACAGGTTTTTCCCTGTTATTGATTTGTGCAACGGGTATTATCAGATCCCGATAGAAAGTGGCCTTTATCACTGCTCCACTTTCCACTATCACTCACTGTTTCATTCTAATACATAACATCAGTAGTAGGGTTGTCATTTTTACCGGATATCTCATTACCGGTAATACCGAAAATATAAATTACCGGTAATCCCGTTAATAAAAATATTTGGAGAAATGCAACTTGAAATAAAATTACTACTATTAGTAAAATAAAAATTTCTTTAATATGCTTTTAATTTTATTACATAAATGCATTGCACTTATAATTAATTTCTATTGCAAATTTTGAACGTTAAAAAATACTCTTAAGGAACATAAGCCCTTAATAGTGAGGGAAAAAGTAAAGCAGTAGAAAAAGTAAAGCAGTTCAGGCATTCTATTACTGAAAAACCATAACAGATAAAGTGCCTATAAAAGAGAATTTACATGGTTTGTTCGGATACTTAAAATGCTGATTTGATTCTGAAAGCACTAATATTAATGAAAAAATGATAAGGGACTGTAGTGCGGAATTGCCTGTAAAAAGGGTCTTTCTGAATGGTCTGTACAAATTTTCAGGGTATGTTCTAGGGACCAAAACAAGCCGAAAATGTTATATGAACATGAGGTCGAAAACGCTTTTTTCTAGAGCTTTAACGGTTGAAGGTGCCCTACAGTAGACAAAATTAACGATTAAAGCGGATAGGACTTGCAAACTATGTGATTCATTTCTAAGGTATAACAAGATAATACACTTTCTACAGAAAATAATGCTCAAAATGTCTTTAGCTAGACTCCAGGGAAGCCCGTACATGTCGACGCATGGATTGGCGAACCCGTTGGAAAATATCACATGTATGACGGATGATGTAGCCATCCAGGATCCGCTGTCGAAGTGTTGCAACATCTGATACCGGGGCAGAATAAACAAGGGTTTCAAATACCCCCAAAAGAAGAAGTCCAATGGATTCATTTCAGGTGAGCGTGCTGGCTACGATTTTGGTCTTCCCCGAACTATCCACTGACCAGGATAGGTGGCAGTTAATCGGCGCTTACCAACAATTTGGAAATTCAGGCCGGTAACAGCCAACAAGAGAAAAACAGAAATTGGAACAGGAAAACTAAAAATTAGGATTCAATAAATAAAACAGATCAGACTTTGGGATTGGCCCCTTCTCAGGATTTAAGAACTTACGAGGGCGGTCTGATAATAAAGGTACAGGCCAAATTATCCAGGACATATTCAAAGAAACAGATGTCGACATAAATGTCATGTATACCACTAAAGTTTGTTTATCTTTCATTTAAGCATTTGTTCCAGTGCTTCACCAGTTTAAACATTCCTTCACGGTACGTTTCTTGTCCCAAATTAACGAGATATTGTCTTCCATGATTTCGCGAACAGTGCTCTTTGGAATACCTGTCATTGCAGAAAGTTCACGAACTTTTATTCTTCGATCATCCATGATCAAGCCGTCAACAATCTGACAATTTTCCGCCGTGTGTGAGGTTCTCGGTCTGCCTAAGGCGCTCTAGATCATCTCCCAGTTCCGTCCTTCCTTCTTTAAATTTCTTACACCATGCACTAACTTCTTTTCTGTTTAAAACGTTCTGTCCATAAACTTAACCAACCTGCGATGAATTTCGCTTTGAATTACTCCTTCAGCTTGAAGAAATCTGATTACTCCTCGAACTTCGACTTGGACATATTTGTCGATAACGCCGGTCATTTTGTCAACTGGCTATGCGCCAGGTATTGACTCAACGAACGAACCGTTTCAGTGGTAACTACTACTGGCATGTCCTATATGCGCGTGACGTCGTAGCTGCGCGCGCAGGTCTCGTTGCCCGTCCCCTGTACCTTTATTATCGGACCGCCCTCGTATTAGGATACCTTTATGGATTTCAGTGTTCTCAAAGCTGTTTAATTGATATACAAGCAGTAATATTGTAGATTCAAACAGTTAAGTGCAGTGGATTTACTTAGAACCATTATAACTAACGGAGAGTCGACATTTCCATTTTTTACATCGGTATTATCGAAATGCATTTTTCATTAGAAAACCGGTAGTACCGGTAACGTAGTAACATCCCTAATCAGTAGTAAAAAAATTTCACATTTTATACGAAGGTTTGAAAGTAACACACGTTTCATCTCTTAATATCAGTCCATATTTTACTTGAAGCATTCCCTCACACTGTTACAGCATATAAAACTGTTTGTTTTATAAAGATCAGTGAAATAGTTTATTGAAATAAAAAGTAATTATTTTGGCAGTTTTTCTCTTTCACTGAATGTGACTACGCATATCTCTTTATAAGACATTTTATTAGCTTGAGTTTATAATTTTTTTTAATTCCTTAAAATGCAAATAAATAAAATAAAAAATAAAATTTTGAACAATATTATTTAAACCGGTATTTACATTACTAAGTGAGCCACCAGTTGTATCTCCATTGCAAATTGAGTTTTCCAATGTGCCAAGCAATGGGTCACTAGATGGACTAGCAGATGGGCCAAGTTTGCAGGTGTCACAAAAAAGTGTTGACGCATTCCCTCACAGGTTCTTCCTGACAATCAGTTTCAACAAAGTTCATTTGAGAGAAAAGTCTTTCGACTGCAGCATTTGACAGCGGTAAAGATAAAATTGAAAAACAAACGTTGCCAAGAACAGGGCTCACCTATAGCATTATTATGACTGGTATTGCACTGTGTTTGAATTTTTGTCACTCACAATTTTTTTTTTTAATTTTGCTCTTTTAAAGTACAATAAAAACCTTCAGTTTTCCCTTCAAAAAATTCCAGAATCCAGTTTTATCCTCAAAAATTCCCTTCAACCAAATTCCAGTTTTATCCTCAAAAACCTTAGATAATTTCAAAAACCTTCAGTTTTGGATGAAAATCATTCAACCTGGCAACACTGGTACAGACATTGTTTTGCATTACTTTAAAAATGTTATGTTTAAAAAAGAACATTGCTACCTATCTTATAATCAATTGTGTTTAAGAACAATTTCTGTTTTTTATTTTTTTTAAATCCCAACACACCACGTTTTCACAACTTCTATCTGCTAAATGAGAAAAATGATCAATTGAAAAAACACCAATAATAAAACATTTCTCAAACGTTGTGTACAATCTGAAAATACCATTTTTCTGAAATGGAATACACATAAAAGTACAATAATTCTTCAATTGAAAGTACTGTGTCAGATTTGTATTTTAGCAGTTGGCTGTTGGTTCACTTTAGGTGAGACACCCTTATAAGGCCATTATACCAAAGTTGATCAAAAGCTTTGCAGCCATCCTTTTTTTAAGAGGAGCGTTTAGATCAGCAACAAGCATACAGACTCTGTATTACAGAGCTGAAGTTGGCAGGAGTGCACCTAACGAATAAAATTGTTGGACACACAAATCGTTAAACGTCTTAAGAATAAAGACTTTGGATAGCATAGGTAGTAGTCTATGGGGCAGTAGTTGATGGCAAGAGCAGACTTCTGTACAATAAAGATGAGGAACTCCTTCCACTTCTCGGGGAAGTAACCAAGTTTTCAACAATTATTCATGAGCTTGGTAATAGTCGAGACAACATTAGAAAGCAAATCAATACCTTCTCTTTACAGATTTCGTGAATATTTCCCCCAGGAAAGGAACACGATTAGTGAGCCGAGTGTTTGAGAGACTGTTCAGGTTGGCCTAGCTAGGCGTAGTAAATTGTTTTTCCAGGATGCCTGCATTAAGCTTAGCTATGACAACGTTACCAGTGGTGGTAAGTTGATGGGTCTGTTTCCACAGAAAACCTGAATCCAATTTCCCTGACCAAATCTTCATATCGATGTTTAAACAAAACAAAGCAAGTCGTTTACTGCAAATATATTAGATGGTTTGAGGAAACAGGCGAGTGGTCAAAAGGACCAAAAACGAAGGTCAAACAGCCTTGCCAACTCAAAAAAATTTTTCCCGCTAGGACCGAACTAAAAATCCACTAGAATCTATTGTTTTAATGTAATTTTTAGCGGATTTTTGCTAAATTTAGGTGTAAAGTCCGCTAAGTTGGCAACACTGCCTCCAATGTATATCCATGTAAGATATTGTCTTTTTCTTTGTATGATTTAGAATTCCATGCAGAGTGCTTGGCTTTCAAGTCACCCGCCACAATAATTGTAATAGGCTCAGACAGCAGCTCGTCAGGCTCGCAAAATCCTCGTAAAATTTCGACCCTGCCCACAAGTTTTCTATCAATTAACTCGTTCGAAAAATTAATTTTACATACTGTTTGGCTAATTATTAATTTTAATGAAAAACAAGAAGAAATAAAAACCTAAATACCGATACGAACAATCCTCAGAGTCAGCCTCTCAATATAGAAAAAATTGCAATCATAAAATAACCAAGTATTGTATGTAAGCTTTTAATTTTCAAATTCAACATACATGAATACAAAAGTTTTAGAAAAATCAGAAGTTAGACAAAATGTATAAACACCGAATCCGTATTAATCATATGCAATTGATAATTCATCCAACATCTTAAGATAAGAACACATTGCGTCGTACAGATTTGACTGTGTGGGAAAAATGAGGTCCGGAACGGTATCATCAACTACAAGAAAAGAAAAAATTATAAGAAAAACGATAAAATACATCAGTTAGCTCAACGCCACCACGTCACATACTAGGGGGTCTAGCAAAACGATTTCGTAAAATTCCCTGACTTTTACTACTCACCCTGCATCCCTCTATCTCTAAGGTCATTCATTAGCTTCGTGAGACGAACCAGCCTACGGTTAAGATATATAAGCCTATTCCTTCCAGCTATCAGTTCTCTTTGTTCCTAAAAAAGCAATTACAGATTAATATATATATATATATATATACGAAGATTTATTCTAGAAACAATGCAAATATGTCTGAGCTTACACAAGATTTATGTGAAAATCCAAAAGACCCTTCAACACTTTTCCATCATGACTTCATGGTTTAACAGCTTACACTCCGGCTCTAGAAAAATAAATCAAAGCAATTAACTCAATTATTACAATATATTAGACATTACTTACTAATTAAGTTAATTAGATAATGAACGCCTTACCTGTGTCAGTACGCTTTTTCCTCATAATTAAGGCCAATTCCACTTCACAGTGAGCAATCTGATATAATACACATAACCATAAGTCATCTATAATTACAGAATTAAAACTTCAGAGTCATCCGAATCTCTTGGTAACTTACCCATCCTCGGCATCTTTGCATTGCATGTTTTATTGAATCAATCTCTGTATTAACCACCATAAGATAGTCCCTAAAAAATTCTGTTTTCTCCGCCTAAAAATATTCAGCAATCAATGCCAATTAAAACAAATATGCATTTGGAAATAAATATAAATAGATTTATACTTTCCAATTGAATGCTCACCGTAAAGCGCGTATTTTGCAAAGTAGTTGTTAGCGAGACTGTATCGCGAAGCAAGAACCCAAAATACCATACTGTTTTGAATTTTTGTTCCCTGAATTGATCTGAAATATTAAGTTAAAATTTAGAAATTAGCATTGAATTATTGTACCCAAATATTATAAAAACATTAAATTCATACTTACACACTGTCCGCTCTGAAGAGTTCATGCTTTGGTCGGATCCTACATCATAATCATAAATTTAATATTAGAAAAGAAAACAAAAAGTCGAACTTTGAAATATATTTATAACTTTGAAAAAATATGCTATAAGGGTTGCAGAAATGGGCAATGTAACCACGCTTGGAAAGCAGTAGATAGCTGTTGATATATTCGAGTAATGAATTTCACAGAAAGTAATTAAAATTCACTTCCTAATTAAATCAATAAATTGTGTATCAAACATCGAAATACACTACTGTTTATAAAAATCGCAACACCCTGATGGAATGGTCTAATCCATATGCAATTTGCAATATTTGCATACAATGGGTCAGAGTATAAATGATTAGATTTTCAGAGTAATTGCTTGAAAGAACACCATGCCTCGACGACGACGAAGGGTACCATATCAACAGCTGACAGACTTTGAAAAAGGACGCATAATTGGTCTGCGTGAAGCGAGATGGTCGTATCGTGACATTGCTGCTCGTGTAGGACGTAATGCAACGACAATTATGCGTGCATGGAGGCAGTGGAGCGAAGAGAATAAGGCACACCGAAGACCAGGCTCAGGAAGACCCAGCACGACGACACCGCGAGATGACAGACACCTCTATCGCATGTGTGTAGCAGATCGTACAGCCACTTCCACAGTGTTAGCACAACAGTGGGGTGCTACAGTAGGCAGGACAATGTCTGCTAGCACTGTACGACGCCGTTTGATTTCCAGAGGATTGATGGCACGAGTACCATTGTTGCGGATTCCTTTGACTCAAAACCACCGGCGCCTCAGGTTGCAATGGGCCCATCAACACCAACAGTGGTAAGCTGAATGGCAACAAGTTGTGTTTTCGGATGAGTCAAGGTTTAACTTGCAGCACCATGACGGCAGGATACGAGTCAGAAGACATCGTGGCGAGCGCGACCTTCCAGAATGCATCCTGCAGCGTCATTCAGGACAAACGCCAGGGGTGATGGTGTAGGGTGCAATCAGTTACCATGGCCGTTCCCGTCTGATCAGAATTCGTGGCAATCTGAACAGTGACCGGTACATCAGGGAAGTTGTGCAACCCGAGGTCATCCCCTTCCTGCAGAACCTTCCAGGCGCTGTATTCCAACAGGACAATGCCCGACCGCATGTGGCCAGGAATGTCCTCGCCTTTTTCCAAGCACATCAGACGCCCTTGTTCCCCTGGCCTGCTCGTTCACCAGACATGTCCCCAATCGAACATGTGTGGGACAGGGTTGCTCATCGATTGGCTCGTCAGACTCCTGCAGCAGCAACTGTGGATGAACTGTATACCCGTGTAGACAGAGCATGGCAGGCCCTTATTCAGAGCTTGTTTGACTCAATGCTACGACGTTTAGAGGCTGTAATTGCATCCCACGGTGGTTTCACCCGATACTAATGTGACAATAAAACGCATTGTATTGGCCTGAAAATCTAATGGTTTCTTTTCTGACCCATGATATGCAAATGCTCCAAATTTAATGCAGATTGGGCTAATCCATCAGGGTGTTGCGATTTTTATAAACAGTAGTGTATTATTATTCAGAAATGATGTTACCTGGTACAGTTGCCATTTTCAGAAATTAGAAAAACGTATCTGATTGTCGATTACATTGGCCATCGACTGGTGGAAATCAACATATAAAGGAATAGAACTAAGTCACATGATGGGCTGATTCACGAATAGGAAAATTATATTGAATCACCACCAATCGATGTAATCGAATTAAGCAATTGAAAACAAAAAAAAAAGACCAATGACAACAATTTGCAAGGGGCACTATCTGCAAGCCTGCACGCGTTTGAAAATGCACTGAAACCCAAATGCGCTTTATCACTAATAAAAAATAATTTATTTAGCGGTTTTATTTATTTTAAACATCAAAACGATTCAACTACTAAAGTCACAATATTATTACATTCTCTTCTACTAAAGTCAAGCATATGTATATATTTTGATTAAATTTTTGGAACGTTTCCAAAGAAGGTTGAAAATTTACACAAGTAATATTTTCCTTCCTCAAATCATGTCGAATGAACTGTGTGGCTCGAATCAATTCTAAGCTTAAGGAGTTTCTTAATTTAATTTTTATAATATTATGCTGATAAAAACTCTTTCAAGGTCGCATTAGATACAGGCAAGCAAAGACACATTTTTCCTAATTTGGCAATATCAAGGAACCGCTTTGTTTCCAACCGCATCAACATCCTTCCCAACTTCTGACCAAAATTTGTCCAGGATCCGTATCTGACTGTTTGCCATTGAGATTGGAGTTCATCCACTTTCTCATATGGAAAACCCAGACACTTCGCCAAGTCATGGGTTTGCATAGTAGGAAAATGGGAAATTGTCCTACTTTCGTTCTAACACCAAGAACCTCCTGCTTCGCCAAGACATCGGACCACTCTTCCCGGACCTGGTTTACGAATAAGTACCCCTTTACTATCTTCCTTTCATTGCCGCCTGCGACCGTGCGCTAGACTCTGAATTTCATCGTTAGTTTATCTTAACTTTTATCCTATTCTATCTTTGCCTTCAAGTTCCTTATACTGGTTTGCTTATTTAAAAGTTATTGTATTAGTAAGATTGCGCTGAAATCTATCGTTGCTCATTCCCTTATGAGAGACTTTTCTCTGTTGCAGTGAATACCATCAACAAAAAACGATGTATCCTAAATCCAGACTATGTTGAAAAATTGATGATATTGTCAACTCTATCTGTATATGAAATGCGTGTACTCCAGAAATCACTTGAATAAACAAGATTTTATTCTATACTGATTTTTTGTTTAAATTTAATGTATCAGTGACGAATCAATTCCTAAATTATTAAACATCGATGAACACCTTCGACGCATCGAGTTTTTTTAAAACGGCGATGGTAGACATCGATTTTCGATGTTTTATACATCGCAGGACACTATTACTTAGACCAGTGTTGCCAAGTTGGGGGATATTTGGGGGAAATTTTATTTACCATTAATTTAAAATAGAAAATGTGTAGTTACGTCTGGGACATTGGTAACATTCTCTTCACGACAATCTCAGAAGTAATTAAGCGTGATTGGTTATAAGAAGTCACATGATTCGCATTTCGTCACGTATGATATGTCTCTAACCAATCATCTTTGATCTTTTATTTTTGATTGAGGTTCGGTTCGTTCTCCTTATGACTGGAGGGTAAGGAGGCAATGGCACCGAACACGAGAGCCTTGGCTTAAAACCAAATATAACCGACTTACGAGAAGAGTTCATGAAGAAGTAAATAAACTTCCTAACGA
>JAHWFO010060972.1:5497-48018 GCA_023313115.1 Rhysida immarginata | reverse complement strand
GTCTTTCGAAATATTGGAGTGTTTCTTCAGTCATTATCTTATATTTGTAGAACACATTGGCGATTTTTGTCGCAGTGATTTCTTAACAATAGGAGGGTTATAGAGGTGAAATACAATGGCTAATGAGTAGCAAATTAATCCCTTCTGTGACTGGGGCTAAACTAGGGATGTAACATCGATGTATTATATCAAATGATATTTGAAATTAAAACATCGATGCCGCCATCTGTTGCCCTGTTTACGTGCACTGCCTCTATTAATATTGCAGGTATCATTAATGACAACAGAAGGAGCCTGTGAATTGGCGACTTTGTGTTGCGCTTCGCGCTGAGGCGGACTCCTATCGCCCTCGCTCGCATCTTTGCTCGTGCCGGACGATCGCAGTGTTGCCTGCGATAGCTTTGCATGCTCTCTTATTTATTGCTAGATCTAGGCGTGTTCCTACGCGGTGCTCTTTGTTTCTTGAAGAAATCTTCAATGAGCCCTTTGCAGCGATGGAGATTAACCTCTGGCTCCCACGTGGCTTTATCATAGCCGATCCATTTGACTAAAAACTGACGATGGGCCCCGGCGGTTTAGGGGGGTTTTTCCTCCTCCTATTAAATTTCTTTAAAAAGGAACAATGAATTATTTTATCCCCGCCCCCCACTTGCAGGGTATTTGTATTTTAGCCGATACCTTATTTATAATGTCTAAAATTTTGAATGGCCCAAGGTACTTACTAAATAACTTTTGGCCTTTTCTATGTTTAGAATGAGATAGCCACGTGGAGGATACCAACACTTCGTCCCCTATTTTGAGGTGACACTTAGTGTGCCGCCTATCGAAATCATACTTGTATCTTCGGTTATCCTTGTTTATATTTTTACGAGCTAACCTCAGAGTGTCGGCTAAATGCTTAACAAACATATTGCCTCGGACTGCCCGTCCCGCATACTTGTTAAGCGATGGTGGGATGTATGTCTCTCCCCAGATCTAAATAAAAGGGTGACATTTTGGTGGTTTCTGATACTGCTGAGTTGATGGCTATTTCTGCTGCAGTCAGAAACTCGTCCCAGTCGTTTTTGTCCACATTGAGAAAATTTCTCAGAATCTATATAATGGTTTGATTCGTTCGCTCTGATTGACCATCCGACTGGGGATGGTAAGCGCTGGCAAACTTCAGCGTCATTCCTAAGATATGCTTCCATACGGCTGACTGAAACCGTACGTCACGATCCGATATGATTGCCTGTGGGAAGCCATGTATTTTGATAACGTGATCCACTAAAAGGCGTACAGTTTCTTCCGCTGATATGGTGGTTTGACAAGGGAGCAGCCTCACTCTCTTAGTGAGTTTGTCGGTTACAGTAAGTAATGCATCGTACCCTCTTTTTGTACGAGGAAGGGGCATGACGTAATCTAGCGTCACCATGTGCCACCATTGAGTGGGAACTTCAATCGGTTGAAGAGTACCATAAGTCTTTTGATGTGGTACCTTATTGACCTGGCACTTCTCACATGCGTTCACAAACTTTGTGACGTCAGAGGCTAACCCCACCCACGTCTTCTGAAACTTTCATTATCGTCTTATATATACCCAGATGCCCTGCCATTGCTTCGCTATGAACACGCGCAATTTACTTTACTTGCAGAATGACTAGTTTAATCCTGCGGGCGGTACGCTTGTATAACAATGAAATACGGGGGTACTGGCTTGTCAACCCGTTCTTTCGTGAACAGATCTTTAGCATACGCTGCTTTGATTTGTTCCTTCAACACGGGATCATTTTCCCAGCTAGATTCTATGGCCGCGAGGGGCTTTCTCTTTTCTTTAGCCTTACCTCCGGCTATCTCCCTTGAGGCTTTAGGGGATTGCTCACGCTGCCCCGTAAACTTACTATGAAGCTGTCGTGTCACCTCAATTTCTGCATAATGCATTGCCGCCTCCAATCTATCCAGAGCTTTTTCTTGTAAGACGCTACTAACTGCTTTCGGAAAAGTTTTGATATAGTGTAGATTCGGACCAATTGCTGTTGGCTGCAGCCTGTAGCTGGGCCACCAACGTTCTGAAGCACTGGTTGAACCTGTGGATATTCTGCTTATTAAAAGCTGTCTTTAATAGGATATTATATACCACTTGCTCCGTACTACTTTCTTTTTTACGCCTGGCCATGATAACTGGAGCTTCGTAACACCAGGTTGTAAACCTGCAATCTAATCAATGGAAAGGCTTCACTACAAAAATTAGTACGAATAAAATCGTAAATGCTATAACTACAATTAGATGCACAGCAATGGTTGAAGGGTAAACTAATGATATGGCTACAAAGCGCTCCTTGTGAACAAAAACAAGGCAACCCTTTCCACTGCAACGCAAAAATGACAAACTTAACTTGCAAAGTGAAGTTAACTACTAATACCAAAAGCTGGGGATTTTTTAAAAACACCTGAATAATGCAACGACGCAAGTTAATTCGTGCCCATAAACGGAAATGCCAACTAATTGTTAAATGTGAGCTTACGAACTTCGACTGTCAGGTTGCAAAAAAAATAAATATGAATCCCTCTCTTTTTTTTTTTTCCTCTCCCCTGTAAAGCGAGAAAAATTTGAATGCGTACCAGACGCCACTTATTCTCTAATGTCCGAGAAAAAGTAGCTCAAATACCAGAAGGTAAACTATTGTACTAATTGGCTGAACTCAACGGACCGAGGTGTGGACCTCACAAAGAGCGTTCGCAACACCAATAAAAAAAATTATTTTTTTTGAAAGCGTACTGGGCGCCTATTACCCCCACTGTCCGAGAAAGAAATGCTCTGCTGCCAGAAGGGAAAACTAATGATATGGCTACAAAACTAATGTTGTCATGTAGATTTAAAATGGCAGTGGAAGCTTAAAACTATTTATAACGAAATACAGCAATGTAGGTATATCAATAGGTTTTTATTAGATAAACAATCATTAAAGCAACATACAAGTTAATATCAATGACAAAAGCACTCTCGCAAAGTGAGAGGCACTTTTAAACGTACCCTCTAACACGAGGATTTACGTTACTGGATACAGTTAGGTAATCCTTGTTACAAACAAGCACGAAAGGTTAATAACATGCGAACGGCCTCGCTCTATGGTCAATAGCAAAATAGAGGCGAGGGGAAATTAACAGTATTGGCGATGCAGCCAAATTTAACTAATAAAGGAAAGTCTGTAACAGTCAAATAATGCCACCAACTACGATGTCGAGGTTCGTTGCTCACATGAATGCCCACTGGGCGTTTGAGGTCAGACTTAGCAATATTCGAGAAAATTGTGCTGTACACGGGGCTCCTTCCCCCAGAAAACAGCGATGCAAAGGCGTTAAAGGACAGTGGAGTCATTCACAGCTCCTGCAATGAATAACAAGGAAACATAAGCCATGTATAAAGAATGTGTACGCGCGGGAGCGAGAGTGGCATTAGAGACATTAAAGCTTAGAAAGCAAAATTGAGAAAGAGCCAGCTTACCTCTGTGCTTGAAATGTGGCGCCTAGGTCTTCTTGCAGAAAGGCCTGTTGCCCCCAGGGCATCACTACGAGGTACGACTTGTGTTGATTCTGGAACCTGGTCGCTTCGCTGACCAAATGGTGGACCAAAGCAACACTGTAGTCCTTCGATGCACACCAAATTATGAAACGCTTGGTACCGGCGGAATGAAGACGCTATCCACAACCCACATGGAGAACTCTGGCCTAGGCTGGCACTCCGTTATCCCGTTCGAGGTCCTCGTCTGTCGGGCTGCTTATGCTTGTTCCTGCGTCGGCAATGGCTTATCGGGCTGAAGATCCTGCTCGCGCTGGCTCGTCTCCGTTCTTCTCGTTTTCTACTATATTGTAAACGGAAGAAAAGAATCTATTACGCAACACGTGTGATGAACCTGCACTACTCGTCTCTGAGTTGCTGGCGCGGAGCACTGAAGGAGTCACGGCCGCTGAAGCACTCGAGGCAGTTCCAGCACTCACAAAAATAAATGTCTCCGAATATTCGAAGCATTGTCTATGTCCATAATTGAACTGTGAGCTCACTTGCCAAGGAGGTCATTTCCCAGACCTTCGGTGCTTTCTAATCCTTTTAGCTCTCCTCTCATTCCCGGCCTCGTAATTCGCGCTTTTGCTCATTTGGGCATCACATCCGTGAGCCCGGCTATTGCTCCGCCATCTGTTGCCCCGTTTACACGCACTGCCTCTATTAATATTGCAGGTATCGTTAATGACAACAGATGGAGCCTGTGAATTGGCGACTTTGTGTTGGCTTCGCGCTGGGGCGGACTCCGATCGCCCTCGTTCGCATCTTTGCTCGCAAGACCTTGTGACATACAGATTTAATGCATGTTATGGTATTTCATCGAAAGCAATTTGTGGAGAAGAAATTCTGTGTCAATGGATCAAGTGAACACGTGAATAACAGGACGCATAAAATAAATCATAAAAGACTTTGATGCGCGCAACATTTTCAACGCAGACTAAACTGGCATCTTCTACCACTTGCTGCCGGATCTTCTACCACTTTGCTGCTGGCTGTAAACGGCGAGTGCTGCAAGGGAGGCAAAAAATCAAAGCAAAAATTGACTGCACTGTTATGTTATAACGCATCTGGAACTGAAAAATTGAAACCTTTAATCATCGGAAAATCAGCGAAACCTAGATGTTTCAAAAACGTGCGCTCATTGCTTGTGAATATCGTGCGAATAAACGCGCATGGATGACTCGGGACTTTTTTTGCTGAATGGCTCAATAAACTTGATGCAAAAATGAAAAGTGAAAATCGCAAACTCTTGCTGTTAGTCGACAATTGCTCCGCTCACAATGCACCATCACAAGTAAGAAACGTTTGTGTTGAATTTTTTCCTCCGAATTGTACAGCAGTTTTGCAGCCACTGGATTTGGGTATCCTCCGTGCTGTTTAAGGTGGTGTACAGAAGCCGATTACTACAACAACTTCTAATGAAATTCCTTTTGATGTGTCGTTGCCTTTAATTGACGCGAAGCAGGCTATTGATTTGATGGCTGCATCCTGGTATTCAGTGAAGGAAGAAACAATATCGAAATGTTGGAAAAAAAGCTGGATTTTTGAATTCATTGCGCAGATACTGACCATGCTGTATTAGACAATGATAATTTGCTGAGTAATCCTGAAACACAATCTTTATGGAAATCAATTCAAGAAGCTGAACACATTGAAGAAGCTGTCGATTTTACGGATAACATCAATGTTTTACGTGCAGTGAAGTCACTAATGCTGATATTAATGCAACTGTGTCTAATGCACCCCCAGAGCAAGATGATGAGGAAGAGGTAGACATACAAAATGAAGCGATTGACCAGCCACGCAAAAGAAGCAAGTGAAAGTTTTTCTAAATTAAAAGAATGTGTAACAAGTCGGGAAAATGTTCCTCAAACTATATTTGAAAACATGCATGCACTAGAAGAGTTCTTGTTAAAAGAAAATACTAAAAATTTTGTTCAATCAAAAATTACCAACTTTTTTTAAAGCATCATTGTATTTTTGTTAATTTAAATAAACTACATATTTATTTGCGTTTTAAATTCTACTGTACAGTTATTAAAAATTAAACAGGCCGATAAATTAATGTTTTCATTAAAACGAAATTTCATTATTACGAATTAATTTAGGCACTCCTACAATTTCGTTGTAACGAGGTTTGACCTGTATTTATAAAAAATAAAATATATCATATTAGATGGATTTAAAACGCATTATTTACTAGATAGGGAATGTAATTGACTGATCAATGTAATTAGCAAGGCTTTTTTATTTTGCTTGATGATTTATTTTTTAAATATTTTTTCTTATTTCTTTCTCAATTATTTAATTCATAGAATCAATTGCTTGACAATCAAAACTGTGTTCTTGATTTCCTTCCACTTACATTTAAATGGCATACTATTTTTCCTTAATTGCGGCATTTTATTTAAAGTAAAAACTTAATGGTTTTAATATGTACTACCACTTAACGATCACAACTTAAACTCTTAAATTTAAGTCACCTTATACGTGACAACAGTTTGCGATTTTTCGTACGAAAATGAAATAATTAAAGTGGCAATTTCGTATTTGCTCATGATTATTTTTTGTTACGCTGAGTTTTTGTTATCGTCAAATAAGTTGTGCTGAGCGCACGAAACCGAAACGAAAATTGGTTTCCTTTGCAGCATTCGGCCCTGTTCAAAGTGGATTCTTCCTGTCGATTCCAAAGTTAGTTATCAACATTTTAGAATAGACAGTTTATCAACATTTTGCTTAAGCTACTGAAGTAGGTAATTCCTGTTTATTTAATATGATTATTGTGCTGTCGAAATGCATTGTACATTCAAGCTGACTGAGTTAAGGAATTCAGCCACAGAATAACATTGTCCAAAGTACATTATGAATCGGCTCAAAACACAAACAAGCCGATGCGCATACGAATTTCCCTACGAAAATCTTGGAAGATCCCGTTACGATGGTGGATAGACGAAAACGAAACATCCATATTAAACTGAAAGATTTTAAATGTCGTATTTATTTTTCGTTTTCATATTATTTTGATTTTCGTACGAAAAATCGCAAACTGTCTATTATTATATGCTGAAAAGCATATATTGTTTTCGCTCTGTTTTGTGTGTCTGTCTGTATGTCTGACCATTACTCGAGAACGCTTTAAATTTTATAAATTCTGCTTTCGCTCTTCGACATAGACACTTCCTGAGCTCACCTGATTAGTTTGTGATTGAAATCGGTCTAACAGTCACGTGTCTATTTAGACCCCCCCCCCCATTAAATTTTTTTACTGGCAATATAAGGCATGTAATATGTCATTCGAACGGGAATGACTAGCACAAGACGAATATGACATTCTTTTCGACTTTCGAAGTGCTACGTCCGAGAAAATGACCCCCCAAAAGTACTTCAATGACCCCTTATTACGAGATTTAGCTAAAGCTATATATAAGAATACAAGCTTAATCAGTACCTTTATGTGCCCGGCCGGCCATTGTTTAAACGAAAACGTGAAAATGGAAGAACTTAACTGCGATATATCAACTTTTGATGAGCTCTCGTGGACCCCTTCCAGCACATGCACTAATATTAAGAATATGAACTTAGGGCTTGTAATATATCAATCGATTCGTACTGACGAGTCATAAGTGAATACAGTGTTACTTTTTCTTTATCATTAAGCCTTGTTGATGGCAGCTTAGTGCAAGTGCCCGTTATGAAGTTTTGTTGATGCACATGCTCATTTCGTTTTAAAATTCAGGCGTATTGTTAAATGTGTTAATTAATATTAGGGCGATTGTTAAAAATGGCTAATTAATGTTAGGAATATTGTTAAAAATGGCTAATTAATATTAGGCCTATAGTTAAAAATGGCTAAATAATGTTAGGCCTATAGTTAAAAATGGCTAATTAATGTTAGGCCTATTGTTAAAAATGGCTAATTAATATTAGGCCCAAGATCAGTGGAAGAAAGGTCTCGCAGTGCGCAGGGTGGGCTTCACCACAGGGAAGCAACATGACGTCACGGGTACCAAGCGCAGCATTGCCTGCATTTAAAAACATTGTAATTGAAGAATCTAATGGGAAAAGAAATTGTAAGAGCAAGAAAAACACACACGATAAATTGTAATAAAATGCTATAAAAATCTGCATATACAATATTTTTTTTTATTTAATCAATGAAATAAACAAAAGAGTTTATAATTTTTAAAAAAATTTTTTATTTCCATTCATGAAGAAGAATGCGGTTCATATCTCTTAATCTAGTATAAGTTCTCGACATAACAAATTTATGTATAATTTCATGTGTTAACATGTAATCTTTTTGGTCTAACGCTTTTTCAGCTAGCTGAAAAACGTTGGTTATTATTTTTTGTTCTATTCTTAAACTAGAACCATGGAAATTTCAAAAATGTCGTTCAGTACTTCAGGAGTTTTTAGTAACTTATTAGAAAAATAGCTTAAATACCCTCTTCATAGTTGTGATACCAATAAAATTTAGCTTATAACTCCTTTGTAAACACACAACTCAAAATATTGTTTTTCGAAATTTTGTGCTTTGAAGCCATTCAAATAATCTAATCCTTCTGTTTTATTTTCTCCAATATTTGCCTTTTCGGATATATAATAGTTATTAAATAAAAATGAAAAATAAAATAATAATAAACAATAAACAAAATAATTAATAAATAATAAGTAAAATCAAAATAAAACTATAAAATCAAATAAAAAGCTGACGTTTCGGATAGAGACTATCCTTTATCAAAGCAAAAAGGATAATTCTCTAAAGGCAATTAGAATATTAGAGAATTATCCTGAAGTTATGAAAAAAGTACTAAAGGACGCCTTTATATATAGTTGACATAGGGAACAGTAAGACGGTATTGTTAAAAATGGCTAATTAATATTAGGCCTACAGTTAAAATGACTAATGTTAGTCCTATTCTTAAAAATGGCTAATTAATGTTAGGCCTATTTTTAAAAATGGCTAATTAATGTTAGGCCTACATTTAAAATGACTAAATCATGTCAGGCCTATTGTTAAAATGGCTAATTAAAGTTAGGCCTATATTTAAAAATGATGTGAATGCGGATAGAATTAAAGGTATTTCCACTGTTTATTTAAACCAAGTGCAAGTAAACGTGAAATATTCAAATTTAAAATTACATCTGCGTCACAGCTAAAGCTCCTTGGAATGCTTAAAAGATTTTTCTCGACAATGCTTTGAAACAATGATTTTTCTCTTGACGTTTATGGTAATTTTGATCTAGCAGTGGAAAGAACATAGGCCCAGTAGTTTAAAACATTTAGACGTGCGAGGATTTCATTTCTCATTTCGCGCGTGTTTGGAAAGATTCGTGTGAGTGCTGCAATTGAATACGTAAATTTACATGCAGTTTTCGCCATTGCTGTATATAAAAATATTACTGTAATATTAAACAACAAATTTTTATATTCTTCTTTTCAGCATATTTGAAAATCGTTGTACGAGTTATATTCTTGTTTTGTTCCGATACTTTTATCTATCAAATTTGCACTAAATGTTGAGGTATTGTGGCGTCAGTAGTGTCTATCACGTGAACATAAGCACTAGATACAAAATGGCTGTCATTGAATTCCTTGTTAAAGAGGAAATCCCCGCTGCTGAAATTTATCAAAGACTTCAGCTCTCTGCGGAGACGTTTGTATGGACGCTAGTAGTGTTAGAAGGAGATGGGTGGAACATTTCAAAGATGGAAACACGAACATCCAAGATCGGCCTCTTAGCGATCGCCCTTGAACTGCCTCCATTGGACGCAATAAGGAAAGGATTGACGCCATCATTAATGAAGACAGACGTGTCACAGTGTCTTCGGTCAGCTGGAACAAAGTGCTACATCAAGGAAGTTTTCAAGCTTGCAGAACATAATTATTTTCTTTCCTATTTTTCATCATTAATTCGAACAGCTGAGGTAGGCGTACCATTAAAACCCTCACTGACCATCTAATGATTTATTCTATAATTATTTTGTTTAAATGAAAGCACATCTAATTTTTTTTAATATTATAAACTTTTTAGACAGAATGTATGTGGCCTGCGGAAATGTCCGAAGTGTTTGCGAGTGTGTCTGGCATATATGCGTGCAGAAAAATGGAGATGATGTTAAAAAGTGAAGAAAAGTGTATAGATTAAGGTGATATACAGGGTGGGCCATTTAAACCTTCGGCATCTGGCAACCCTGTAGCTTTCACGTCTGTTTTCAGATCGCCTTTATGACAGCCCGCGTTCGAAGCGTGAGTCCAAGCGAATTTGTGCCATGGAACAGTACGTACATGCCACCACGCTATTAACGTGCAACTTTATATTCAAAACAAGTTCTCAATTGTGAAAACGCAACGTGCATATCGAAAAATGGTGATTTTGACTGACCTCCGCGATCGTCTGACTTAACGCCTCCAGAAGGCGAATTCAGTATGGTTTGCAAGATGGCCCTACAATAAAGGTTTTCTTAATCTTGCATGGAATTATTGCTTGCTTGAAGTTGCTTGGAAAGTTGATATTTTCTCCATTTGGTATTTTATGAGGTGTTTATTTTAGTTTGCTCAAACCCTAAATTGCTCTTCCTGTGGAGTTATTTGAAGTTCAAAGTTTGTCAACAAGCCACGGACCCTGGAAGCCTTGAAAGACAATATCCGACAGGAAATGGCCGCTATTCATAAAAGTGATGGAAAATGCCAAAAACGAGCCCAATGCATATCATTCACTCTGGCGGCGACCATTTACGCGATATCACATTCAAAAAGTGATTACGAAAAATCACTTCACAGCAAATAATTTGTGTTTTTTTTAAATTACATATATTACCAAAACACATTCCGAAGTTTTAAATGGCCCACTCTGTACTTGTCTTTTTTATACCAATAAACTCTTTGTTAAAAATCTGCTGCCTCACGACTTTCAGTATTACCCTCGTAATTATTTATTGAATTCTAAAATTTCTCCACTATTAGAATAAAATTCTTTGCTAGATATACATTCTGAACATGTACTTTGTCGATTGGGATTTAGAAAAAAAAATAGGTTTTTAAATTTTATACTTTCAGATTGTGCAGTTTCATCATAAGTAATAAAAATTTGAAGTTGCAATAGACGTAATAAATAGAAAGACTGTTTCGAAGGATGAGGCTTCATGACATTTGACGAATAATATCTCTAATAAAATTTCAAATTATTCCAAAATATGAAAGTTGTTGAGTTCTTTCGAGAAATTCTTTGAGCAAACGTTAATTAAATTGATAAAATTACAACGACGATTAATCGCCCACTGCTACTGATTTTGTGGGAATGAGAAAGACGAAGAGGACGATGACGACAATCGGATTTGCTTAGAGAATAAACTGGGAAATGGAAAGGAAATTTGGGAAACGCCAGGAAATAACGCCAGTGTTGATATGGAAATTAAATAAAACCGAATGGATTAAAATTTCTTATCTCAAAGAAGAAAGAAGTTTAAACGATTTTTAGAGTTCTGATACAAAATCGAAAATTAGGTAAAACTATTACGAGATATTAAAAATCATGAGGATGGACGCAGATTTATAAAAATCACGAGGATGGACGCAGATTTATAAAAATCACCACAGGTTAAAATTATAAATGAGGCCAGTGAAATGAAAACCATTGGAAACCTGTAGGAACGAGCAGGAACACTCCCAGCGAATATCGGATGGTAGGTCAGTAGCCTTATTTAAGAGCGATGGAGCGGGTACAACAATTGGCACCGGCCTAGGTAGCATTGAACTCTCAAAGTGCAAGATACAAGCAAGAACAACGAGAAGCTTATGAGGAAAACTGTCTGAGTGAGTCAAAAGTTAGAATATGATCTGCACGATTTCATTCTGAGCATATCGTGTCATCAGTCCAGCGAGTATTGGGAAGGTGAATGAGCTTCTTCAATCCAACAGAATGAGCTTCTTCAAGCCAACAGATCTGTATAGTGTACAGAGGTCGTTAGGTGTCTATGAAAACGAACTAAACACGTCCGTGACCAGCTGAGAATCCTTTCCGCCACCAGCGATTGTGCTCAATCTGATAGCCCTGCATCTGGACTATCGCCCTGCAGCGGAGTTTCCATTGAAGAAGGCTTGAACACCCATATCAATCTTCAACCACTCCTGACGGACTTTCCAAAGCCCATCTAATGTATGCGTACGTCGGTTTCCCATGGCCCTTTTCAATAACCCAAACGCACAAAAGTCCATAGGTGAGGCATCTGGGGACTTCACTAGTATCTCCTGAAAGAAAATGGAATGGATTCCCGTTTCTCGCTGCATGCGTTGAAGAAACTGCCGCGTCGACGGTGATGTATGGCTTGATGCCTTGTCCTGATGGATCCACAACCGGTTTGCATTTATCCGGAATAGAGCTGGGATATCCCGGGTGAAAATAGGTGCTAGAACGTTAGCCTGGTAGTAAATCTTGGTTTTTTTATCTACCTTGTGCCGTGTCAGTTTATCGTTGTATCCATAACCGGCAACAATCATGAAGCCCCGTGGAAAAGTTTCTTTACATTCCGCATGCCATTTTTCGAAGTCCTTAGAGCTTCCGTGGATGGTAAAATATTGCTCGGGATTTGTTGCAGTCACTGAGATAAATAAATGCTTCGTCCAATGGCTAGATGGATGCTTCGTTTCCATTTTTCACCGGCTAGATGGCGCTCATAGAGCTTCAGGCAGTTGGTGCGCCGTTCACTGACATAGCGTGGTAATAGTTTGTGAACGCGGCTCTTCTTACGCTGTTGCAGGTGTATGTCCCGGTTGATAATAGTGTTTACAGTGTAAAAGATGTTTCTACCTTGTTTGCAGTGGTCTTCTGCGTTGCAGGATTAAGTCCGGTAACGAGATCTCGGACTTTACGGACCACCTCTGAAAATAACGACTAATATGGGGTCGGGGATTGAGCAGTTTTTCCCCCGCTGGAATGGCTGCACTTCTAGCTAAACATTTACAGTTTAGTACCTTGTATATTCCCGTCTTCGACACAGAAAAATCACACTCCTTGCAGGCCTTTATAATTGCGGAATAACTATATTTTGCGTCGGAAAGAGCTGTTATGTACCCTTCCCAAAACGGAGCGAATTTCGACGGCATCATGCACAATCTGATACTTTGAACAGCACAGGGAGATAGTTGTTATATAAGTACCCGTTACTCCGGAAGCACAGCTTCATGGTATCGCCCTACAATCGGCAGGCACATATGCAAATCATTTTCTTAGATCCTAACGGCCTTCTGTAATATACCGGGTGTCCTTTATTAAAGGACCCTATTGAAAAACTGCCTACAGGCGAAACCAGTCATCATGTGTGAAATTTTGCGGAGGACGTAATGAAGGGATGAGAATTTGTTTCAGCGAAAAAAAAAAGAAATTAGTTACGAATTTCGCCACAGAGGGCGTTTTAATTACACATTTAGCCACACATGTACAATAGTTTAACAAGTTCAATATGTGTAAAATACAACAAATCACAACATAACATGTTCCATTTGATGGCCATTTGATTAATTTCTCCATGGACAGACTTTTACGCCCCTGGTTTCTGGAGGAGAGTGTCGCCAGTGGAGACTTTTTCTTTGTTCACATATCCTCATCGATCGTTTTTATCTGACTGCCCCTCGAAGAAATTTATACAGAAATAAAGATAAAACTTTAAATTTGCCTTTTTGAGAGAAGTGCACAAAAGAGTATAAACATTACTTATACAAAAAGAAATGAGGAAAAAAATGAAGAATGGCCACTGTGAATTCAGTTTGGTAGCGAAGAAAAAAGTGACACCATTCTTGTCGACGATGTTTTCAAGTTTTTAGTTCGTGTAATTTTCACTGCGATTCCTGAAATTAAAAATAGAACAAGTGTAGGGAAAAATTACATACACCAGTCAAATACTTGGTTATCTCCCATAGGAGTGTGGAACTGCAAGGAAACAACTTGGGCCAGACTCCATGAGCTTGCGGAAGTATTCCGTAGGCAGAACACATCACACATCCTGCAAAGCAGTCAGCAATTCAATTGTATTCCGAGGTGTTAGTTTCTGTATTCCGCAGCGCATTTCATGGTACTGCAGATGTGCTTTATAAGTTAAAATCTGGTGACTTAGTGGCCGTATTAAAAGTGTGAGGTAGACATCCTAGAGTTAAATCTTAACATGTGACTCGTTATACAATATAGAAACGTTCTAATACTATTTCTCGTCGTAACTCTAACCCTAAATCTAACTGTCAGAATAACCCGAGTTGGTATAAAAGGACTCCAAACTCACAATAGAACCATCCGAACTTGTATCTGACAGTTTCACACAAGACAAGGTGTGAAATTGCGAGATACAGGTTGGGATGATTCCTCTGTCAGATGAGTATTCCTCTAACCAGATATGGTGATTGTAGACGTTTGTAGATGTACCAGGGAGTCCAGTAAATGCCATTGAACACACTCAAACCCTTACGGAGTAACCAGTTCTCTGTAGCGTGCAGGATCAAAGCCTCCTGCTTATTCTTCCATGAGATTTTCTCCACACACGGATTCATTCTATCAGCCTAAAGCAGTCGGAAACTACTCAGACCAGGATATCCGTTTTCAGTAATTAAGTGTTCAGCGACATTGTTCCCGAGCATTCATGGATTGGGAGTAGGGTTCTAACGCTCAGATCATGAAGGGAACAGTCCTCACGCTGCTGTTGGGGCCGAGCATTGAAGTTCCATGTTACTTGAGTCAGTGCTGCACGCCTTTAGTGTGCTGATAATATTCATCCAATGTCTTTGTACGGTCACAGTGCTTTCTTAAGTTTGATGGTTTTGGTAGAATTCTGATAGACACGGACCATCCGTTAATTGGGCGTACGCGAAAAGTCAAACTTAGCCTCTATCTCCGAAATGCTATAAGTCAGCTCACGAGCTCCAACCATTTTATTGCGTTCAAATGCTCTTTAATCGTGATAATAACCTGGTATTCCCACCGGGGAAACAGCTCTAGAAGCTTCCACAGATGTGGACGAAACCATTGACGTGCATAGGTGGCGGTGCTAGATATTCTTCGTGGGCTCGTCTGTACTATTATTTTGGCACTTCTGTGTATGATCAGTCTTGTTGCTGTTCTTGTTGAAAAGAGTAAGCTATTTTCCATTGTGATATCTATGTTCCGATTGGCTAAAGCATACTTTTTCGGCAATCCTTCTGTTGGGATAAAGCAGGCATGAGACAAAGATGAGCTCAACGGCGGCCCGTTCTCCGCCGGAACAGTTTGCTGCTTGAGATTTTGAAGAGGAAGTTCTTTAATGGGAGGTGTCCACTTCTCAATCTAAAAGGGGTTGATTTTAAAGAAATGTGAGAGCCATTTAGGAGAAAGGTTTTTAAAGTTTTATAAAACAGGAAAGAATTTCTTATATTGGCCGTCACGGGGATCCACTTTATGGGTCGATACGAAGCGTCTTAGCATTATTTGAGGTTATATCCCACTTTGTAAATCCATCCGCTAGTTCATTACCTTAAATGCTCTTGTGTCACAGGATCCAAATGAAGCGTACGCCGTAAAAATTACAGCAATTCAAGGGAAGTAATTAAAGTAGTGATGATGTAACCCAGCATTCCTTTATAAAACCATCTTCCTTTATTAATGGCATTATTTTGAGTCCGCAAGAATGAAAAAAATTGCCTGGAGGTTGGGAAGAGATTAAAGCTAATGCTTTGTGAATGGCTAGGAGTTCAAGGGTGAAGGCGCTCATGGAGGGTTCAATCCTGTGGGAGATGATGATGTTCTTTTTTGACGAAGAACCCAATTCCTCCCGCCATGCTCGCTGGGATCTGATGGTGTAGATTTTTTGGAAGTTAGGGAACTCTTTGGATAGTAGTTCAGAGGTTAGTTGCTTGACAAATTTCGGGGGGGGGGGGGTGCGATGATATTTAGGACTCGGGTGGGATTGGTGGCTTAGAATTTTGGGTCCACATAAGCAATAGTGCTAACATTTGAATTTGAAAAGAGTGAGACCTGAATCTCCTCGACTTAAAGAGTGGAGCAGTTTTCCCTAAAGAAAAAGTATAGTCAATCGTAAGATCTAGAGCCTGAGTGAAATGATCGATTAACGAAATAAAGGGGAGTACAGGTGATAATTCCTGAACGGCGGAAGTATGATATTAATTCATGTCTGAGAATTAACCTCGCTTTTTTTAGTTTGTTAATTTAGTTTGTTACTTCTCTTTTATTATTAATCGATCATTTCACTCAGGCTCTAGATCTTACGGTTTGACTATACAGTTTAGATAAAGGATTAGAGTAGGGAGATGATCTTGACTCTTATTCGAGGCTGGGAGGGAGAAAGGAATTCCAGGTTTTAACAATTAAGATTTTCAAATTTGAAAATTTAAACTACAGTCGAATCTCGCTAATACATAATCTCGATTTATATATATTTCCTCTTTTATAGTATAGTCTTCCCCTTGAAAGCTACTTCTATGTAAATACAACCGTTTAATACGTAATGTTTTTCTCTCAAAGTTTACAGCACATCAATATAAGTCTATTTTCTGGCTGAAACACAAGAACAACTTTTTTTTCACACGCAAACGATGAACTGGCTCACTAGTACAAAATAACACAATTCGTAAACGCATACAGATTCATGACGGCGATCTATAACGAATCTTGGTAAAATCACTGCCGACTCGAATTGCAGCAGTAATTCAAGCGAAAGGAGGCATTCATCGCTATTAATCCATGGATCACTAACGTTTTAGTCGGTGAGCGTATTATAACATTGAATTTAATTCATTATTATAAGGCCAATCCATGAGATTTGGGTGCTGAAGCTCAATTTTCTAAGTCAGAGAAATTCCATTATTATATGTCTCATTTGATAGCTAAAATAATGTGGAACTTTAAAATAAACTCCATTTTCAATAAACATCAACATACAGCATGTGACACCTCATAAAACAAGGTAACCATGACAACTGAAAAAAAATTTGAAAAAGTGGCAACATTGGCAGCACTGTATAGCTTTATCCATGTCATCTAAAATGGCTGCCACTGTGTAGGTTGACCACAAGGTATTACTCTACAGGTGAGAATTGTAAATTTTAATTTTTTTTTATTTATGAATTTAAAATGAGCATTACATGTTTGTGAAATCAAAATGTCACAACCGAAACGAAAAACTGCAAAAAAATTTATTTGGTAACTGTAATAGTTAATCAAAGTAAGTGAATTCTGGGATTCACTTTTGGTTTTGTAAAAGAAACTTGCCATGAAATTTGTGACAATGTTAGTAGGTATTTATGGTAGCTCTTGGTGTTTCGGTTGTGACAATGTGTGTTTCGGTTGTGACGGTGGTTTAGGTTAATTGCGGTTTTTTTTTAATAGTTAGCTGGCATTAAACTATTGTTAGGCCTACATTTTAATATATTTGTGCCTATTCTTGTCATTATATAAATGTACTATAGCAACATACATTATTTCCCTGCAGCTAACATGGCACAAACATCAACAGAGCGCATTCGTGCATTTCGTGCAAAACTGAAGGAAAACCCTGAACAACGAGAAGCCTATCTACAAAAGGAAAAGAAGAGAAGCAAGCAGAGAAGACAAAATGAGAAGAAACTGGCTGAAAAGGCTTTCCCAAAATGAAAGACAACGAAGATGCAGATTGGGGAAAAAAAGGCTGCCACTAACACTCTAAGCACACCAATGAATCCATTGGGTACCTACAGAAGTAAGAATTCTTTTGGGAAAGCAGTTCAGCGAGTATATAAAACCTTTCTTCTAGTCCAAACGAGTAAGCTGCAGTTAATACGAAAAATTGCTGAAGATTTACACGTAACTCCTACCACAGGAAGGAGGATTCCAAGCAATGTAAACACCAGCTTCGATAACGCTGTTGGCCAAGCAGTCATAACTTTCTATGAATGCAATAATGTCAGCCGGCAAGCACCAGGCAAAAAGGACTTCATCACAAAACGGGACCCAATCACAAAGGAAAAGTCACAAATCCAGATCCGCCATCTCTTCATGACTATTGACGAAGCATACCTTCTCTTCAAAGAAGAACACCCGGAGCCAGAGATGAAGATTGGAAGATCCAAGTTTTCAGCTTGAGGCCATCGCATGTCCTGGTTTCGTCAAAGTTGCCGCACAATGTCTATGTTTGCAAATACCATTGCAACATGGATTTTTTGATGACTCCATTCCATTGTTTCAGAAAGCTCACTGTGAAAGAGTTTCTTAGTCTTGTTGTTTGTGATGAACAGAAAGAGACCTGTATGCTTCAAAATTGCAAAGATTGCGATACAACACTGCAGTACGCTCTAAACGATATTATTCCTGAAGGAGAGTTACACACTGAATCTACATGGATGCAATGGGCAGAAGTTGAAAGAAAGCAAAATTAGTGAAGGAAGAGGGTACATATGCAGAATTGTGTAGAAACATTTCAGAAAATTTTGACATTTTAAAATTCCACTGCTATACAAAGAGGGTACAATTTCAATTCTTTCAAGACATTAAGACCAACATTACAGAGACCGAAACTGTACTATAACTCGATTTTTCAGAAAACTTTGCTGTGTTTCACCAGGACGAAATTCAGGCTGCTCACTGGATCAATGAGCAGATCACTATCTTCACAGCAGTTGCTTGGTTTTCTGACAAGACGTGCCAATCTTTTGTCATGGGAAGGTAGCTGTGTATGTATTCATCAAGCAAATTGTGAAAGAAATTCAAAACTTGAGAAAAGAAATAAAGAAGTTTCACATTTTCTCAGACGGGTGGTCAGCAGCCCAGTTCAAAAACAAATTCAATCTTTGGAATTTATCGTTTTTTGCCACATCACATGGCAAGGGTACCATCAAACGTGCTGTAGCAAGGGCTGTTCTATCCAGAAAGGCTGTGGTTAAAAATGCTTTCGAGTTCTCCGTCTGTGCAATGAAGTTAGTGGAAAAAGTTAAGGTAATATATGTACCTAAAGAGGCAGTCAATAGTCAAGCTGTTTTTCTACAAGAACGCTGGACTGATATTAAACAAATTCCTCAGACACAAAGTGTTCATCTTGTTGAAGCTTTGGCCCAGGGTGTCCTGCTTGTGGCTAAAACTTCAAAAAGTGAGCCTAAAGAAATCTCCATGAATGGAAGCAGGCCTACAAGAGAAGAAAAGATTGTCCAATCACCTGTTCAACCTCACAACTTCCATCCACTGTGAACTATTCCCTGTACGTTGACGATATTGCCATCTACTGTCGAGGGTCCTCAATGTTCTTTATTGAGCGTCAACTGCAACTGGCCATCAACAAGCTCGTAACCTGGAGCAACGAAGTAGGATTTAAATTTTCACCCCAAAAAACAAGGGCCGTTCACTTTTGTTTTTTGAGAGGTCTCCATCCAGACCCAGACCTTACACTTTATGGATCCCCTATTTCAGTGGTGGACTCACATAAATTCTTGGGTCTGACATTTGATAGAAAATTATCATGGCTCCCTCATATTCGTAATTTAAAAGCGAGATGCTTACAAGCCATGAATGTTTTGCGCTCTATTTCCGCTACCAAATGGGGCGCTGATAGGCAGATGCTCTTGTTTTTATACGGCTCTCTAGTTAGATCTAAATTAGACTATGGAAGCATTGTTTATGCCTCAGCTTCAAAGAGCACTTTGAAGCTGTTAGATCCCGTCCATAACCGAGGCATAAGAATTGCCACAGGAGCTTTCCGCACAAGTCCGATAGAGAGCCTTTATGTGGAGGCTTCTGAACCCCCATTATGGTTTAGAAGAGCCAAACTCCTCCTCAAATATGCTCTTCGCGTATATGGTGAAAGTGAACATCCAGCTTTTGCCTGTTTTTTTGATAAACCTAGGTTTCCTCCCCATCACTCTTTTAGAAGCATTAATAATTGGTTCCAAAATCTTCTGGAGAGCCTGAACCTCCCATTTCCAGCCATGCATAGCCGAGAGGTCAGAGAGGTCCCTCCGTGGATCCTCCCCCAACCAGACATAAATTATAACTTATTTTCTGGGAAAAAATCAAATTTTATGGAAGCTGAAATTAACGCACTCTTCAAGGTTTTTTTAGAAACCCTTCCTGACGGCTTCCACATATATACAGATGGGTCCAAATCAGAGGACGGGGTTGGCTGTGCGTTCCTTATAGATAACAGTGTATTTTCATATCATTTGCCAAACGAGTTCTCCATCTTCTCAGCGGAATTGGTAGCCATAGCCAAAGCGTTAGAGTTCGCTTTTAATTATCCAAATTCAAACATCTGGATATTCACTGATTCACTGAGCGCTTTGCAATCTTTGGAATCATTTAATTCTATAAATCCGTTCGTTCAAAGAATCCAGGAATATCTTCATTACCTGGATTCTCAAGATACCAGTATTCATTTTGTCTGGATCCCTAGTCACATGGGTATCCTACAAAATGAACGGGTCGATAAGGCGGCAAAACACGCGGTTACTCATTTACCGATCTCTGAATTGCTTTCAATCCCCGAGCATTTGTACCCGGAGATTTCCAAAAAACTCAGATCTTCTTGGCAGGATTCTTGGCCTCTGAACCCTGCTAATAAATTATTTGAAATAAAGCCTGCCATCACACCGTGGTCATTACCTTGTCTAACAAACAGGCGAGAAGATGTCGTTCTTACTCGGCTTAGGATTGGTCATAGCCGTCTTACTCACCTCCATTTATTAAAAAAAGAACCAGCGCCATTGTGTTCTTGTGGAGCAATGCTGACTATTAAGCATATTCTAACCCAGTGCCCTTTACACACTAAGTTACGACGCTCATTAGGGCTGAATCATTCCTTAGATTTTTTGTTGGGGAACAACCCCATAATTTTTAAAAAAGTGTTTCTTTTTTTAAAAATTATTCATGTTTTTAAATTCATATAGTCATCCTTTTATTGCTTTTGCATTGTATATATTTGATCATTAAGTATAGTGCCATTTACACACTAATCATATTCATCAGTTTTTTTTAGGGGTCAACTCAGAAGGAAATAGTTTTTAATCACCTATTTTATAGTCAGTTAGTGCCCTTTACACACTAATGACTTACACAGCCCTATGCTAATATTTCTTATTACGGGCGAACCCTGGCGAAAAATGTCTGTTTTTAAATTTATTAATGATTTTAAAATCTCATAGTCATAGTTTTTATTGTTTGTCCATCTTTGTCACTCAAGTTTTTATAATTTTTTTTTTTTTTTTTTTTTTTTTTTTTTTTCATCTGATTTTTTAAAACTTTTGGCCCCTTAAACTGTGGGTTTTTAAACTTTCTGTCGGGCGCAAAATGGCCATAGCAGCCGACGCCCTAAAATTCCAATCAACCAACCAACCAACCAACCTGTTCAACCTATTCAAGTTGATGATTTTTATTGAAATCCTCATAGAAAGAAAGGCTTTCAGAGCATGTGTCCGAAACATTTCTGATGATGGATCCAGCCTTTGCCAAGTAGAATACGTGAAACAATTTGGGAAGATATGGATGTGGTCCACTGAAGAGATGTCGTGGGAACCACTGTTTTCCATAACTAGGAAGTTTTCATTTCCAACTGTCCTTAATGCTCGTGGTCACATGAGTTTTCAATAATCAAGTTACCCGTTCATGTAATGCTATTTGCAACACTTTTCTATTTATATTACATTGTTCCAAACTAAATGTGTGTTTTAACTCTCATTCATTGTCTTTTTTTAACAATCCACACAAAAATATTTGTTTTAGATAACACGGGTCACAACCGAAACAAAAACTTTGTGATTTATTTACTGCTAATGCTGTACCAGAAACTTATAGTTTTACTCATGTTTATTCTCAGTAACATTGCCTTTATATGTGGTAAAAAAGCATCATTCTATTTGAATTAATAGAACAGAGATTATCATTTTCTTTGTTAAGTCAAAAATACTAGTCCTTTTTGTGTCACAACCGAAACAACACTATTTACTATTTTTTCAGAAAACTGGTAGATTGTAATAATGAACTTATCTCATTTAACAGTAGTATTACAAAAGCCTTACATTTTCTTAAAGAAAAGTTTTGTGTGATCAGTTTTCACTCCATAATTATTGACTCTTAAAGGTGTGTGACTGTCACAACCGAAACCATGGATTGGCCCTATACTAATGGGGGAGATTTGCCTAAGTTGAGACAAACCGATTTAAAAAAAAAATTAAACAAATTTTTCTTTAAATTTTTTTGGTACCACTTGTTGTTAGCTTTCAGCACTTCGTCAAAGGAGGCAGCTGTTGTGTTATCGACGAGGCCGTAGCTGCAGCCGATTTCCCACGAAAAAATCCGGTAAGTTTTATTCACTTCTAAATAAAATGTATCACCAATGTCTCTACTAACTTTCTATCTTCCGACAGTTAGAAAGCTCATAGATCAACTAAATATTTCGATTGGTATATCGAGGGGTTGTTTTCATAGCATTATGTGCTTCATGCCGCCATTAGATTTTCTGTGGCGCTAGATGATATTGTCACGTGTCAAACGACGTCGTCCGAGAGTGGTAACACACTCGGATCTCCGTGATGAAGTTCGTAAACGAAAATCATTGGACGACAATCCGAGAGTTGGTCGAGAGAGATCGAGATTGGCGGACGGGGACCGACGTCATCAGGGAGTGAATGAGAGAAACGAGCGATGATGGATGAGAGATGGTGCTCGGAAAAACTCGAGAAATTGATGTTGGTTGATGAACGTGGACGACAGCAAAAGGGAGCGGCGAGAACGACTGCTCGACTGGAGAACGTCGCCTAAGTGAGTAAAGCAGCGGAGGAAGCGGCAAACCACTGCCACGAGCCGGCGACGAACGCCCATGCAGCCAGCCAGGGAACCGAAACCTGCTTTAATGGCGACGTTTTGCAACAGCGGCTCCAGCGTCTCGTGAGTGCCATCGCTGAGGAATTTCGCCAACTGATATCGTCAGAGACGAATGACGCCTACAGACAGGCAGAGAGAGTCTGCTCTCACCGCACGCAGACGACGACGTCCATGAAAGCCGAGGCGGGAGAAATATTGCCGACGAACCGACAAGTCGACTTCCTCGCCATGTACGTGTTACAATTTTACGGCAGTTATCAGTATTTTGCTGCGACGTGCGTGTGGACATTTGCACATTATCCGAGGCAACGTTTCCAGAGATTGCGGGAGGCAACAGAGTCGATAGCGCCTGGATAGGAGTCTTTCCGTTCTCGCTCGCGCATTATTACGAGCGAGGAACGGGGATAATTCTCCGCCTTTTCGCCGGCTTTTCTGTAAGCCACTCTCCCCGCCGCGACGAGTAATTTCGCCCAACGTCTCGCCCGTGCATGAGTGAACTTTTCTTTATGTTACACCGAATCCAGTCTTTCTTCCACTGACGGTCAGCACCCGAGATAAGCTATTGATACACCAATTTGAGCTATGGACTTTTATTCGCGCAGCGTAGATTCTTGACTTTAAGTCTTCGAATAATTTTCTTCTGCTCTCTTCCCTTTAGAGGGGAGTGGCTAAACCCAAGTGCGTAATCTTCCACGAGAGTTTTCACAACGAGGGATCTTCGTAGTTCTAGCGTGTAGTGTGCTACAGAAACGTAAAATTGTTCGTAACCAGAATAAAGCAAGATTTGTCAGACTGTGAGCGCTACTTATCGTTATATGCATGAAGTGCAAATCTTCGTCAGTGAGGTGTGTTCAAATTAAACGCTTCGGTTAATAAAACTGGGCCATATTTATTGTGAGTGTGCTACAGCTATAATAGAATAAAACTGTGCCCTATTTATTGTGCTAAAATATTTATTACTCATATATGACTGGGCGCCTTCAGCAGAAGTGAGTTCGCCTATTAGTTATAAGCTCGTCACTCGTCTAGCCCGACTTGTGATACATTCCTAAAGAAGTGCTGCATTGGGGAAACAGGTTGCGATTTCTACAAGAAGTAAAAACCACTGTCTTTCTCGTCGTGTGGTCACTAGTAACAGCAGACACTTCTTCCCTCATCGAAGGAGTTTTGCGACGTCATACTGGGCTTTGACTCTTTTCCCATTTGATGCTTGTTATATCAGATGAACGTTAATTTACAATTTTAATTCTTTTTCTTTTTCCACTGCGTAAAGTTATCTACTCTGAATAAATTCATTTATTTTCCTTATTTTGTCTACCGATCCCACTCTGTTCACATTAACACGAGACAGATATTCAAGATTATCATTTTCCTAAGTCGGGACAGCTTTAATTTTTAAGATGGGCCAGTGTTTTCTCAAGGAATAGCAAAAGAGAAATAAAAGCTAACAAAGTTGCCACAACAGAATGGTTTCCATAATATGCAAAGACCATATGCAGAATGGGCAGTGTATCCAGTGCAAAAGAAAGGGCAGTATATCCAGTGCAAAAGAATGGGCACATGAGACTGCATAACCACAGATAATGTCCGTTTTACTTGTTTGCATGGAGATTAAAAACCAAAAGTTGAAATCAAAAGTCAACCTAAGAAAATTTAAGTGGTCTTGGGCTCTTACCCTCATAAGATAGAACATTGTTACAATTATAAATAACTAACGATTCTTTCAGTATATAGTGCCCAAAGAATTTTTCCTGTATTGTATTAATAGCTTCTGTTGATGATTCATATACACGTATTACAATGTATTTCTTTAATGCGGTTTGGTCTCAACATATGCATTTTGGATTTGAATGGCGTGTTCAAGTGAGTTTTTTTTAATGCTTGGTACATCAGTATACCTCTAAAACTGTTAACTGATATCTTGGGATAACATAGATTAAAACAAATTCGTGTCGACTCATTGTTCGACAAGACTGTACAAAAAAACTGTATCTGTAATAAACTACTAACAAGGGAATCCCTCGAACATGTATGTCACAGATTTCCACCATATTGAAATATGTTACTTATCTGAAGCTATTATAGATGCTTGCAAAATAAGAGTGTTACATTTTGTTTTTTCAAAATAAACCGCGAAAACGAAAAAATTTGAGCATACATACCCATACAAAGACTATACGAGGATAGGCTATGTGGGATTGCCTTGTAAGTAGAGATGTTTAATATAAATCGGGACAGAAAACTAAAAACAAAACCGAAATAAATAATCGGGACAAAGGGCAATAAATCGGAACTGTTCTATAGAAATCGGGTTGATTGGACACTCCGAAGATGATATCTAAATGATGTACGGTAAATTTATATCCTATTGTGTCCTATCTCTACAAATAAACTGATAAAGGAAAAAGTTAGTGAGTTGTTCCTCTAGCGCTTTATTACATAACTTCCCAGTAGAAGACCACTGGATGTTAAAACTGGAAAGGCGTTACTATTGAAAAATCCTATCAATTGAATCGGTCATTTCAAAAGCTGCTTAAGTCACACAATTAGAATTTTTCAGGAATCAATAAAAACTGTCATTCACAAGTAAACGAGTTTTGAAGGACGTTTTTTTGGGTTGAACTTTAAAATATTGAAATATCGAATAATCTTTATAATTTATGAATAATAATTCTTATATATAAAATTCATTTTCCGTTTGTTTGCTTGTTTGTTTGCTTGTCCACTGACAGTTTTTGACATCGGATGGCGCCACCATCGCACTATTATTCCAAGATCTATAAAAGGAGGTTATGTCACGATCGCAAGATGTTATCCTCCATTTTGTTTCACACAGCTGGTTTAACGTGCTGATTACAAACTGTTTCTCTTATAAAGTTGCTTATTATTGAGAGCTTTTTTTTAAAAAAAAAAAAATTGGGTGGTTGGGTTGTAGTGCCTCGAACTGCAGGATTTCTTCAAGGGATGGTATTCGATAATTTAGATTTCCTTGTAATAAAAAACATGTATAAATCTTTATAAATTAATAAATTCTAAAATGCATGTGTGAAGATTTTTGTACTTTTTTATGAAAATACTTTTTTTACCATTTAATTTTATGAACTTTCTTTTAACGATCTATAAGTATTTCATCTTAACAATCCGATTTATTTTTCAAAATAAAAATTGTATATTTTCTCACAGAAAAGTCCTACCCCCCATAGTACAGGGTGATTAAAATTTAAGTTACCATTTCAAAAGTCGATAATTTGAAAATTACTCGTCAGAATGACCTGATATTTCAGCAGAACAATTGTGAGGCAATGGAATTTTGTTTGGCGAAGGAAAAAAATAGTTCCAAGATCTGCCGATAGATGGCGCTGGCAGGGCAATGTCGGAGATGCTAGGATCATAAGCCGCCATTTTCCAACAACGTGGCCGTCACGTTCCCCCGACTTAAACCCGTGTGATTTCTGGCTTTGGGGGTACCTGAAGAATGTTGTTTACAGCGGGCTGATTGAGAATCTGGCCGACTTGAAGGCAAGCATCACACCACATCCATTGCGTCAATACAGATACCCTCCGATCTGTTGTGGAGCATGCCATTTTGCGCTTCCAATTAGTAACGGAACAAGGCAGAGGGCATATCGAACAACTTCTGCCTTAATCATCAGTAAGATGTTTGTTCCATGAAGCTCTGTTTTTTGGCATTATCACTGTTGTCGCTGTAAACACGTATTCTTGTCTTTTCGCTAATAAATTTTTCGTAAACCCCTGAACTCTATTGTTTCCTTTTGGCTAACAACATTCCTATGTTTCACCATGGTTATTAGAAGTTAGTGGTTGGTCAACTCCTTTGTTCTCGACGCTAAAAACGTAATTGGGGAAAACTGCTCCCACTAGGTGGCTTCGATGTGTCAGTAGTCTATTGACTACCATACATTAAGCTTAGTTTCAATGGAGACCTTCGCCAGTGCTCATTTCTTTTGCTTATTTTTTAATTTTTAAGCACGGTTATTTTTTTAATTTTGGTATTATTTAATGTTGGGTATTTTTTTTTCTGTTTTATGAAAAGTTTTTGTATTGTGTGGTGTTTGAATATCTTTTAATTGGTTATTTTGTGTATGTTTTTTGAGTCGTTTTATTCTTAATATTTCTATGAATGAGTCGTCTATTAATTTTATTGTGTATTTTGTTACTGAGAACTTCTATTTTTATTATTGCGTAAATAATAAAAATAACATAACTTCTATTAATATTATAAAAATAACTAATTATTTTGGGTATATATTATGGTGAGGTTAGATTTTTTTATTCATTGAAATTATTTGATAATATTAATTTTTGGTATACAGACTTTAATGATAGATAATGTGGGCCTTATTTGGGTTTTTCTTATACCTCAAATAATTATTTTAATATTTTATTATTTTTTGTGATTTTATTATTCTCCATGTAATTGATTGTAAAAGTTAATGGGTGTTTGTATAGAGTTAATGGTGGTAATTAAAATGTCATCTCAATATTTTAATTAAATTTAGATATTTTGCTTATGTTGTGAGATATTTAATCATTAGTATTCCATATGGTTTATATAAATATTTGTGATGATAGGTGATAATGAACTACCCATAGATTCATCTGTTTGGGTACAAATTTTTTTAATGAAACATAAATTGATAGTTTTTATGATTTTTAATATTTTACTAAATGTAAATGTTTTTTAAATTCTTCTTTATGTTGCCTAATGTTGGCATAATTGGAATATATATATTTGGTATGTCTATTGTAAAAGTTTGGTCATGATATCAAGTTTGGTTGTTTGTATTATTATTCTTTATACCGATACTGAATTTTTTTTATGATTTAATTTAAAAAAATTATGATGTATATTAAAATATCTAGAAATTTTTACTAATTTCGTGATGATTCTATTGGTGTCAATTTTTTGTTATGCAATATCTATTTTATTTACTTTTTTCTAATTATTTTATTTTATTGATTAAGTTAAAAATTATTATTCAACAATTACAATTTTTTATAATTTTAAAAAATATATTTATTATTAATTAAATATAAGATGTTTTATCTAATTTGTAATGACAAAAAAAGATGTTTTTGGACATTAAAAAATACTTTTAGAAATTATTCTGAATTCCAAGATTGTCTTTTGTATTTTATATTCCCTACATTTAATTTTAATAAAATAATATTTTAAAAAAATTAAAAAAAATTGCTTTAATTCACTGAATTAGTAGCTGAATCAGCTACAACGTATAGTGAAAATGGACTATTGGTCTCATTTTATGCCACCTGGTGGTCTCCTTTGGCGCTAATAGCCTTTTGAGGAGGAGTTGACCAACCACTAACTTCTAATAACCATGGTTTCACGAATCCACTTTTGGTTTTCCCCCTGACATTACCCTGCCAGCGCTATCTCTCGGCAGATTTTGGAACTATTTTTTTCCTTCGCCAAACAAAATTCCATTGCCTCACAATTGTTCTTCTAAAATATCAGGTCATTCTGACGAGTAGTTTTCAAATTATCGATTTTTGAAATCGTAACTTTAATTATAATCACCCTGTATAATTGCTTTAAAAAATTTTATTAGAAATTAAGTTAACTTTAAAATTTAAAAACGAGATCATTATTTGTTAATATCGATTCGTTAATTTCAGCAAAGTTATTCATTATTTAAGCAAATAAAACTAGTAAATTTGTTTAGCAATTAAAAAGTTTTTACCAAAGTTTAAAAAAAAAAAATCTGAATTTGTATTTTTTCGTAAAACGTATGCAATTAGATTGTTTGTTTGACACTTCCCCTCGTGTCAACAGAATTTACATATCGGCAATTTTTATTAAAAAAAATTTAAATCACGTTTGTTGTACATTCTTGGTTGTAACTAAATTTCATTTGAACATTTGTTGTCGCAATGCTCACGGCTCAAGAGGGGCATCAATTTGAACGTTTGTTGTCGTAGTGCTTTTTCTACCAGAAACAAAGGATATACGAGATAATATCGCTATATTATAATTACTCATATATATGTATTCTCAATCTGCGACAATTCAATATTCTCTATGAGACCGGACTTTTGGGACACCGTGTATAAATTCGAACTTTTAAGTTAACTCTACGTACTACATAAACTGTTAGTAACAGGTTGTCGATGTTGCTGCGTTTTCATTGATTTTGCTGATATGTATAAAAGAACTATTGCGACAGCTTTTTGAAAGAGCGTTTCCATGTTAAAGAATAGAAGTGCTGCGCTCGGAGATTATGAAAATATCGTTTATGTTTGTCTAGACTGGTAATAATATTTAAGAGAAAAAGAAAAATTTCAAATTACACATTTCTCTTGGAGTAAAAATTTAAAAAAAAAACAAACAAAACAAAAAATCTTACTAATGTCAGACTACAAAGGTCACGTGGCTGTTCCATATCGCGGCCTGTCTTTTTCGTCTCATATCTGGCATGTGCTTCAAGCCAGCGGCAACAATGTTTAAATGTGCAGCAATAAATGACGTATTTATTCATCCCTCGTTTAAAAGAATCTGAAATTCATCAGAAACTTCAAAGACAGTTCACTTCAAGGTCTGTGTATATAAGGTCTCGGCGAAACTTTTCTAAAACTCGACCGAGTCTGCGCATGATGTCACTGCAACCGAGAAAGCTATTCACTAGCATTTCTAAATGGTACTTAATATATCCATCAGATGACTTACTCATTCCATTAAAGAAATGCAATGTTATATTTGAAAATTTTGTCGGCAACAGGATTAAGAAAGATGAAAATATTATTTCTATCATTAGTAATCTTGCTTATACTTCATTGCTAAGTAATGAAAAAATTCCTATTGAAGTTGTTAAAAAATATATTCGATTTAGAATCTATATTAGACTTAGAGAGTTACAAAAAAAATTTGGTCGGATGTGAATAGAAAGAAAAAGGAAAAGAAAATAAATCAGTTACTAATTGAAATATTTAAAAAGGAATGTTTTCATTATTCATTTTTTCTTTTTTTTATGTATGATTGCTAGTGGAACATATTTAATTTTTTTTTTAAAATCTTGTACCATTTTCTTCATATTAAACATAAATTTGAAATTCGAAACTGGTTTATTTTCCTTTCTCTAATAAATAATTAGGTCTTAACAAAACTGACAGTGCTAACACGCACGTACGCAATTGTCTACTATCTAACAGTGGCAATGACGTCAGACCACGTGACTGGGAACTGCGCATGGCGAGACCTTGTTACACAGACCTTGGTTCACCGAGTCATGTTTGTCTCCATCATCCGTCTTTGGTTGATGCCAAAAGTTTGAAGGAGGGCGAGAATCCACCAGCAATGAACCTCATAAGGCAAGGCCAGCAACTGCTGTCAATGATGGCATCATCGCACAAACAAATGGGCTGATAAGGGACAACACGCGGATTCATGTCCGAAAATTGGCTTCAATACTGAACATCAGCACTGACAGTGTGGAGACCATTATCCACGATAAGCGGAAATTCAACAAGATCTGTGCCAGATGGGTCCCTAAGCAACTCTCCGAGGATCACAAAACCACCCGGATGGAAATCTGTTTCATGCTGCTAAAGCGATATGACAGGGAAGGTGACATAAGGCGTATTGTGACCATCGATGAGACATGGATTCATGACCATACTCCTGAAAGCAAGCGTACGAGCATGTAGTAGCAACACACTGACTCACCACGACCCAAGAAATTCAAGTTGACACCGTCGACAACGAAAGTGATGGCGACTGTATTCTGGGACATTAAGTGTATCATTCATGTCGATTTTCTGGAAGAATGTCGAACCATACATGCACCTTACTACTGTGATATTTTGAGGACGTCCCTGAAGCCGGCATTAAGGAAAAAGCAACCAGGACTGCTTAACAGTGCTTACCATTATTATTATTATAATTATTATTGCTATTTTGGAAAAACCAAATTCGGATCAAGTCCGGAAGCCAAGAGAAGGCCAAGACTAAGGGACTCAAATGCAAGGAAGGGAAAAATTTACTGCTCGTGAGAGTATTAATGTTTGTGTGTTGGAATTCCTTTCTATGTGAAAAGTTTTTAATATTGTGGCTTTCTGTAAGGTTTCATATAAGTGTGGGTTTAAAATTCAGTGTTGATAGGCTTTTGTGTAAAGAGTGCGGAATATCCCGAGTAGCAGAAAGAATGATAGGAACAATTTGTACTTTGGTAACTCCCCAAAGGCGTTTTATTTCGGTTGCAAGATCCATTTATGTTGTCTGTGTATGCCTTTTGTAAATTATATATGTTTAGAGATGGAACTATCAATTATGTAGGTCGCTTCGTTTTGCTTATCTATGAGTGTAATATCTGATCTGTTATGAGGGATAGCTTTGTCAGTGATTATAGCTCTATCAAGATATAATTTGTCTGGGATATATTTATAGTTTGGAATGTTTGCGTATCTTAGCGAGATGTTATGTATTATGTTGATTATGTTGGTATCTAGTGAAGTCTGTGTAAATAGTCTGTCTGCGTGAATATTTTGAATGATTTCCTCTGTGATATGGTATTTCCTGCAAGACCTATTATTATTATTATTATTATTATTATTATTATTATTATTATTGTTGTTGTTGTTAGTAGTAGTATTAATTTTGGAATTTTCAGCTGCTGTGTCAAAAATGAGAATTGCGCTGCATTTGTTGAATTAATTTGGAATACGAAAGATATAATTCAAAGTACGAGCTTTGGAATTATTTATTCACTGCAAGCACTGCACTTTGCCAAAGTGACTATGGAATTTGTTATCTGACCACCGTTTATCCTTGGAAACGCTGTGAATTTATTTTTAGTCTTTTCATTCAAGTCATAACATTAAATGGACAAACCATTCGCTCGAATATTAATTATGCGTTTTCATTCCTTTCATCGTTCTCCCTCCGAGTCTCTTCTTTATGTTGAGTTGATATTTTGGCCACGATAATAAAAATAATTGAACGCCGCGTAAAACGAGCTGGAGACGTATGCAAGCATGGAATTGTAAATGGAGGAGAGGGCTTTTGAAAAGGAAGATTAAAGGCCGACCGCTGTTATCTTTCACCACGTTTCCTGTATTGACACTCGTTCCATTGTGTTGGAAACCACTTGGGCGAATGAATTCACGCCTCGGGACCGAACTCTCCTCGTTGATCAGATGGAGTTTATCATTGACAACATCGACAATAGACTACTACGTGAGGTTTGTCTCCCCGCCGAGCGACAGCCCTGAATTAGAGACAGTCGCTGATAGGAACCTCTCCTCAATTATTGAATAAACTATCGCCGCTTCACATCGCTGATACGAGGAACGAAATGAACTAATCAATCGTCGAAAACCTAACTCAAAAAATTGTTTACAGTGCATACTATGTTGACATTGCATTTTAATCCGGAAGTTTGAGTGATGACGCTACGTCAATAATTTTCGATCTTGTTAAGAGTTTAATTTTGGGAGCAGTACCATATTCGTGTAAACATTTCAAATAGGTTAATCTTCGCAGATTTAATTTTTTTAAGTACGAAATGGCTCTTCTACTTCTGAATGTTTGTGTCATTAAAATCATTTGTTTTAATTGGATTTTAACTGCTACAGGTTAAAACAGAAGTTTTAACTTTTTAACTGTTTTAACAGAAGTTTCAAAATTAGTTGCCAACAGGTGGAGCTGCAGGCTGTAGTCGCAGTACAGAGTCCGAGAAATAGACTATAAACTGTCCTTTGCAAGTGTGAGGTAAAAATGCCCTATGAACATAGGTCGTATTCCAATTAAGTACAAAATTACAACAGATCAAACTTTTATTAGTGTAGTAAAACATAGATAAACAGAACACATGAATAGACGATTTAGTATAATAATAAGTGCCCAAAATGTGGTCCTTGAGTTTGAACATACCCACGACACCAACGAATCAACGAGCTATGGCATTGTTATTGCGAATCTGATTGGCCGCATCCATTATCCGTTGGAATAACTGTTCATGAAGTATTGGATTTAGACCAGGGGACCTGGTAGGCCATGCGATGGGATTTCCACGACCAATCTATTTTTTGAGATAATGCATGCATCATGTTGGGATAATTGTATGAAATTTGACTACACTTTCAAAACTTTGATCTCTTACAGTTCTGTGACGAGGTGAAATGACCTATGTTCATATACCAGTTATCACTTAAAATAGCCTCCCTGACAAAATGCGGAAGTTTATTACATTCAGTGTGAATCGCCTTGTATACAAGAATCATACAGAGTGGTCCTGAAATAGTTGGTCGAAATCAGGGATCAATTCGTAGCAGTATTTCTATAGAATCCATATGGTGCAAAAGTTAAAAATGTAAGATCCACACTAATTTTGCTGACGATTTCTGGCAAGGATGGCTGTTGACGATATCTGCCATGAAGAATTCTACGGAGACTTGTTACTCTAGAAGGAACGGTGAATACGCAGAACAGTCTCTCATAGGGCGCATGAACAGCTGTTGCATTCCGATTACTTTTCTGGGCCGGATTTTTTTTGAAGAATTGAGGTCCTATAGCCTAAGGTATTCAGTTACGAGTAGACGATACTGTTAACTTCTTGCAAAAACGAGGATGTTTTACAGAACAAGATGAAGCATTACTTCATGTTGGTCGACATGTGAAAGAACTCTTTTGCCAATTTCGGTGATGATCGTGCCATCTCTAGAAGTCTACCAAGCGCTTGAGTTTTCCATTTTCAGGACTCGACCTTTGATTTCTGGCTGCGGGAATTCTTGGAAGATCAGGGGAACGAACGGACACTGCCTACTTTAAAAACTCTAGTTTCCATTCAATGCTCATAAAGGCTAGTTTCCATTCACCGCTTTTTTTTTCGGCGACTTATAACGTGCAGCGACTTTCGGGCGTGCATATAAAAAGCGTGACATTTTCCAAACATGTCAGGTTATTTTCCAAAGAAAGTTTTTTCAAGCGTTTTTTGATTCTAATCTAATCTGATTGGTGGAATTATGTTTGAAAACATGGCATCTGCAGCCGCACCGACAATCAGTGCATTTTAGTGATCTGATGAGCCTGGATTTAGGCTTTCATTTCTCTAATCAGCTTTTCTTTAAGTAAGCGCATTTGTTTCGAGTCATTCAACATTTTCGACTTTATTTTTTCCAAGGTATTGGGGAAAGTAAAGCCAAGCAAACAATGACATTGTGACGTGCCAGTGTACTGGTAGTCACTTGTTGTCCGAGAGAAGAGAGAATGAAGGGGGAAATATCTTTGGAATTTATTTGCGTATTTACGTATTAGTGTTAGGTAGCCAAGAAATCCGCTATATGGTTTGTAGCTGTTGTTATAAGTGTTGTTTTGTCGTTATGTTAAGGATATAGGTGCGTCAAGTAATTGGTTGTTTTAGTCATTTGTTGTTAGCGTGTGAGCGATCGTAATTAATCCTCTGTTGGAAGCTGCGTTTGTTAGGATTTTTCCGAGAAAATCGCCTCAGCTTCCAACAGAGGATTGTTGCGATCGTGTTCAGAGAAGTATTTTTACGTCACGGTTTTGTTGAATGTTAAATATATATTTTTTTTTATTCTTTTTTTTTTCGGTATAAAAAAAAAAATTTCTGGCCGGGAGTGGTATAGTTGTGTTTTTCTGCTCAGGTCGATTTCCCTTGACTATATCGTTCGAACTGAAGATATGGAGAGGGAACAACTATTATTTAGATTATAAACATTTTATTTGTAATATGTCTAATGTAATTATGTTGTTTATTATTCTGCGCTGGAAACCGAACCTGGATACATGATGAATTGTCGTAGGAGTACTGGATCTAAGTTGTTTAAATGGAAGTCGAAGCAATGACGCCGCCATGATGTCGACAAATATGATAACGATGATGGAAATAGCAGTTCATTCGTCATTGGAGTCGGTAATGCTGATGTTTTGAAGATTATTGGTGAGTGTTTTGACTATTATTATAACAACGTGCGGAGGATTAAACGAACACTCGGAAACGTCTAGTTCTAGCGTGCCGACGGTCCTCCCGCCGAGAGCAATCGCCACGAAGATTCTAAGTGTCGTCACTGCACGTACACGCTGTTTATAGCGTAGCTTTCAAAAGAACCCAGAACTGTCAGCTATTTCCGCGACCTTTTAAGTATGCTGTTTACTCTGTTTATAGTTATAATTATAAACTGTTAAGTCAGAGTATTAAGCACTTAGTTCAAAAATATGTATCGGTCACGCTGTACGCAGGTAACTCAGTCAGAGGGGAGTATTGCCCAAGTTCGCTGCATCAGTAGATTGTATGTTAAAAAAATAAATCACTGAAAACGGTGACGGAACTTTCGACTTGCCAGTGGCCTCTAAGTCGGGTTCTCCCGCGCTGGCCAAGAGTGGTCTCTGCACCTCTCTCCTAATTGCCCTAGCAAAGGAGGTGCGCTATGCCGTCGTGCGTTAATGAAGAAGGAATACTTATGCGGGAGCGCGCGGAGTTTCCTGACAAATGTGGCCAGGAGTTTTATACTCCCTCAGTAATGGCGCTGGGACCTCCATGTATGTAGACCTTGATCTATTTCTGAACCCGAGTGCCGGTAAAGCTTTAGTTTGTAAATCGGATCTGCCACTCTGAATAATGTCAATGTTCTCTTGTTGTATTTTGATATTTTAAGGGGCCCCTCTACTTAATATGATAAGCGTTAAAATAGTTAATATGTATAATGTTGATAGATTTTTAAGTCTAAATGGAAATAAAGAGTTATAGTGCAATGAATATCACATTGTCAAGGATCATTTCGTAGTAATTGGTCTCGAACTCTTAGCACCCCTTACCCAACGCCATACCTCGTGTTCGAGTTTGACGGAACCATATCGATTGTGGGGGTGGGGGACGCTACAACATTAAGTGACAACGACTTGGCGAAGACATGGCCCAGGATGCTTAGTGAACTTGGTTATGTCTGATTGTTTGCAAACAATAAAACGTGCGGAAAAGTCGCCTAAAAATGCCCGAATGTTGCTGATTGGAAAAACATTCTCGCTCGGTGTTTTCAACGTTAGTGAAACTGCGGGCCGATAAAATTTTTTTTATAGACGAGGGCCTGGTCCCAACAGATTTACTCGTTAATGTATGAAACTGCATATGGGTCGTTCATAAATTACGTAACGCTTAAGGGGGATGTTTTGGATAGCGGTACGCAGCGTTATGGAGGGGTGGGCGACCACGCAAATTTCTTAATAAATAAGATATAAAAACAAGCGATAAAGATAAAGCGGTTACTTATTAAAAAATTTCAATGCATGAACGCATCCGGGATAATCAATATCATCGCGCTACTTGCGTTAAACGTCAGTTGTAACTTAGCGATCGTTCAGACTGAACGTGCATTTGTGTTTCATTACTGTTCGAAGTTTCTTTTCATGGTGTTTAATGTGATTTCCTGAGCTAATATCAAATAGAACTGCAGATATATAACAGTGAGTAGCGTTTATCATTATCAATAGGGGAGAATGGGGCAAAATGGATATAGGGGGCAAAGCGGATCAGCCAAATATTTCCCTTTTTCCAGATAAAAGGCACGACGTGTACCTTTCTGTGTGTTGCCTAGTCAGTGCACACACAGTACAAGTCATCGTGGGACGTGTTAAGACCGACGAAGTAAATTATGTAAGTTAATGTGTTTTTATGCGAGTTTCGTAAAATTTACAATGTTTCATCATTTAGCTGCTTCCAGGTTTACCAGGTTGTATTTTTTCAACTTAATCTTTGTTGTAGTTAAAGAGTATTTATTTATCATTAAGTTTAACACTTTATATTAATGTTAGCCGTTTCAGAAAGAGGTCCATTGCTTTACATGCCATTAACAAAGCATATATAACAAATTATTTATTTTAAGATGGCTTATTCGATATACGAAATATGGTTATTTGTCTCGTTTCTTTAATACCGCGTGTTTCAGCAACGCAAAAGTTATCGCTCCTTGCAAAGAACTAAGCAACCATGAAAGAATCTATTAGTGTTAGTTTATTTGACCGTCCCGGGTCTGATTTGGCCATTATAGTGAATAACAGTTGAATAGCAAAACATATCTAATACAAGTCAGAGTCAAAAAACCGTGGACACACTGTTCTTAGAGAAAAGTTTACATTTGTCGGTGTACAAATAAATGACAATAGTGTTTGATAAGTGTAAATTTTTAATCTAATGTACTTTTAAATCTGTTATGTACGTCTGTAAAAAACCAGAGCAAAATACGTACTAGAACAAATTTTAAAAATTCAAACAAAAAATAACAACAAATCAAAAAAAGCGTGGACACTCCAACTTGGAGTCATAATACTGTGGACAAGGCTGATTTGCTTTATCAATCATGCCTCTACAACCCCAATGATTGAATGGAATCGTCTCGTTTACATATCAGGTGATTGTAGACATTTCAACGGTAAAAACATTGACATTGGCGCCCGGAAAAGTTCTCTGTGTTAACACAAGAAATCAAATTATTAAACATCACAAAGCGGGCTTGTCAATGCGACAAATTGGTGAAATTCTTGGAGTTTCAAAAAGTGCGGTTAATAAATTGATCCAACAGTAAAAAACAACGGGTAACGTGGATATTAGAAAATCATCAGGCCGCCCGAAAAAGACCTCTGCTCGCGATGACAGACAACTGAAAACCAAATTAAATCCAACCGCTTTACCCCAACATCAGAATTGTCGAAAAAATGGCAGGACATGATTAAAACACCGGTATCCACATCCACAACAAGGCGAAGAATCCACCAGCTTGGCTACAAATTTTACAAGGCCAAAGAGAAGCCATTTCTCACATCGAAACAAAAACGATATCGTTTGCTGTGGGCCAAGGAGCGACTCAACTGGACCGAAAACCAGTGGAAAAAAGTTATTTTTAGCAACGAATCTACGTTTCATTTGTCTGTTGGGTGTCAAACTGGAAATACGGTGATTCGTTCGAAAAATGAGGCGAATCATCTTGCATGTCTGAAACGCAGTGTTAAGTTTCCAGCATCCCTTATGGTTTGGGGATGTATAAGCAGCCAAGGTGTTGGGAAACTGCATTTCGTGGAAGGGACAGTGAATGCAGCAAAGTACCAGACCATTTTGGACGGAAATTTGCGTTCTTCAATTGCAAAATTCAAGTTGGGTGGGTCATGGTGCAATATTTCAGCAGGATGGAGCATCATGCCATACAGCGAAGACGACTAAGGAATGGTTTGCCGTGAACAGAATTAACGTGATGGATTGGCCTTCCAGTTCACCAGACATGAACCCTATCGAAATTATCTGGGGTATTTTGAAGGCTAAAGTTCAAACAAAGCAACCAACAACCAAGAATCAACTGAAGGAGTAGCTGCAGCAACTGTGGGACGATGTAAAGCCTGAATTGTGCAACCAACTTGTTTGTTCCATACCAAAACGTCTGCAAGCTTTAATTAATGCAAAAGGCGATGTTACAAAATATTAGTAACAATGTATAATTATAATTGACAAGGTGTCCACAGTATTATGACTCCAAATTGGAGTGTCCACGCTTTTTTGATTTGTTGTTATTTTTTGTTTGAATTTTAAAATTTGTTGCAGTACATATTTTGCTCTGATTTTTTTACAGACGTACATAACAGATCCAAAAGTACATTTGATTAAAAATTTACACTTATTGTCATTTATTTGTACACCGACAAATGCAAACTTTTCTCTATAAACAGAGTGTCCATGGTTTTTTGACTTTGACTTGTACTATCCGCGTGTTGTTAAAATCATTTTAATCATCGCTTTTGTTAAAATCATCGCATTCGGGTTGTTGCAAATCATACTCTCCAATCCAGAATTCCGATGAGACTCAACGGAGCTCATCAGAGAATTTAACAATAGTTTCGATGCAATCGGTTGTCTCTGATTCCATCACTGTTGATTTTAAAAACACGCGGTATAATTCTCTTATCCGTCTGTCCGTCCGAGGCCAACAAAGAAAGTTACAACAATCCGTCCGCAGCCAGGGATTGTTGTGGCAAGACAATACTCCGTCATTTAATAAATAAACTGAAAAAAAAATAATAGTTCTCTTGGTCTGTCCAAAGCCAGGGATTGTTGTGGTAAGATAATACTCTAAAGGGCTGTATCTTTTGAACGGGAATAGGTAGCCAGTTGAAATTTTATCCGAATATGTGTTATTATGGCAAATTGTCTAACAAACAATAAAAAATGTAAAAAGTATTTTTCTGTTGTTGTTGTTTGTTTTTTTTTGTTCTATTGTAAAAACGCTTATACATACAAGCGTCAAACTTGGCATGATTGTAGTTCAGACTCTAAAGTATTACAACAAATAATGAAAAACTGGCCAAGTGTGAGTTGGACTTGCGCAACGCCAAACATAAAAATCTATTTTCAGGTGATCTGTTAATTTAAGATTTGAAAACTTTTTTGTTCAAAGCGCTTTTGTTCAAATTACAAAGTAAACAATCTAAGAAGTGCGCGAGTTTAATTTATTGTTCAAAGCGCTTATTTTATAAATTTCGACACTTAAACTATTATAGATTTTATGTCTATAAAAGCGAAAATCGAAAACACAGTGCCACACCCTCCAGAATCTGGCATATTTTGGTAAATATATAGTAGTACGGAACCCTCGATGTGCGAGTCCGACTGGCACTTGCCCAATTTATTTTATATGCAGATGAACAGTAGCCTATATTGTTGCAGAATATAAGTTTTGAAAACATTGTTGCTCCACTTTCATTTCTTTACCCTTCAACTTGTACGGTTGACACCCGTTATGCGACGGGTGGAATTCTAGTGAAATAGATTTTGCCTTGGATCTGAATGTACGCTACTGAAACGTGACGTCACAACTAATCACGAGGCGTTCGCAGTCACTTGACAAAGTTTACTTTTTTTACCTTGTTAATTATTGCACTTTTCAAGAAATCAATTTATTTATTTATTTTTTCACCACATATAAGTTGCTAATCAAGTTTTATTGAAATTCTACGAATGTGTGGTTACATTGTATAGAATAGATGGCGGAGCAAAAAGCCTGTGTCCGGAAGCCAAAGGCAACTGCGCAGAGGCGCGAATTTCGAGACCTGGGAGAGAGGGACGAAAAAGAGAGACAGAAAGCATGAGCCAGCGACCGACGATGGATCGGAGAAGAGACCTCCTGAACAGCGGATCATTTCAGAGAACCGCCAAAGCATGCAATACTTTCAATGTTCGGAAACAATAATATTTGGAGTCCTGGAACTTTCTTCGGTGAACGTGCCACCGACTCTTTACCCATACTCGCTCCCGAGAACTCTGAAACGAACAACGAAAGCTCGCAAAGCTTAGGGCGTAATGAACATTTTACGGTTTTCTTTGACTCAGTAGCTAACGAGGAAACAAGTGACCAGCTGGCGCGAGCAGGAGCTCTCGCGCAACATTTGGTGGCCAACGAAGCACCGAAATCGGCCGCGACGTCCGCCGAGATGACTCGCCTTCCTTCAAGCGAGGATTCATTGGACCCCGTCGCAACAAACTTGGAGTACCTTCAGCGAACTCGGTGGCTGCAGACATTGTGCCCATTTTACAACGTGACCCGCAACGTGGTATACATTCAAGGCTTGTCGAAATCCACTGGACCGCCACTCCGCCTCCCAGACGACGAAGCTTCGGATTCCCAAACTACGACTTGGACTCTGGTTATGCCGTGAGGAATCGAAGCCTTTCTGCAAGAGGACTTAGGTGCGTTCTACAATTCACAGAGGTAAGCTGGCTCACATTTTATTAGCTATCTGTTCTCATATAACGGCTACTATCGCCTATTCTCCCACGCCGAGTCTCGTGCGCGTTTATTTGCCTATGTGCGACTGATTTTGCCTTATTATTCATTGCAGGATTTGCTTAAGCTATCCCTGTCAATAAACGCTTTGCGTCGCTGCCTTCTGGGGAAGGAAGTCCCGTGTCGCAGCACATTTTTCACCCGTACCGAGGAGCCAACTCCAGGAATATTATAATTCTAGCTCATGATATATGTGTATTTCATTAGAAGCGCCTTAAGCGCTTTCTTCCTTTCTCAAGACACTATTTAATGTAAACCAGTGCAGAGTCTTGTACTATCTGCGCTGCTAAGCCGAGTTCTCTCGTTAATTTAACGTTAGTGCCTCAGATCATTTGCAATTCTTGGTATTAGAATTGTCCTTTAGATTGTGTACGAGCTTTGAGCTCCATAAAACGTTAATCCTCGTGTTAGAGGATACGTTTTTCCCCCCTTCAGGGGACTCTTGTACTTATCTTTATTTTTCTTCTAATTTTGTATGTTAATCTTTTTGTTAATTAATAAAATTAATAATGTGGCTACATCGCTGTTATTTATTTAACTATTTAAAACATATTCCACTGCGCTACAAAATCTACGTGACATTTGTTCTTGATCCACTGTCGCAAATGTTCAGGGTTGTCGTGTAGCTGTCTGAATTAGTGGTTTCAGTGATCGAAGAAGACTGTTAGAATAACTTCGTCTGAAGTCTGGCTGCACGCGGAACTTCTTTGGCGGCAGCGATGCGCTATGCTTTTATTGCTTACTGGAAAACGACGGACTTCTAGGCCGTCATAGTGACCCCATGACCCTCACCTGTTACAATACTCTGCAGAAATTCCTCGCCCTCCTGGGTTCGGTTAAAATGAGTTTGTGCTAGCCGTACCCTACTGCACTTACTTTACGGTACTGCAAGTGCTGAAAGGTTAAGGTGTGGACTCCGCTATGACTAATATTCGTCAGAGGAGCAATCTCATTCTCTGTGTTGCATTCGTTGCCTTGAAGAAGTTCATTGACCTTGGCAATACTCCCTGGAGGGATGACACGATGCGCCTCCAAAGAACGAAATCGCCCAGAACGAAATCGTGCAGACCATATTCTAGCTTTAAACTCAGACAGTTCTACCCATAAAGAGCACTTATTCGGCGTTAATTTTGGCTCTTGATTGCTTTTCCACCGTGAAAAACCGAATAACTGCTGGTTGATTTTGCTTGGACATTTCCATCTTGTATACTTGTTCTCTGCTGCCCAGACCGACAAGAATGGCACTTGTTGCCGATTGTCGCGTGCCCCATCGCTGTTGATTATTGCTAACTGTTTTCGATGTTACAGGATTCCATTTTTTCATTCAAGTAATATCATTCCTGATGTTTGGAGCATCAGCTCCGGTTTCTATTTATTATTTATTAGGATTCCAGTTGTTTTCATTTGACCGGCCCTCATATTAACTACCCTGTACTTAAACCCTTATAAAACGAAGGAGAGAGTTTCCTCAAAATGAAACATATAGGAACTACAAAATAAAGTGAGATGGAAAAAATGAAAAATGCGAGATGGAAAAAATGAAAAACGAAAGAAGAAAAATAGGCAGATGTAATCTCTTTCGAATTTCTAATCTAAATTCAACATTTACAAGCCAAGAGGATATAAAGTACGTTTTTTAGATTTTATTTCAGATTCTTTCTAGGCTGTTTTACATTTAAATGGAAAGATTTTGCGGTTGAAAGCATTATTCACTTGATCGCTATTTTTCTTCTTTTAATAGCTTAACCAAACGAATCTATTATTGTAATATCAAAAACTCAAAATGAAATCTTATAAATACATGGTGTCTCATAATTTTGCTTATGTAAAGCTGCTAATGTAGAACCAAAGTCATAACTGTTTAGCATGTCAACGAATATGACTTTGACTCTTCCAGAATATGCTCTGCTGGTAAAATTATTTTACCAAAATGGTGAATCTGCTACTGACGCTTTGCGAAAAATTATTTTTTGCGAAATGTTACACGTAACATTCCAAGGCATACACAGATTTCAACCGTTAAACATGCTATTTTACGCTTACAGATAATAGTAGAAAATGGCGGCCATCATTTTGAGCACGTTTTGTAATCATTAGTCAAATAAATTGTGTTGTTCATGTTACGTTCTCTATAAAGCTGCAGAGAGTTGTTAGGAATCTGTGGTAACATATCTAAATATGGCGCGCGCGTTCATTTCAGGTGAGCTATCACATGAATTCGGTTAAGGCAGGAGTGAAAACCCAGTGATGGGTGTGTTCGAAGAACAGCCACTGGTGAATTTCTCGAGAATCAGAGAATTCTCCGTGAAACACGAGAGAATTCGAGAATTCACGTATGTCTC
>JAHWFO010060970.1:13669253-13682348 GCA_023313115.1 Rhysida immarginata | reverse complement strand
ATCTTCTGAAATTTGACTCGCAGTTTTCAAGGTTGGGAGTCAAATTTCAGAAGATGCGAGTCAAAATTTAGATTCTTTCTAACTTCCATATTTTTACATGCATCCACAAATCTCTATAATTGCTGCCATATTTAATTAGAAATGTAAACAAGGCCACATGTGACAAAATGAAGTGAGTTTAAAATGTGATGAGAAAGATATGGGCTGATGATATTCAAATTACCAAGTCAATTTTGACTCGCCGATCAAAAAATCACGAGTCAATGTTTAGCAAAAATGCCTATTTGACGCGTAAATTGCGAGTAAGCGCAAACCCTGATATATAAGCAAACATTAATATTTTGTTAACGTCCTTCTTCCTCCCCTTCATTTTACTGTTCAATTTTAGCACAGTTTGGACTTCCCCTCCCCTCAGTCAAGTGAGTGACCCCCTTATATGTAGATAAATGTAAGCTTTAAATGTAAATTCTTTAAACAGTAAGCTTTTGGTATTAATGATGCAATATTTCTTTTTTTTTTAAGTTCCTTATTGTCCTTTTTGGAAACATGTACTTCCATTCTGGGAAAAACGAAGTGATAAGAACATCATGTTTATTAAATATGAGGACCTTCATAAGGTAAAAGAAAATAATTACACTAAATCTGAAACATTTAATATGAAACTTATAAAACTTGCATTTACAAATTTAAGGATTTACGAAGTGTTATTTATCAAGTTGCGGATTTTCTTGATAAGACTCTCTCTGAAGAGGATGTTGATAATCTCTTAGAACATTGTAGCTTTGTAAGCATGCAGTCTAATCCTATGGTTAACTACAATCATTGGCAGGAGCTTGGACTGAGCAAAAAAGAGGCATCAAAATTTCTTAGAAAAGGTAACTATTTAATATGCAAGTATTTCCTTTTTATCAATAAGTTTAGCTTTAAAAGACTTTTTTTTTTTATTTTTGAATTAAAATCCAATATGCAGGTTGAACTTTATAGTTTCATTATTACGGTAGATTAGCAAAATTAAATTATTCTAATTGTTTCTGTAAAATAGATAAGTTACTTCTTAAAGGCACTAGCTGTTAGAATGAATAATTAAAAGCCTACATGAATTTAATCTTTCAGGCATATCTATGTATTTTTAAGTTTGTAAAAAATAAACATGCAAATAAGATTGTGTTAAGTTCTCACACTATCAGGTGAAATGGAAGAGTTCACTTTATCGTGCTCAATACGTAGGGATAGGAGGAAAATTTTTCTTAAAATGCTCTAATTTTCTTAAATCCTGGCACTTCAATAATAGGCTGCAAGGAGCGGTTGCGAGCAGGCTTGAGTGAAAAAAAACCAGCTCACAGATGGTGCATGAGGGTATAAAGTATACTATTTCTATGACAATAGCGCGATAAAGTGAAGTCTTCCATTTCACCTTACAGTAGGAGAACTCTACAGAATAGAAAAAGCTGAAAATCATTATTCAACAAAAATATCAGCAATATAAGAATGGTTCCAAATTTTAGGATGAGATTCCTGTTAGGATCAGGAAAAAAAAATTCAAGGAGATTTCTGTAGTTCTATGCACTTATATCTGGAAATGCTCAGTGAACCCAAACACAGCATTTATTATATAATAATAAAATCAAGATAGTAAGGCACATGGACCTCTGAATCAGTAAATCCTCAAAGCAGCCCATATTGATCTGAATTCAAGTGCCCACATGTCTCATTCATAGACTGAAGAAGCCTTTTGAATCTTCATTTTGCATCCAAACATCATTTCATGGTTCGCACATCAAGAATAAGCTCGGGGTACACGACACTTCCAAATATCCCCCTAAGTACACATCAAAGCCGCTTAGATTCATATAACAGGTCCCTCTTGACCAGTTCATCTGCTGGGAAGGTATTGTTCAGATTTTAGTAATCCTATAACTGAAGTGGACTGGAGATGCTCATTGTATTCCAGTAGTGCATCTTCTAATAAGACAGGCATTATACGTTCTCCAAAAATACAAAGCTGTGCTGATGACGAGATTGACCATTCCATGTAGATTATTCTCCGTCCACAAGTTACTGTTGTGGAACTTGAGTCATAAGAGCATTTGTATCGAATGCTGATTTGTCCATGAAGAGGACTATTGATAGAATATCTTGACTGGATTTCTTTGTAGTGCTCCTTATATTCTTTTCAGCTTTCACCCACACCCTTATAACAGGCCAAACATCACTGATTAAAAGTAAGTAAATTAGAAAAAAAAGATGGGTATTTTATTTGATGAAATTCCATAGTTTAATAAAAAATAACAATATCCTCGATATGTGCATTACTTTTCAGAAATTGAAATGCATAACAATAAATGTTTAATGTCATTTATATGCATTTGAATGTCATAAAAATTGTTTTTCATGTTTATATTTATAATTAGGTCAAGTTGGTGATTGGCAAAATTACTTCACTCCTGGTTTAAATGTGGCCATTGAAGAATGGATTCATCGCAATTCCAGCGAAACCGGTTTGACATTTGACTACACAATACCACAAAGAAGTACTGTAACGGAAAACGCAGCAGCATAATGGCTTTATTTTAATTGTCAACAAAAATTTTGTACAAATTTTATAAAGATTATTTTTGCAATATTCACATAATATTGCATCTAGTCAGTTAAAAAAAGGAAACATATTTTTCAACTAGATGAAACAACATTATTTGATTCCTGGAATATTTAGGTATCATTTTTGACCTGCTTTTCCTGAAAAATGAAATGTATATAGTTTGAAATTCTGAATTGTTTTGTAAAAATGTAAATAAAATGATAGTGAATTCTATTTTTCCCCCTCATTAATATTTAAAAAAACAACATTAATACATAAAAAAAATAACAGAAAACTTGCATGGGAACTCCAGCCATAATTAAAATATGGTAGATAGTAATTAATAGAAACACAATTCATCATGCTCTATTGTTTGTGGAGGTAATTTGTGATATGGTTGGTGATGCTTTATGTAGGTACAGGATTAGGCAAAATACATAGAGAAGCAGCACTATATTCAGGCCAGAATCTATAGGAAAGCATGAAGTTTTTTTTAATACCATTACTGATCTTGCTACAAATATACCAAGAAATTTCATTTGTTTTCATCACTGCTGACGTTTAATTCATCACCAGGAGGGGATCGGACTAGAGTTCAAACATGCAAGGCCATATCTAACTTTTTTTCTACACTTTAAACTTTTATACAACTTTTCACCAGCACAGCTGCAATAGGGAAAAAATATGCTGGTGTCAGACCACATCACTGCACCAACTTTGCATCAAAGAGTGCTTAATTTCCAGTTTTTAGAGATTATTGATGTATTATTGAAACAAATTATATTGTTCAGATATTCTCTAAGATTGCTAAATTCTAGACAATTCATTTTGCCTGGACTTCCCCTTCAAGCAAATAATATTGAAAAATAAATGGTTATATAAAAAAATAAAATGTATAAATGGTTGTATATTATAGTACTCCATTATCTCAATGTTATTCACTCAATAATCCTTTTGCGAAGGTGGATTAAGAATTTAAAAGTTAAAGATGGGGCCAAATCTCATGATTTTAAAATTAAAAAAAACTTCATTTAAAAAATTATGTGCGTAGTGTTAGCATGTATTACAGGATTCTTTTCAAGTAGAAAGGATTAAGTGAAACAGGGCATACATTCCTGTATTAGAGTTAAACAGGGCATACTAGCTAAGGAATATATTGCTATTCACTAAGAATTAATGTTATATTTTAAATTAAGGAAGCCACAATTTGCTTTGAAAGTGCTATAATGTTATCAAGAATATTATCATACATATTTTAAGAGATTATTTGGAAGATGAATTTCGTCATAATGAATAATTTACTCATTGAGGCTCTTAACTTTCTAAGATTTGAATTGAAATCGTTAATTTATTTATAAATAAAAACATTTGGAAAGAAATGAAGAAACTTGCCTTTGTCATCGTATTAACCTCTGATGTATAATGATGAATAAAGGCCAAATAAAATTTTTATACAAAGTTATGTATAAGACATTGACACCTGTTAATAAAATAATTTATGAAATCAATAACTTCAAATAAAGACACATTATCTAACATCTAAAATAAAGAAATTTACCGGCAGATGAAACTCTAAGAGCTTTGTTGTTAAGTAATTCACTAAAAGTTTCTTTTATTGCCCAGCCAATCTTGTAATGTACAATATGTTTTCCAAACATTAATAATCTAGAAAACAGTTTTGTTTTTAAAAAAAAAATCTTAAAAATAATAATTCATTGCTTATGATAGGTTTTATTACTTGACGATTGCTAAAGGATGTATGCTGTCCAGGTGTATTTCCCTTCTTGCATCTCCTGAACAAAATGTAGATAGAACTTGACTAGAATTTGGCAGTGAATTATTAACTAAAGACTGAATAGTAATGTTCATTGAACTGCAGTTTCCTATATTGAAAATAAACTTTTAAAAATTTTGTCCTTAAACTTAAATTTTAAGTTAAAATTTATTTACCGTTTCCAGAGGCAGATAAATCCAAAATAATTTCATATCCTGGTTTATTATAAATAATCCATGTACAAGTTAAAAAATAAAATACTTCTACTCCATTATATAACTTTGGGTTGGCATTTTTATTAGAAAATATAATCCCAGAGATTTGATCAAGATTTTGTATACCACATTCTAAATAGGGAAGGGGGAAAAAAAGTTCAAAAATTGTATTGAGGAGCATATTTGAAAAAAATAAAAAATTTTACCTTTGGTCAGAGAAATAAAAAAAACAAAACAACCTCAAATAATTTTATTTTATATTTTTTCTTTTATCAGTGCAAACTTCCTAATATAGTTATAAACTAATTTATATCTTAGAAATGCTATTATATTTTACATATACGAATGCAAATATTGCGAGCAAAAACTTCTCTTGGCCCATAATTCTACATTTAAGGGGTACTTTTTCAAATTTAGCTGACAAAAATTATTTGGGAAGATTTCTGTAGCTTTCAACAAATACTCGAGTCTTTATTTTTTTTACTAAACGGAATTTGCGAAGGATGCTCCCAAATGCAGAATGGTAGCCTGAGTCGATTTTTTTGCTTGCTAGTGTTTATATACTTGGTAATAGTATAATCTTGCCATTATAATCTTGAAAAACATAAGTAATATTAGCATAATGTCCAGTAGTGTTTTCACTGAAAGGTTGCATATATTGGAAAATAATGGTTTCGGTAGTTTTGATGGTAAAAGGAAGCATTTCCTGCAAGAAAAGTGATTTATTAATTAATATACCATTATAGTGTTGAAAGAATCATAAATATGAATAGACCAAATATGGTACCTGAATTTTACCACATAAACAGGTAACCTCGTGCCCCTCATTATCAATGATACGGATATGATTAAAGGTGTGAAGGTCTTCTGCTTGACATAGACATGTTCGTTCATTGCAAAACGTAGAACAAGAATCGTTTGCTGAAATTCTAGTTTAAAAAAAATAAAAATAAAAAATAAATGCGACACATTCTTAACCATGAAAAACGCTTAATGAAAGTTTCTTAAAATCTGTTAAGTAATTAAAGCTACATTCCGATACGTTTAGGAAAAAAGAAATTATCCCAGTTACTGGTTTTATAACTTATCCTAAGAAGAACATTCAAAGTCAATTGAATATTTTAAAGAGAGTGCAAATTATTAGACTCAAGGCGATGTATATTTTATTATTTGACTCAAGGCAGATATTTTATCGGCGCAATATCTGCAACTTTCTTTTAATAGACACTCAACCAAGGTCTTTTTTTTTTTTTTCTTGGTGATAGATTTGTTAACATTTTTTCTCATAACCAACCTCCTTCTTCAAGAATCTGAACACTGTTAGCAGAAATGTTCTAATTAAAACAAAAAATAATTTATTGCAGACAGGAAAAATTAACATATCACTAAAAAAATAAATAAAATAAAATTGATCGCATGAAAGCGATCACAGAAGTAATGAGTTAACAACTAATTAAAGCAACGCAGCTGATTGTGAAAGATTTAATGGGCAAGGCTGGCAGCTTTGAGGGAAATTTAATAAAAAAAAAAATATTTTTAGAGAATCTATAATTATGGATAATGCATAAAAGAAATCATCATTGCATTAAAAATCAGTTTTAGAGTCTTTATTTGTGGCCAGTAAGATACGGAAACATTTAAAATGCAGACAAAAAAGCCTTTGTTGGATCTAATAATTTGCAACACCTATGTGTTTATGCCTTTGCGAACTCGATAATGTTAAATATCCTTTTTTAAAAAATTAAAACGGATTTTTTTTTTGATGTATAATCAATATATTTCAAAAGTTTGGATACAGAAAGTATAAGTTTTTATAAGACTTTGTTCCTCTTGAAAAAGTATGCGTATTAAAATTTCTTAGTAATAAAATATATAAAAATATTTTCAGTCAGCAAGGAAGCTTTAAAAACATCTTTAATGGGAAAATTTTTATTCTATTAATATAATCGCCTCTTTCACGTTAAAGTTTTGCATCTAATTTCAACACCATTAAGCTAGTCTTTAATATTTGGCTGCGTTCCAGAGTCTTCGACTTTAAGTAATTCTTTAAATTTTGTAGTTTAACCTATAGTTTTCAAATTATCATATCAATCAAAAGGTTTGGAAATTAGCTTTTCGTTAAGAACCCTTTTTCAAGTACAACGATTGTGTAACAAATCTATTTTACAACAATAGTGATCTTGTGGTTTTAGAATTTTATCGATTTATTCGTTTATATGTTTATGTTTAAAAAATATACCGATAAATTGCAAGTTTCTTTGATGAAAGATGTAAGCTTACTCGTCAACGTTCTGAATGGTGATCATTACTGTCTGTCGGTCCCGTGGAACGAAATGCAGTTGGCAGTCTAACGCTGATCCTGTCAAATTTAATTTCGTAAGAGCATCGCTGACGTTGCTGGATAGACCTGACATTATGAAACTACAATCTATAGAAAAAGAAGCAGAAAAAAAGATAAAATGGCAGAAAGTTTTATGAGTTACGAAGGTGAACTGCATTGCATCGCAACTAAACATGCGGAGAAGTTAACAAAAAAAAGTTAAGAAGTCTTGCATTAAAACTGAGAGTTCTAATATTGTGATAAGAGCAGTTACTTGTATAGATCTGAGATTTTATAGTGCAATTAGCCTTGATATATAAATACAAACGACAAACATTTTTAATTTCAATTATGTCCTCAATAGCATGTAAACAAATTCGTATATCCAATTTTAAAATTAAACTACTGTTCCACTTGCGCAATTCTAGCTAATTTTTTTTTTCTCTGTTTAACTTCCCTTATCTTTCCGCTTCTCTTTCTGTTTATATTCTTTTTATATGTTCTACAGATTGTTTATTATATTCTTTTTTATGTTCTAATTATATTGTTCTTATTATGTTCTCTTTTATATGTTCTACAGATTGTTATTTTATCTGCCCACCCAGGGGACCTAACTCGTCGGCTTTTTGCCATACTGGCCTCGGGTGGATGCTCTGTACCCCTCTGAAATAAATAAATAAATAAATAAAAAATATCGATGCTTAAATACTTGTTCTCGATCATGAATTTCCATTTTTCACTTATTTCATTAATTGAATTATCGAAGCATATTGCTAAGACCCTTAATATTAATGATATCGTTATAAGTATGCTATTCAAGGTCGATGTTCATACTTTAAGACCATTTTTGTTCCGTTTTCTACCAGCAATATCCTCCCGAACTATCTTATATACGAGTGGTATTTATACCTGAAATAACCTCTCCTAAAGAAAATAAAATCCAGATAACCTTTAAATACACCCCTTCCAAAGTTAAGCACGATAATGTTTAAACAAATTTAAATTTTCAACTAAATTGTTTGCGGTGCTGCATCAGAATATGCAAATGTGGAATTTATTTTATTTTTATTTTATTTTATTTTTGAGTTAGAAGAAATACAATAGAACCCACCTGAGTCCAGTATGATCAGAGACCGACAAGTTAGGACCCAATAGGCTCGATAATTAAATAGTGATATTTGTCACGGTAGTAAGAACCTAACATAGTTAAAAAACTTATACGATTATGAAAGAATGATTTGGGCAGCCAGAGAATGGCAAAGTAATCAGGATGATGCAATAGTTGGCAAGTCGTTGGAAGATGCGTGCCGGCCAATCCATCACGGAAATCATCCGTTGCATTGATCTTCATCATCTGTGATCTTACAGTTATGGACTTAGTTCCAAAGCGCAGGAAACTATTTTAGGCCGTCCTAGAGTGGCAACTCTTTCGGACGACCACTACATATGCATACTGGGTAGATGTAACCGACAATCAACAATACCTGTTCCACAGGCACACCTTATTGCAACCCTAAAAAGGTGGGTATCAATAAGTACTGTCGTAGGCTCTTTGTACAACGAGCACCTAGATATGTGCCATTGCCGATTGCATACAGATATGGCCGATTCCGATGGAGTGAAGATCATGCCAACTGAACCAGAGATCAGTGGGGCAACGTCCTGATTACAGGCGAACCCAGATTCTCAATGGAACCAGACAACAAACGTCTGCAGATTCGGAGAGACCCTGGAATAGATACCAGCCCATCAATATCCTTGAGCGCCATTCCTTTGGACTTTTGGGCTGACTTTTCGTTAGGTGGCCGCACCGTTCTCCATGTGTTTGCAGAAGACACTTTGACAGCTTTACGACATCGAGACGAAATTCTTGATCACTGTCAAACTTTATGCTCTACGGTAGGCTCAGAATTCATTTTATGGATGATTGACCACGGTTGGTCGATTGATGCTTACATATCGCAGCGAGATATACAACAAATGCTCTGATCTGCATTCTCTCCTGACCTTAATCCTATCGAGCATCTGTGGGTTGCTTTCCAGAGAGCAGTAGCAGCTCCCAGGACAAGTCAAGAATTGTCAACAGCTCTTCAAGAAGACTGGCATCGCTCCCTTCAGCAGCACTTGATTACCTCATTGAAGGGCATCGCACAGATTAATTTTGTACTGTTATGGTTCATTCTGCGATGGATCATTTTGATAAGCATCTTTAATAAACACTTTGGGCTTACTCGTGTTCACATGAGACAAATTGCATCAGAGGATATTTGTGTGCGTTTTCATGCAAAGATATTGAAAACTTTGCGAGTAATATCCAATTCTCTGGAGGGGAGTGTATTCTTTGCCAGGTCCGGATTTAAAAACATTTCATTGTGTCAGAAGTGAAAAGTAAATAATTTCTTGTCTGTTAAAAATGAAGAATATTGTTGCTAAATAAATTTTGGTCTATATATTTCTTTGCTCCGAAAGCATCAGGTCCTTTTTAGAATCATAATGTAGTGTTCATTGTTATTTTAAAACGGTACGTTTTCATGCAGACGAAACAAAATGCCACACAAAAGAACAAAGAATGCAATAATCAACTACATAGAACGTGCGCCTACTGGTTCTCGGATAAAACTTTGCCTTTCCCCATTCTGCGCTAAAAATACCTTTTTACGTGTAGAGGAAAGGGACTATTGAGAATTTAATAAATTTGCGGGGACTCGAGCAAACACGGTAGCTATTCTTTCACCAAATGGTTGTCGTTAAATTTTGAAAGCGTTAAATTTGGAAGCAAATATTTTCTCAACTTTCCCCTGGCAGTGGTTCTGGTGCGAAAATTAATTACGAAATGGAGAGGTTCCACAGTTCAGTTCTGTTTCCAAAGCCTGCTTTAATTTTTGAAGACAAAGTATCTGAATACGAGAATGAGGGATGATACCTCACTCGGCTCTCACTAGGCAACCAACCAACCGCCGTCGGGTTTGGTATCAAAGGAAGGAACACGAAACGAGGACGGAAGGGGTGGAAAAGGAGAAACGCTGAATTAATGAGCGATCGAATTATACAAAAGCCCGAAGGCGGTAACTTTCTCGGAGAAGAACCTTCGTCTCCGTTCTCTCTCTTCTGCTTCCCCACCCACCTCTTAAGAATAGCGTAAATTGATAAACGTCCTTTTCGAACTCAACGGGCCCGCTCTTTGATTGGCTCAAAAGGTGTAAGGTGTCAGTCGTTAAGGAAGCCTTTCCTGGTGCCGCCAAAAACAATGCGCTTATTTATTAAAAAACCGGTGGGCGGGATGGAGAATTCACTTTCTCCTTTATTAACGGAAAAGAAAAGAGTACGAGAAACCTGCTTCACGTCCTTTTAATTAAAACCAAAGACAACAACGAACGTGTTTCAGTTTTATAATTGCTTATTAAAAATGTCTAATAATAATAAAGCCGAATCATGCTATTGCTAACAAGCTGAACATAAATTCGTTAAAAAAATAAAACATTATTAAAATTAAAACTATATTAAAAATTAGGTTTTTTTTTTGTTTTTTTTTTAATCTTGTTTCCGTAAATTAAAAAAAACAACACGAAAACTCTTAGCGATGGAGTAATTTGAGAATCTATTGATTCCAAATTATTCTGTCTTTGAAGTAGAAAACAAGCTCAGCTGGTGTTGAGATTTCTTCCACTCTCTTATCGAGCTAAAGACTTTTTTGTCAATATTTTCTGAACGAGTTTCCTTTTCTAATCTTTTTTTTTTTAGTTTTTTTTTTCTATCAACTGAAGGGAGATTCATTTTCAATAAAAGAAGCAAATTCCAATACTATTCAATTATTAACTGAAGCTGATTGGTTTAAATAAAAAATTCCTGATACACAGCGCTTGCTTAAAAAAGAAATTAAATTAAAACTCGATCAAAGCAAGTCGATCTTCATGTATAACAATGAGAACAAACTGGTCGACTGCTGTTTAACTTCATAGGATATTAATATAGTCACGCTGTGCTTTTAAATTGAGTAATCCCTTCTTATTAAACTGGCTAAATTGGCTAAAGCTGATAGACTGCAAAAATGCTGAAAATGTTTTAAAAGAAGAATAAACATTTATTTTGAATATGAGTATCTGTTAATAAAGCTAATTTATATTAATATATCTGAAGTAATTTGGGATGCAAATAATGAATAACGGTGAAGAAGGGAGTTGTTGGAATGTTAATAAAACCCAGTGGAAATCTCCTGCCTGAATTTCTGCTGCTAAATATCTCCCGGAATATTTATTTTACGACGCTGAGTTCATTAACGGCGATGTTGACACGGTTCGATGATGGTGTTTTCTGCTCCACTTTGAACCTGACCTGGACGCGAGCAAATTTGTGCCGCGAAATAAATATTTGGAGATACGGTATTTTATAAGGAAAAACTAACGCTAGAAATGATAACAATTTTATTGTTAAAACATTCTGTGTGTTGTTATTTATAAACTGCATTGTAATATTTTCGCCTCCAAAAACGGAATAATCAAAATGTTTCCAATTGATCACAAAAGTACATGATCGAACTGATCTAACCCACAAGCCGCAATATCAGATATCAAATATACAAATCTGAACGAGTATTTTCAATGCAAGAATTATTGTACTTTTATGTGCTGGGTTTTTACGTATATTCCATTTACACAAATAACGACGTCATTGTATTTAAAGAAAAGGCAAAACAACATAAATTGTTCATCAATTTAAAAGAAAGCAAACGTTGACGGTGCGTCTAGAATCTAAGCACACCACACTTTCACTGCCTCGATCTCTTAAAAGGTTGGATCAATTGAAAAAACATCAAGAAGTTTCTCAAATGTTGTGTACAATCTGAAAATACCATTAAAAATAGGGGTTTCCACTGCACATTTCAAAGTTAACTTCCATATTCGAAAATGGCTTCAGTTTTTTTTTTTGGAAATAGAATACACATAAAAACCCCCTCGCATAAAAGTACATTAATTCTTCCATTGAAAGTAATCTGTCAGATTTGTATTTTAGAAATTGGCTATTGGTTCACTTTAGGTCAGACACCCTGTATATTGTCAAAAATTAACTAATTTAATTTTAAAAAATCAAAAACAAATTCTCGCACTAACTCGTCACGGACCACATGCGACGAAGCGACGGGGCCATGGTCTGTCCATGTCCTGGATTAGACTAGAATGCAAATACTCAAATGTAAAAGTCTTCATTATGCTTCTATGTGTTCAGTTGAAATGTAAACGTTAGACAGAGATTCCGAAATAGGTGCAAATTTGGGTATAGCAAAAGTTTCCAGCGAATTATTCAGGAGTTCACAATAATACGTTAAGTAATTCTTATAGCTTTAATTATATAAATAATTTTCTATCAGATCAAGTTCATTAATTAGCGGTTGTCCGGTTTTCAAACAATTATTGAAAACACAATCCCTGACTAAAAAATAATATAACTCACAACTGATATGGATGAGAACAGTTCTTATCTGATGTGTAGAAATTAAAGGAAATGGAATTTCTGGTTTACTACGTTTCACGGAAGCTCGATTTCTTGAGTTAAATGTCTCGATTATTTTAAGTTATACAATAACCAGGAATTTTTAAGATTTTATAAATAATCCGGAATCGAAAATATTTAGGCAAAAATTCAAGGGGTGATTCTTTGGATTATTTTAAGAATCTTTTAATGATCTTTTATTACCTAACATCATATGTAAAGCTTCTTAATCTACAATAACTGCTGAAAATGACTAACACAAGCTAGGATGCATGAATCCATTTTCTCTTCATTTACTGCCAAACTCTTCAAAAACAGCAAATTTTTCTTATTTGCATTATACCCATCAACTATCCGATTTCTAAAATTTTCTACATTTTCATACAATACGTATGAAATCCACGGGTAAACTGATAGTGTATTCAATATCTGCACTCACCTGGTATGAGTGGAAAAAATAACCGTTTTTAATAATCAGAATGTTGTTAAAAGATATCGGTATTGCTTTTGTCTTTATTGCCTTGTATCTTCGAAACAAAGCCGCATTCATAAAATCATCAAAGGACAAAAAGATCTTAAAATAACCCAAAGAATCACCCCTTGAATTTTTGCCGTATGTTTAGTAAACACCCTGTATATACTGTATACATGAATAAGGGATACTGACTGAACCGGAAAAGGGATACTGACTGAACCGGAAAAGGGATACTGACTGAACCGG
>JAHWFO010060970.1:13599607-13669243 GCA_023313115.1 Rhysida immarginata | reverse complement strand
GAAAAGGGATACTGACTGAACCGGAAAAGGGATACTGACTGAACCGGTATATTTTGCTCTGTCAAAAAAATGTACGATTTAGTAAATTGAATACTGCTCTACCCAACACATATTTTCTTCTCAACAAATCATTTGAAATGTTCGCTTTGTTGACGGAGAAATATGAAAGAGGGAGGCCAAGAAAGTGTAGCAGGATAAATTATATGAATAGACGGGGAACTTGTATGAAGAAAATAATGACTATGAATGAAGCAAGGATTGTAGATAGAGAAAAGGATGTTTGGCAAAATTTGACTGGATTAATTTATCCCAAAGTATAATTTCTTTCCGAGAGCTGTTTACTTTCTCAGGAGGATTTGGGTGATTGATGTTGTTGCTGTTGTTGAAATGTAAATAAAAAGAAATCTAAGAAAGGATAATTTTAATAACATAAAAGCCCAGATCTTTGAATCTACCTGTTACAAGGGAAATTTTTATAAAGCTGAATGTACTTAAAAACACCTCCTGAAAATTATAAAAATTAAAAAACAAATTAATTAAAATAAGTATTTATTAATAAGAAACTCAACTGATGAAATCTTGTATGTTTTTAATCGACCGATGATAAACGCTGTTCTTTACTATTTTTTTTTAAATTTTTCCCTGTGCTGTGCAGGGAAACTCACTTTCATGTTTTTCAGGCGGAGATTTCGCGCATTTCATAATAACTCTTAAAACGCTGAATATTATTCTAGTAAAAAAGGGAGATTGTCAAAACGAAACATAATGATGGGAGATAAAACACCATTATACATACTGTTATTTTTATTTTACTATGCACATGTGACCAAAGTGGATGGTGATTTGGCACGAGTGGCTCCAAGGTGTTCCGTGAGTGTCTACTACCGTTTGTACATCTTTAAGGAGGGTGCCCGAAAACAGACCTATCATATATTATATCTTTTTATAGATTGACTAATTTTTATTTTACCATTCCAATTTTGACTTATTTTCATAGGCTGTATTATTTGGTGTCCAGGAATAAAATTTATAATTTTTAACAGTTTTTTCGGAATGATAATATTATAATTATAATTAAGAGTTTTAATTATAGAATGTTATCTTTGCTTTAAAAATTCAAATGAAACAATGCACTCACAAGACTGACTAACAGAAATCAAAATAAATAAGATGAGATTTCCAAAATCAGAAAAAAACGGGATCTTTTGGATATCGATAAGCAACTGCAAGCCTTTTTAAAGCTTTAGCGACTGCAAATATTCTTCTATTATTGGTTTGGAGTGAAGGCGGGATCCTACCATTAAAACTTTACGAATACAAAAAGGTTTTTTGTCACCCGATCAGAATAGAATAAAATTCCCTGAAATTCGTATTCACACGGGAAACCAAGTCATTAATAAAAAATGAGCAAAGGAACGAAACGGTGCAAAACGCTTACTGGAATAATAACGGCCGCTTTTCTCCATTCATTCTATACTGAGTGAGTATCGTCAAACGACCCTTTTTGCCATCCGAGATTCAAGCCATGAAATCATGCGCATGCATGAATTGGTTGAATATGAAAATCAGAAAAGGCTTGGAATTCCTATCTCAAACTTTTCTTTAATTATAGAATTTCAATAATATGATTTTGATCTAAGTTATACATCATGATTAATCTTCTCACATAAGATTTCAATTAGAAAAATTTAAAGAAATTGTTGATTAATGTAAATTTGATTTTTTAGTTTTCTAATATCTTCCGTTTTAATTTTTAGCATTTTATTGAGGGAACTGTATATGTTTAATTTAAAAAAGCTTTCTATTAAAAAACGAAACGTGGATGCACAGTTTTCTTTTTTTCTATTTTTATTTTGTTTATTGTTTTTATTCACAAAGAAAGAATTTTGACAATAACGGAGCTCGGATTAAAAAAATTCTCACGGAAGATAATATGCATTTTGGCCTTCTATTCTATGCAGAAAATAGAGCTATATTAGAACCAAAACATTCATTATATAAACAAGCTGTCTATAATAATGTATTACTAGCTTTTTTAGGTGCTTTATTAGCTTCGTATATACAGAAGGTGGACCAGCGTATCTTGCTCAAAGTTCCACTTCATTTTAAAACGAAGATGAATGTTTTTTCTGCGTTTCTCGTTCATCTTATAGAAATAAGTCGCAAAGGTTTTTCCAATTACAGAAGACTGTCAGATAGCACGGTTAGGTCTACTTTATTCCGTTCTTCCTTAAGAGCTTTCCAAACTCCATTGACTATCCTGGGTCGTCGTTGAAAGAGCCTTCTCTATAAATAGCGGAACCAGAAAAAAATCTTTAGATCAGCTTCATACTTTCTGGCTTTCCGGACAACATGCAGTATCACTTCGTTCATGATGAACACTCACTTTTATAAAGCTTTAAAGGTGATTTTCCATTAATAACTTTAGCACATGCTTGATGTAATACTCGGCGTTTACCTTCATTTTTCTTGACATATAAATTAACGGGACAGTTTCCCAGCCAGATATTTCACCATGGCTTTTGACATGTCATCATAAAGAACCATATCTGTACCAGTTAAGGCATGTACCCTGTTTTGCGTCTTTTCAATTTTTGCAATTTAGCTATTAAGCACCTTTCGGAACTTGCAAATATTCTGGCTTTTTGCGGTATTTCATTTTGGCTTGGCGGATTGGCTGTAGATGTTAAGTTTATCTTTCTTATGACGTCTAATCTTCTGGCAGTTTGCGGCTGAGGTTTCATGGGAGACTGAAGTCCTTCAGCCTTTGCTTGACCACGTTTTCCAACATTTCCAATAATATTCACTACTGTTCTTTACGAAACGTCTAATCTTCATTGATTGTCAATAAAACGTCTAATGTTTGGCCTAGTTTATCTCCCGAGAACTCAAGCTTGTTGGAAAGGGCTAAAACCATACCGTAAATTCCTTTGATATTGTTGCAGATTGAAAGGAAATTTTTTTAGTCAATAAAAGCACATGCACACAATTGTCGCGTAGAAATGCGTTATGAGCAAAATATGCTGACGAATCCCATGTATAAATATTTAGCGAAATATTTATATGCCTCTTGTATCTAGCGCTTAATAATCATATAAATTATTATAAATATTTAATTCTATGTAACCTATATACGAGAAATAATTTATTCTTGAATTTTTACATTTGTGTTTAATATCAAATATTTCCTGGATTATAAATAAATGTTGTAAAAGAAATTGGTTACATAACGCTGCTGCTAACTTTCTTGTTTAAGTCATGCAAAAAAAATGATGCAGCAACAGATTGAATATTTAGATAGAAAAAGATAACGGTATATAAACCAAGATGACCTCATACAATACAATGATCATTAAATTTTATTTAAGAATGACATTAACTCTTAATCGTGGTTACAATGAAACTTCCTTAATCAAACACTACATAATTAAGAAACGCTTAGATCGTTGTGGCATATCAAATTTGGGTTGAGTACATTGAAATAGTTAAATTAAAAAAAAAAACGAGATAAACCGGGGAAATTGCGTTTCAGTCTGTTTTTAACCTCTACTCTTTAACAGTTTATATGTCTCTTGATATTATCGCGCTTCGTGGTTTTTCTTTCGATTCAAGTGATAAGCGATGAAGTCGTGCTCTCCTTGCATTGATTAGAAAATGGTCGGAGTACAGTAAGCATAAGGCAACGGCTTTTTTCTCGATCAATAACCGCACCAAATCCCAGGGAATTTAGCAAAGGTTCAAAGTGGACGACCTGCCTGGAGCTGGAGAGCGCGGAATCTCCTCACTCGTTTTTCTTTCCCATCGATCTGTGCGCAAAAATCCAAAGAGCTTCTTCCGTCTTCTTTCCTTCTTCCTTTTATTTCTTTCAGCTTAGAAGTGTAAAGTTAAGACAAACCAGGAGGAAAGACGGCGCAAAGAGCAATTGGAGCGAATTTCCCGAATGAAAGGAGTTTTTCGGTTTTCGATCTCCCACCGTAAAAGAACGAAATAATCGCAGAGTCTCGTCACGCTCTCCCGGCTAACGAAATCTTCCCTTGTCGGATTTCCAAACGGATTTATCAATAGATTAGCACGAGTCAGCATGGCGATTAAGTCAACCCTTTTCCTCTCTCTTTCTGTCGACACGTCCAAACGTTTGCCGTCTTCCAATGGTGGAGTCGTCTCATAAAGATTCTAATAACAAAATTCTAAGGCCGGAAAGAAATCCCTTTTCGTTTGACTTTCATGAAATCGTCCGATAATTAATTGCCGAAAGACGGCGACGAAAATAAGTATCCTATTGAAGTTCAGTGAGCAATTACGTTTGGTTCATTTGTTAAAAAAGAAAAAAGGTTTTTGATCAAGAAGAAAACACATCTCTCATAGATAGGAAAGTTTTAATTTCTTATTTTCTAAAAACTTCGTCTATGATCAAAATTTTTTCATTTGAATTTCAAACGAAAGGAACAGAGTTCATTTATCTATTCCAAACAGTCATAAATTATTAAATTTAAAAAATTCATTGGCAATAAACGTTTTTCGTCCAGGAAATAGTTTCATAGACTCTATAATTTTAAGGCTTACTGCCATTATAATATGGACGATTCTAGTTGGCTATCAAATTTTAAGCTTCGTTGTCTTTTTAATTTTAAAGCGCGTGTTATGAGAAACGAATATAACGCCATACAGTCTGGAGTATCTATAAAGTGATGGAGAACTAACCATTGAAGGTGCTGAAACATCTCCACGAAGATGCTAACATTATGCTAGAGGGCATGTTTGTTTGGTTTGTTGGTATAAACGTCCCTTTCAACTACTATGGTCATATCAGGACGGCGTTATAATGGCCGCAAATTTTGCCTCGCAAGGGTTCTTTAACGTGCAGCCGGAAAACGACTACTCGGGACCAACGGCTTTACTTCCCTTCCGAAGGAAGTGCGTGATCTCAGGATTTCCCCTGAAAAATCCTCGTCGTCCTCGACCGGGATCGAACCCGCGTACTCGGGCATCAGAGGCGATCACGCAGCCACTGAGCCACCGAGGCCGATTAGAGGGCATGTGAATGAGAGTCACCGAGGCATGTGAATGAGCCACCGAGGCCGATTAGAGAGCCACTGAGCCACTTCGCTTCTTTGGGTACTTTGCGAGTATTTAAAAGTCCAATACAGCACAACATTGCTGTATACACCTACAATCTAATCTGATTTGTACATTTGGATTCGACTAGCATAGGGAAAAAGCAGCTACTTTGTAGCTACATGCAAATAATGTTTCACGACTTAATAGTACCACAGTTGCTGCTAGTACAAACTTGTAGCCCTAAGAAAATATCCACATGGATCAAGCATTGTATCCTGTTAATTGGCCTTTTGGTTGATCGAAGGCAATCTGTTATCATAAAAAACCATATCTTGCAAAGGCAAGAATACAGATTAACTGAAACATAGATAAAATCAGAATAAAAAAAAAAGATCAAGTTTGTTCTTACCTAGCTATAAGCAGTAACAAACAATGTAAAATGTGCTGAAATGGCGAATATATAAAAAATTCCAGTAGTATACTTTGACATACCTGTTCATAATATCGCAAAATTTTATCAATGTTCTTATTACTGTTATGGCATTATCCACGACGCACCAAAGCAACTTATAACACTTATTTAAATTTTTAATTGGCCAAAATGCAGGACATAGTTTTAAATGATGTTGATTGCCCGAAACTTTTATGGCTTATTCACGTGAGAATTATAAATTTGGGATAAAAAATTGAAAATCAGGAATTTGAGAATCACAAATTTAGAAATGGAATAAATACTGGGAATAAATGGCGAAACTAGTTGGAATTCCTGATGTCCCTCTGTTATACTGTAAGGCCACCACCTGTTTAATCAATAGGAACAGTATTATGATCAACCCTTCTACCGATTAGAAATGATTAATTTTCATAGGGCGTATGTGATCATTCTGCTTAGATAACGCGTATAATTGTTTTTATGCATTTTCTTAGGCCCTCCAGTAATTGAACTTAATTCCTAAGCAAATTAGAAGCTTTCTTTGTGAAAAACAACTTAAAATCCTCTCATCTTAATAACTTAGCAATCGCCATTGGTCAATTCTCAGAACTTTCGAATGTAACATGTTAAGCTAAGCACAAGCTGTAAAGTGCATGCAAAAATAATTGATTTCTACAATTTCATTAATGAAGTTCTATAACCTAAATCATTTTTTACGTGTTGCTTTTATTCTAAGCTAAAAATATTTTGCAGGCCTGGGTAATGGAGATGACTCTATGACCTCCACTGTTCTGGATCACAGAAGAAGAAACATATTCTGTTTTCTTATTCTGTGGTTCTGGATCACGGATTCGAATTCTGCCAAGGGCAAGTGTTGTTTATCTGGTGTTGCGACGGCTTCCTAAAAACAACAGACGTGAAAGCAGTAAAAACAATTTGTGAGATTTCTTGTCTCATTATTTTCATATGCCATCAACTTTCAACTTCAATTTCTTAATATATATTGCTTTCAGTATTTTGTTCCCACTATCTCAAAGAACTGTCTGAAAATATCTGATTAATTAATAATTCAAGCTTTTGATATTTCTTCATTTATTAATTTTTATTAAATCAAACCATTCACTGAAAATTATATTTGTTTTTTTAAAGCTAATGAAAAAGTTGTCAACCCAATTTTTTCGCTTTGTTTTTACCTTCTCACTATTTCTCATTATAAGGCAATCTTCAAAATAATTTCATACTCACAAAATTTCTTTGCGAAATTAATTCCTTTTTAATATTTCATAAGATTATAATTAAATAATATTTAAGTTCTTCTGAACCGTCTGTATCCCTGAAATTCTTCAAAAATAAGCTTAGTGTGTTGCAAATTTAATAAGGTGAGCGTTTGGCATTCTCTTCTTTTAACTTAAGAAGCGTGAGGAAGTTGGGCAAGTCTTTTTGTGCCTCCATATCATGAAATTAAAATTTTGGACCGAAAGCTTGACCTAAATCCTTCTCAGCAAATAAATCCCGACTATGCAAAGTTTGAATCGAATAAGAGCTTCTTGAATTTTTTAAGGGAAAAAAAACCTAAAACTTCAAAATGAAATACAGAATTAGAATTTCTCTTCAATGTAATGCTTACATTTAAATAAAAAAAATTCATTTTCATCTATTTACTTTATTCTATCCTCAGATGAGGCTAAAGTATTGTAGTAAAATGAAGTTGCATCGGGGAAAAAATAAAAATATTATCTAAAGTTTTTTTGTGAAAATAATAATCTAGTATCTTTAATTGGCATCTCTTTCGTCGTGTTAAAGAGCGTTGAATTGCGTCATTGGATAACAAAAGAAGGAAAACTCATAATGAAAATGAAATATGAAGACTGCGCGCATCAACCTATAAAAGGGTTGATATTTATTTCGCCATTTATTTACATAAAGTTAAGAAGTTGTGAGCGAAGAACCTTCGACGTTCTTGCAATCCGACCTTTTAGTGTTGTCAGCATTACTTGGAAGAAATTAAAATTTTTAATGAATTGGCCTATGTTAAATCATATTCAAAGACTCCCTCGCCGTGAAATTAATGAGCCGCACGTGTTATTCAAATGATCTCCTATATTAAGTGATGCTCTTATTATAATTTTTATTTTCTTTGAAGAATATGAGCTTTATTTTGAATAAAACAGCAAGAAAGGAGGTTTAGTAAAATTAAGTGATGCTTGTCGGACAGACGAAACAATTGTCTTTATATATTTTTAAATTTACCAGCAAACTGCATATTACTGAGACTCTATAATTCTTTTAATAATTCATTACTAGTATAATGCAGGACCAATAATCGATAAAATTAATTCTTTTGATACGAATCATTATCTGAGATTTATATATTGAAAATAATGGGGGAAAAAGGCAATTTATACTTGTACAACAACTCTTAAAGTATTTAAATAAGTAGTATATTCATTTTGAATATCCATATAATTTCTTTGCAAAAAAAAATCAAGGCAAATATTATTAAGTTCATAATTTCGCATCCAAATTCGAACTGCATTTCGAATAATAAGATGATTTTGAAAATCCATTAATCTACATCACATTTTTTCTAAAGTTGCCGTACAGTGACACTCAATAAGTTAATAAACACCCCACATTTCAGATTTATTCATGTTTTTCATATAAATAACTATGAATGCGCACTTATATTTTACAGTATTGTTTGCAATAACTTATTCTCATCTTAAAGAAACACGTCTCGAACGCCTGATGCCAAAGAATTGAGTGATTTTCAACGAGGGCGCTGTTGGACTATATGAAGGTTGTGTCAGCCAAAGGAAAATCTCCCGCACACTTCAGATTTAACTGTCAACAGAGTTATTACACAGTTCAAAACACTAAAAAAGGAAACTGTAGGCCGGCCTGGACTAACAGCACGACAACTGATGGCTAAAAACGAAAGGTTGAGAGAAATCCCCGTTATAAGGCTTCAGACGTGGCAGAACACCTGCAAGTGAGTCATAACACGGCTGTCCGATATCTGCACAAGTTAGGCTATCGTGGGAGAGCTGTAAGGCGAATACCCCCTCTCACCGCACTCAATATTTAAAAGAAGCAGCACTGGGCGACTGAGATGGTGGAACGCCTTTTGAGTTTTTGGCATCATGTCATCTTCTCAGGTGAGTCATCTTTTGCTCAGTTTTCTTTAGTGGTCGATATGGCCTGGAGAAAACCCAGCCAAGACTTCAGCATGAACCGACTGCAGCCAACTGTCAAGCATGGTGGATTTTCTGTTATGGCGTGAGTTGCTACTTGGAGCACCGGGCAATCAGAGCTCTTAGAATGTGTGGGTAATATTAATGTAAACAAATTCATCGCCATATTGGAAAAAATTCTTTTGCCAACACTTTTCAGCGGAATTCTTGACAAAACATCCTTTCTGTTCATAAACGACGGTGCTTCTTGTCACACTGTTCGAAGAACGCAGACTTGGCAGGCACAACATGGCATTCAAAAACAACCTTGGGCCAATCAGTCACCCGATATGAATTCTATTGAACACGTCTGGACTATGCTTGATCGTGCCGTGATAAAACATTCACAAAAACCTGCTTCTCGTGCAGAATTTTTCGAATGTTTGCGGATCAAAATTCTACAGGCCAAGATCACCCAACTCAATGATTCCATGCCCAACCGAGTTAAAGCTCTTCAAAAAGCACAAGGCGCGGCAACAAAATTCTGATGTGCATGTGTAAGAAATACGTATAATAAATAGTTTTTGTGCAATAAATAAATGACCGAGAAGCAGGGAGACTTATTGGGTGTCACTTGGGTGTCACTGTACCTGGAGACGCAAGTTCTTTTATTTAATGATCGGAGCCGAACATCTTATAATAAGTACGAGGGGCGATTGATAAATAAGGTCTCCATGGCTGTAACTTTTTTATTTGTTAACCGATTTTCAAAATTCTTTTTGTATCTTATACTCAAATTTGTCCTCTATGTGATGCACTATTCACTTTTTGACATAGTCCCCATCCCTTTCCACGCATTGCGCTAACGCGTGACTAGTTGGGTGAACCTGTCGGAGAGGAATTTCGGAGTTGTTGTCGACACCAGGATTGAATGGCAGCTTTGGACCCTCTTCTGGAGTACGATAACGTTCGCCCGCACACGAGTCACCACACACCAGAGGCGTTGCAGCGCCTACAGTTCAAAGATGAAAAATTGCAGTTCAAAAATGAAAGACTTTGCACATTGCGACTTTCACCACTTCCCAAAGAAGAAAGAGCCCCTTAAGGGACATGAGTTGGTTCTGACGGCGAGGTAAACGCTGCCATTCAATCCTGGTGTCGACAACAACTCCGGAAGTTCCTCTCCGACGGGTTCACCCAACTAGTCACGCGTTGGCGCAATGCTTGGAAAGGAATGGGGACTATGTCGAAAAGTGAATAGTGCATTACATAGAGGACAAATGTGAGTATAAGATACAAAAAGAATTTTGAAAATCGGTTAACAAATAAAAAAGTTACAGCCATGGAGACCTTATTTATCAATCGCCCCTCGTAATAGTACATTGAAGAATTAAATCAAATATTCAGAGAACACAGATATCAAATATATTTACTTCAATAAAATGGGAGTCAGTATTACGGCATTAATGGTTCTATACTAAATCTATCTTGCAATTTCAGCGTATCTTAAGATATGCTATATCGATTAGCGCACTGTCATCTTATGGGTGGTCTCTGAAAGGTTTTTTACTTCTATTAAGTTATCTCTCATTGCACAGTTCGTTCTCTGTCTCTCTCTCTCGTTATTAATTTTTTGATAAATAATACCAAGCATTTCTTTGTAATGCCAAAAAGTGAACCACCCCTTACTAAAGGAGGCGTGTTCCTTTCATGCCAGTAATCAGTAAGGCTCCATTGTTCATTTATTTTCTTTCCGAGTCATAATAAGTTCACCCTGAAATTCTTTTACTGTCGTGAGTCAGGCAAAAAAAATTCATCAACATTCTCTGCACATCTCCAACAGTTCGCAACACTTCTTTGGCTGAAGTCTCCGAGGAGATATAGTGGCAATCTCGAATTGATCGAAACGAAATTCTAGACTTCAAAGTCAAAGAAGGAAAGTTTAAAATGTTACTAGATTTAAAAGTGTACGATTGCAAATATGTAGCTCACCTTTTTTTTTCTTTTGGAGAAATGGTGATTAAAAAAACAAATGATCGCGTTTCGCTCAAAATCAGATGCACAATAGCAGAATTAGAAAAATTAGAAATTAGCCTCAAAAAGAGTTGTGTGTCTTATATGAGTAAAAAAAAAAATTAATTAAAAAAAAAGCTAACAATCGATCTATACAAATAATTTTCAAAATATTTTATAATAATCTTTTAATATAATGAAATGAGCATTTTCCGTTAACTTTTCCTTCCCGGATTCATCTGGTACAAAAATGGCTCCGTCTGTTATGCTGCACAGGAATTTTTTGAAGGCGATCGTTATTGGGATACCAAAATCATTTTAAGAATTAAAAAAAAACCTTGAATTTTTCTCAGACCGAACGATACAAAGCTCTTGTTTTATTACTGTCCTAAAAGATTCTTTTTGTAGAAAATGATACAAAAATATTTCAGATGTTGCCAAATCGAACCGAGCAACATCTGGGACAAAATTAATAAATAAGCTTTGCTTCTAGTCAAAGGGAAAAAAAGTGAAAAAAATAACAATGTGTAAGTATTGTGTTTTATTAAAAATTATTGCAAACGCGGTTGATTTTTTGTAAGAAAATGCCGCAAATGAAACTGTTTTAACAATTGCCAGTCAATTTATTTTGGAAATTGTCCAAAGGATATCAGTAATGCTTTTCACTGTTCAAAATTTACATATAAGCAATATAAAAAAACGAATCAGCACAAAATAGACTTTGTTGAAGGGGAGGGAACTTGATTTCGAAGATTGTATACTGTAATATAATTTATGAAGACCTGTAAGAAGTAAGACCTGTAAGGCCGTCAAGTGAAAATAAAATAATAAAAATATTATTTTATTTCTTATTTTATTTTATTTCTTAAACATTAAAACATTATCTTTTCATATAGTCACCATTTACTGCTACATATTTTTCCAAACGCTTTATCCACTTTTTCATTCGTTACACGAAGAAAATTTATGGTTTACTTTTGGTTCATTTGAGCACAATAACTTCAACTTCGGGATAGGATAAAAAGTGTTGACCTTGTAACATCTCTTTCAATTTTGGTCTTGAACCGGACGCTTTTGAATCTAGGCTGTAAGGAGATTTTGGAACACATATGAATTACAGATTTGTCAATGTTTCTATGGAATATGTCACTACGTTGTCATGATGGCTAGAAAGACCTGATTCTGCGGGTGATTTGCTTAAGTGCTCGTAAGGTTTCTATTATTGATGTCTGAAGTAGAAAGAACTCTTACTAACGAGCACTGCAAGGATATCAAAGCTCATATGCAAGGACATTAGTTAACTGAAACCAAGCTCGTATGCGCCATACTGAAAGCATGCGCAAAAGTTTTTCTACCCGGACTCGAGCGTCGTCATTCGTTCTTCTTATTAGTCTATTCGTTTAAGTAATTATTCTTTATTGAAAATATTAATTGAAAGCCTGATATTTAAGTTGCTGATGGAGCTTATCAAACAATCCTCGTAAAAAATATGATATATAATAATTGTCATTTTTCACCTACAAGAGAGAGAGGTTGAACTTTTTTATTCTTTCACACACTCTATACGAAAATAATGATAATTATGTTATTTTCTGTTATATTAGTATAGCATTATTTATCATTAAAAATTAAATAAAACTTACAAGATAACACCACAAGTCAAAATCTCTACTGATCTCTCAGAAAGAATTTGCAACATGCATATATTTAAAGATAGTGTATTAACAAGATATGCAGTATTACTTTGTAAATTAATTACATATGATCTTTTACCCAGGAAAAAAGTTTCATTTTTTTATTTTCTTATTGATCCTTATTCTTATAAATGATCAAATGTATCAGATTTGAATGCTACATGAAACAATTTGTCTCTTCTTTTGGGATATCTTGTCTTCTGTTTTTTCCATGTGTTGAAACAAAGCATTCATCAAGCATTCCAAATGCTCATATACTGAATTCAAAATATACAGCATATGCAGAACCAATACTGACGTTGTGATCCTTCGCAAGTGACCGTATGCTGATCCGCCTGTCCTCACGAATTGACTTATCCATGTCTGTCTTCAATTAATCGGTGATGATCACGTTTGCTTGGCCAGGACGTGGTTTATCAGCCGTTTCCACACGACCATCATGGAACATTTTGGCCCAACGCACCACGGTTGCTTTCGAGACACATGCTTCTCCATAAACATTCAACATCCGAGCATGAATGTCAACTGGTGGAATGTCCTCAGCTGTCAGAAACATTATCACCGCTCGTTGGTCAGTTTTGGACGGAAATTTAATAGGAGGGTTCATTGTACCACAAACGAAATACGAGCATAAGCCTAACAGCAGTGCTTATCAGAACAAGCAGACGATACGTCAACAATCACCCGTTTGCCTCGTGTCTGCGCACTCACGTGCTCGCGCGCTACAACCCGAATCACTTTCATTTGAACATGCCTTATCTAACAAGTTATAAAAAACAAATTGCTGAACCTCGTTAATACGATACCGCTTATACGTAATTCCGTTTTACGCATTTTTCCTTTGGTCCTGTCCCCTTGGAACCTGTTTCTATGTATATACAACCGTTTAATACGATACGTTTTTTCTCTGAAATCCCGGATAATACGTATATTTTTATCTCAAAAATTACGAAATTCATTCATTCCAAAAAAGTGAATTATTTGAGATGTTTATTGTAAAAAAATAAATAAATAAATGAATGAATAAAAAAATAAAAAAAGTGGGGAAAATGGATTTTTTTTCATTAGTTATGCGGTTATCTAAGCATATATCATGCAATAATTCCTTTAATTCTGATTGGTTCCATTAATACAATACACATGTTATTGTATAATCGCGAATTTAGCTGGTTCTCAGTATTTATATGTATAAACTGTCCATTTTGATACATTGATCAAAATTGGCAATACTCGCAATATTACAATATTTGCAATACTCACGACTCTGTTCATCCATTAGGTGCAAGAGGGCTGGGGCGTAGGCTTTCTAGTTCTCGAGTCCACCTGGTCGTGGGTTCGAATTCCGCCGTGGGCATGGATGTTTGTGTTTGTCCCGGACTGCGTACAGATATAACTTGTATAAAAGGCACAAAATGACCTTAGTAGTCGACGCCAAATATTCTAATAAACCAACTAACTAATCATCCATTAAGTGAAGGGGTTTTTTCACCAAAATAAATAAAATGCATGCGCAAAAATTATATGTAACATACAATAGTCTCAAGCTTATTTCATAATGCACACTAGTGGGATTTTCGGAGAATCGTAATCATAGCCGGATAATACGTTTCTCCCGGATAATACGTATTTTGCTCGGTACCTTGAAATACGTATTAACGAGGTTCTACTATATATTTCATAGTGTGAGATTTGAGCTTTAAGACATATGATAGAATAAGTCAACATTATATACATCAGTCAAAATGTAATAAATCTGTATTAATTATTATTATTATTATTATTATTATTATTATTATTATTATTATTATTATTTATCATCATCACGTGCTCCTCATTAGTGTTACTTGAGAGTTGAAGATGCACAGCATTCCTACTTAATGAACGAAATAAAAGCGTATCATTTTCTATTCGAGGTTCGTGTCACACCCATTCAGAAGGCTGAAAGTGAGAAAGGAGTCAGCAGGCGAGAAGAGAAGCAAGTTAATTGAGTTTCAATGAGAAGAGTTTCCCATTCCTCCCTCCTTCATCGACCCCCTTATGGCAGCAGCAGCACAGAAGCCTTTTTGCACCTGAATATAGTTTCAGCAGGAGGTGCTGGCATGCTCACTTATCTGTCCGCTTTCCTTCCTGGCAACCATATTTTTCATTTAATTTCCACCGCGACTTCGGTTTGTTTTCATTTCGGAAATGAGTGCAACCTCCTCGTATTCAGGTAAAAAGAAAAGAAGACGAAAGCGACGGAAAGCGCATGAAGATATTTGTCAGTAGATTTTTTCCCCGGTTTTATAAGAGGCTGCCCGCAATTTCCTACAGACAATCATTGCGAAGAGGTTTTTTTAATTAAATCAAATTATCTCATAGAACTTTCGCATTCTAACAAGGAAACGGTTAAAATGTTAGGTTTCCTGAGAAAAAAGACAATGGCATTGAAATAAAATAAACGATATTAAGGAGAGAAGCATTCAGGCTAAAAAAGGAAACAAACGTAAAGGGAGGAGGAAATAACAAGAAAGGTGCTTAAGTGAATTGGATAATACTGCTGCTGGCTGTTCGAAGCACCCTTCCTACGACATAGTAACTCCATTTGTGATAATTGTTTATGCAAGCGTTTATTATGATTACAGTAAACTAGTGTGCATTGTAAAGTAAGCTGTTTAAGTCTGAGAAAAATTAATGATAGAATTAAGATGAGTCTGTTTTATTTATTATTCATTTATAACCGTGAATTTAATCCATTTTGATAATCAAACATATTTTGCGAGTTAACATATACATAATCGATTCGGTTTATGCATTCATAACACAGGCCAACAAAATATAACTTTTTAAAAACTTTTTTAACGTTAAAAACTATTTCTTAGGTTTTTTTGGGTATTTTTTTTGTGCTGAATCCGTATCTGACCTCAGTTTTTTCTATCATCCACAGATTTCTTGTTTTTCAATGAAACGTTTTAAACTATTCAGAATTGGGGCTGATAAATTTTCTTGTGGTCCAAAAATATGGATACTTTAACATCGCAGCCGCTTCTCTTCACACTTATTACTTTAACATTGCAGTCTCTATGTGTATAACTTGAAAATGTAACGTGATAGAAAAAACCTAAAAGCAGATCCGGATTCAGCACACTAAAAATCAAATTAGGCAAATTAATTCAAAACGTTTTTCATCGTTGGCCTGTGTAATTGTTTACAAAATGTATAGCCAGTGATTTCCGAGCACGATCTGTACTCTAAACCTGTAATTCAGCAGAAAGAACAAATCTGAATGTGGCACTTAAAATTTGGCAGTTACACAAATCCTAGATCGTTTTACCATTGGAAATTACAATTTGTTATGAAATTAATTGTGAAGACGAGGTATTCGAAAGCCTGATGAAAACGCTATTTGGATTCGGGGTTAAAGCAATTGAAAATACAATTCCGGATACTTTATTGCATATTATCGCACTTTGTTTTTGCATAATTTTAATTATAAGTGTCGTTTATAATATTTTTTTTCTGATGTACAATTAGTTTTTTTCAAAAATCTCTTCATTCAGTCTTATACTTCAGTTATTTTGCTCTTTTGGTACAATATAGCCATATGGAGTATTGCATACGAAATTAAGTTATTTTATCAACAATAAGAACTTCTAATATGATGTTATATAATTGTAATAATGAAAAAAATTGTCAATAATCTTTGAAAACTAATTTAATCTGTATAATATGACCATTTTATAATAAAGCTAAACTTTTCCTGACAAAAGTTAACATTTCAGGAAAATTGTATATCACTTACAATAAATATTATATCACTGGAGATCCATCTATTGATTTATTTGTCTTATATAATATCAAAATGGCTTGAAACTTCGAAAGAAATATAATAAAACAGTGTCTTCTAAAAGCAAATAAGATCGATGAATAGACATCGTATGACAACATTTAATTGTATTGTATCATTGATTATGTAAGTCTAAGAGCTACCCTGTAGTGATTACAGTCCTACATTGACACAATTACAAACATTGACACAATTATTATTATTATTATTATTATTATTATTATTATTATTATTATTATTATTATTATTAAAATGAATTAATTTAGCGTTAAGATACTGTGAGATAAATTGAACCAAATGATGTAAAAAAAAAGGTTAAAAATATATAAAATATATGTTTCAGTAAATATATAAGAATAATACCATATTTTTAATAATTACAGTTTTGTTATTCGATTAAAATTCATATAAATTCCCCAAATTTTCCATTCCATATTCCAGACACAGTGACAACAACATGCATTTAAATTAAAAATAAACATGCAATCCTATTTGTCTTGCCTTCGACTTGACTACAATTTAAAAAAAATGTGCAATCAAATTTACTAAAGGATTTAGACTAACTGCAATTTAACTATTGCATAAGTAACAGGGATCTTTATAAGTAAAAATTTTAATTTCTTCTATATGTTTTAAATTTTAAAATAGAGCGTAAACGTTTCAGTTACTTTTTTATACTTCATGCTTATCTTCCTTCAAATGAATAACATTTTATTCAACTTACTCACCGTCTAAGGATGACTGCAAACTATAGAGTGTCTTAGAGAGCAGAGTTATTAGCAAAATGCACGTGGACGTTGTCATATTTCTTTAAAAGAGATGACGTTGCTCTTGTCAATTAAGAAAATGTTTGAATCTAATTTACCATAAAATAAAAGAGCAAGAATCGCGACCAAACTTAAAAACGTTACGGGTTCCTTATTGATCACTGATGCGCTTAAGGTTTAAAATTGGGCTTACAGAAAAGAAAGTTTCGGATCAAGCAAAAGTAAAGTGGTAGTGTTACGGTTATAGATAAAAAAGTGTCTATCCTTCGTTTTTCTGCCGGCGTAATCCTCTGCCCGGGCTCACGTCATGTTGCCATGTGTTCGTTCAGCGCCTCTTTTATCAGAGCAGCAATCGGTCGTGCCTCTCCTTCGCCCTCCAGTGAGAACACGAAATACTATTCCTAATTCCAGCTAACCATTGAAGATCCAGGCCATTATTAAACCGTTTACGTTGCCCGTCTATCTTCTTAAAATCGCTAAATCAGTTCAATTCCTGATAAGTGGCACCGACAGATACGATGATCTCACTTCGCGGCAAAATTTAAAGCACGCTGGCCATAACGTTGACTACCATCTGTTGGTGAATTCGAATTCTGAGATGAGCCAGAGGAAGCCCACTTGAACAAGCAGATGATTCCATTGATTTTATGTAATTTCTCAATTCCCCCACCCCTTAAATTCAATATAAAAAAGCATTCTCCATTTAAAAAGCACATTGCAGTTTTTGCATTGATTGATGATATAAATATCGCAAATGAAATTCCTTAAATTTTTAAAAATATCTAAAACAGTTTTTTCCACTATGACTTTATTACTAAAACTAATAAATTGTATTTTTTCTCCTAATTAGTACATTTTCTTTCAACATTAAATTTACACTGTATTTGATGGGTAGTTTTTCTCCTAACACGGCATGCAATTATCAGATTATGATTATGGTAATAATTTATAATTTTCCAATTATTTTTTATAGTTATATACGATGATAATTTATTTATTAATTATAGTAAGTGTTGAAATATTACAGAACACTTTCAAATATTAATCCGATATTATTTATTATAATGGATACTTTCATTGAGATTATTATTCATTATTTTAATTAAAAAGAATTACTATAGAAAATTTCAACTTTACACAAAATAATACAATAAACTGTTTACCACTGGCTAAAAAAAAAAACTTCGGCGAGGGTTTTCCACTTTTTGAGACTGGAGATGAGAAGATCTGTGCTTTTCCCCGGACATATACACATACTTTATTTGTTGAAATAAAGATTATACTGTATGAAACTCAAAAAAATCATATTTTCTTGATTTGACACGAATTTATCAAACAATCCTCGTAAACTCGATGTCAAAACTAATTATCAAATACTTCTGAATATACAACATTATTGAGTGCATTATTTTGTATGTATGAGATATATGAAAAAGTGCAAATAAACAAGTTGGCAACGCATCAAAAATTCCATTCTCCTCCGTTAGCCAAATTTTATGGCAAAAAAAGACAATACCGTATAGCTCTATAGCCTATAAGGCAAACCTTTTTAAAGTGTAGGTCGCAAAAAATTAAGGTTACTTGAGGGTCGCAAGAACTCTATATACTGACACTTATACGTATACTTGAGGGTAGCAATGCTTCTTCTATATTGTCTTATTGTTAATACAGGCTGGTCCAAACACACCTACCAAGATTAAACGTCAATTTCTTAGCTAGCATTAACAAGGGAACCATGTGAACCTGTATCACACCAAATTGAAATATGCTACTCACCTAAAGTACTATTGATACTTGTAAAATAAGAAATCGCCATATTCAAAATAAACCTCGAAAACGAAAAATATTGAGCGCACGTAGCCATGCCATAGAAAGACTCCATTGTTAGTACTATTGCATTTAGTAGTAGCTGAGAACTTGACATTTAATCTTGGTAGGTAGGTGAATATTGATTTAGACTGAAAAAGATCTTACAATATTCAATACATTATGCTGAAATTTCTGGGTTTTCGGACTGCTACATTTTTACAATCTTCATGAAATATTCTCCGCTACATTTTTACATGATAACTTTCATCTATTACTATTATAGTTCAGCGTTATTCTGTAGATGGGTCTTGACGTGCACGCATCCGACGATCTAGTTTGTCCCAAAAAAACGCTCGATAAAATTCAGAACAGTATCTGATTTATTCAATCCAATCTTCTTATATCCGTCCTCAGATTACAGAGGGCTATTTCTCCTTAACTTACAAGGGAACCCCACATAGCCTTTTTTTTTTGCGCGCAAGCACACCGTGGAAGCGATAGCGTTGCGCGGCAGTGAAGCGCCCCGGAATTGCGCAGAGTTCAAAAAACTTACCTCCCCGGAAAGAGGGGAGGTAAACTTGTTAGCGGCGATCGCCAAAGAATTGCAGTTAGAGCACTGTTATTAAGCATAAAACCTTAATTTTGTTGTACAATTATTCCTCTCGAAATAATTTATAAGATGAGGTAGGCATCCATGAATAAAATTATAAAGCACCGCGATACATACTCCCTCACCAAGGCAACGTATTACTCGACGTTGCACATGAAGCCAGCCCCGTGTTTGATTACCGAATTATTTAATAAAATGAAATAATAAATTAAGGAAATGGTTATTAATTACTCTAGACATTTTTTACTGGAAGGTAATAATCTATTTTTAAAAACTCAGTTTGTTTAGAAATTGAGAACCCATTCAATTGCCGTCTACTGCTGTCTATTTCATCTGAAGTGGATTCGTGCTTATTGCTGTGAGTAGTGGAAGAAAGAAGTTCCGTTAAGCGCATTAATACACCGCTTTAACAATGGAGTCCTTGTATGAATATGTGTGCTCAAATTTTTTCGTTTTCGTGGTTTATTTTGAAAGAAACAAAAAGCCGCACTCTCTTATTTTGCAAGCATCTACTGTAGCTTTAATTGAGTAACATATTTCAATTTGGTGGATTCGAGGGATTCCCTTATTAGCCGAATTTGGATGATTTGTCACTTCGCGTGAAGCCCCTTCTCCACCACCAATTATGTTCAATGTATTTCCCCTGATTCCTGGCAATAGCCCGGCAGCGTAATTTCCATGCTGCAGGCTTTTTTGTAAGACGGCGAGAGGAATTTCGTTTCATACTTCCTTGCACGCTTTCCAAAGTCCAGCGATGGTTTTGGGGCGACGCCTTCGAGACCCTTTTGAGAAGACCAAAACCACAAAAGTCCACGGAGGAGGATCAGGTGGACTTTGGGATAGCAGAGAAAGCTATTGCACGAATACCGGTCTCTTCTTTCATTTGCGCCATGAAATTCTGGTTGAGCGCGCGGTTAAGCTGGACTCCGTATCTTGATGAACACAAATTTTGTTGTTTTCCTCTCCGTTCAACGCCTGGATCTTCTCCGTGTAAAGATGTTTAAAATGTTCTCCCGGTAGTAATTTGCATTCACCTTAGCGTTTTTCTCCACCCGACGAAATTGCAACCGTCTTTTTGAGCAGTACCCTGTCACCATCATGAAACCTTTCGGAAAACTTTCACGACATTAGCGCACCCAATCAGCCTAGCCTTTCGCATCCCCTGGACGGTGGCAATTGCACGTACCTTACCACAATTTCATCCAACGTGACAACAATCGCCATTTCTCGTCCGCAAGTTAGCTTTTGTAGAGTTTGCGGGCGTTGGCGTTGCTTCATGGATGTGACGTTCATTAAGAGCATGAACCGCATGAATTGTGCGGTTTACCGTTGACGCAGATGTGGCTCCCTTCTGAGCGATGGCTTTCTGTGTCGGAGGGTTTCCCTGTGCTACCATCTTCCTGATGTTTTTGGCTTTGTCAGGTGAACGGCTGCGTTGGGGTCTCTTCCGAGGTAGCTTTTCAGTGTGAATTTTTCCGAATTACATATGTCAGCCGGAATGGAGTTTACAGGTAGCCTTTGATAACGAAATTCCTTCCGTCTTGCACTGTTGCACGATGCGTACGGCACTAAATCCCGCCTTGGAAAGCGCTCGTACGTACTCTCTCCAAAAACCATTACTTTTTCTAGTCAAGCCGTGAATTTTCTGCGTTCGTTTCTGAATAAATATTTATGGAATGCGCACTGATACACCACCTGATTTACATAGGCTCGGGCGCATTCCATTGCCGGAAGGAGTATTCAAAATCGGCTAAGTTAAGGAAAAACGTCACTCCGTATTCCTCTGACTAACATATGCCATATGAAACCGGTCGTCCTCCTGCTGATACAGACTCCATCCCTCTCCGAAGTGCTACCATAAATGTTGTCCAGAATGTCCTGGTTTTCCACATCATTTATGATTTTTTTCGCAAGCGAGTAATAGATCCAAGCCAAATTTTGAAAGCAACCTCACATTATGTCTTTGCCTTCATCAAATTTTATTGTCGAGAAGGATACAATCTAGAAAATACTGCATCCCAGATATTCGCCACAGGCATAATCAGTAATAGCCATCAGAATGGCAGAATGCTAATCTCGATTCATCTGCCCAAGTCTTTTGAACAGTCCTTAAACTATGCCAGTGTTTAGCATTTCTAAAGTCGAATAGCGCAAGACCATGATGAATTCAATATCATGAGTGTTCTTCGCATTGTGTAGTGTTGCCATTAGTCCAATGCATTAATAGGGGATTTGTGTGGCTTGGGAAATGGTAAATAAGAAATAAAAGCGGAAAAGAAGCGTCTACGCTCTGCAAAGCTGTAAAAAAGGTCCATTATTTTTCCGAGTGACATCGACATATTCATGAATTAACTCCTTTCAAAAACTGTCAAAAAATAGTAAAGTACAAAAATAGAAGGCTTGTAAAATGTTATAAAACTTATTGATAATTTATCTTCACCTATCTGAATATTTTTTTTCATTTTAAATTTATTTTCGTTCAACTCAAAATCATCCCTGGTTGGATTGCGAATGAGAGAATCTATTATATCACGAAGAAATGTTAAATAATTTATTAATAATTTCGACATTCTTGATGAATAACCAACACCTGAGATAATATTTTTTGTTGTTATATACCACAATCTGAATTTTATTAGCTTTCCTAAAGCTTTATCGTTTACTTCGTTTCTCGGGACAAGACAACGAAAAAAAAAGCATTTTTATGTTTCTAGTGTTGAAAAAATAAAGTCTTCCTTAGATGATCCGAGTCTCTTTTTGGGTATAGACAATTGCCTGATTGCTTACATGGCACTCTTGAGATCACTGAAGGTAATGATGTTGTTTTGTTTAAAACTCTTAACTGACGCACTCCAGAGCAATATCGATCGCTGGAGTTTAGAGAAAAATACTGAATGTGGGTTGGAAAACCGAAAATAATACAACTAATATAATTATCCGATTTGAAACTCTCAGTAACAAACTTGGACTTTATTGCATTGTTTAACGATGAGTTTTTGGAGGACAGCATTCACCTTTTCGATTGGTTACTCAGAGTTTTTTCTAGAATAATGTAATTTTTTTTTACAAAGCTAAATTTTCATCCGTTTATTCTAATATCACCTTACTTTGATCATTTATTTTGTTTGAGGGCCAGAATTATATATTTTACCTCAAAAATACTTTAAAAGCCGGATGGGTTGAATTACAGTCCAACAGGGAGCATACCATCAACTTCGATTCGATGCATCTCTAAACATCTTTCTAATCTAATCCGAATCCCAAAACAAGTAAATTACTGCTTCCTTAGGGTAATATTTAGAGACAAAATTCGCAACAAAAGAAGTGATTGTCAACATCTAGCACAAAATTGTATAATAATTTTGATTGAATTTGTAATCCAGAATTCCGCTGCAGACCAAAAGTCTCGTTTATATTATGCGCATAAATCATGATATTAAACGTTTCCTCAATATTAGTTCCGTATGATCGCCTTTGCCAAATTTGGAATGGTTATCACTTATATTCAAACATTATGAGCTTTCAATTCGGCAACTGGCCAATGTAAGTTCTCACCTTTTCAAGTATTTTTTCACAAAAAGTAGAATCTTCCATTACGTAACGAACTTAGTGCCAAGTAGAATCTATTTACGGAAAATTTAGATTACAGTAGGAGAGGTAGGTGAGAACCGCAAACATATTCACTGCTTTTAAGTAAATAAAGAGACGCGCAGTAAATGCCGAAATTTATATTTAACAGCAATGAAAAATGACAAGCTCTATGGCACAATAATGATCTACATTTTTCAAACGGCTAAAGTCTACTCACATTTTAGAAATGCCTACTTCAAAATTACTTTTCACAACTTTTAGAAAGATAATGGTTTAATATGTTCGCTATTATTAATGAAGGAAATCGTTTATGGGGAAATAGCTCTACGCTAAAGCATTCATAAGCTTTATTATTATAATCTTACCTTTGCTGAACATAAAAATAGGTATAGAATTATTTTTATATTTCTCTATCAATTCAAAATTGTCAACAAGCATTTTTGAAATTGATTACTTAATTATTTCATCTGACATTTACTGTAAGCATTTCAGAATATACGAGCTTCCGTAAATGTGTGAAATTAGACATTGCATAGAATATATAAGAAATATATGAAAGTAAATATTTCAAAACTTTCCTAAGCATTCTAAGCAATGGCAAAAGGCATATCAGTTATAAATAGAAAAGGGAAGGAAAATTTCCGCCTGGACTCGAACCAGTGGCCATGCCACAATGCTAGCACCGCTCTAATCAATTGAGCTACCGCATACAGGAACCGCCAAGCTGTTACAATATGCCACAAATCAGCTCAAACTCGCAAATCAGGAATCCTCTTTACTCTTAAACCATCAAATAAATTGATGAAATTCAACTCAAATAGAAGATAATAATAACACTGAAGACATCCCAGTTATAATAGAAAAGGGATAGGCATGGTCCAAAGTTCGAGTCCAGGTCGCGGATTTTTTTTCCTTCCCTTTTCTATTTATAATTGCGTTTGAAGATTATCTTCAGTATTATTATTATCTTCTCTTTGAGAAAAGCCATATGGCAAAGCATAAAATATCCTACCCGCAAGTGATATCTTTATTTTCATTCAGATTAATATTCTGTGCCTTTTGCTTCATCAGCATGTGTCTTCCAAAATGTGCATTTCTAGAATTCATCATAGAAATGAAAAGGAAGAAACTAACTCCTAACCTAATCTCTATAGCAAATTACAACCCCTATTTTTTATAGGCACATCGGCATCCGCGAAGGGGGAAGGGGGATCTTATAATATTTATGGAATTGTCTGGGAAAAAAACACCTTTTCCTTGATTATATTAGCTAGAAGCAAATATGCATGATGAATGCTTCACGGCTCCCTCCCTGTCGGTCTCTATAACTAGAATTCCTAACAGTTTTCTAACATGGCCTCGCTTTCGGTGGCAGTCGCTTCGCTTTATTAAATTTATATCGTAACCATAAATCGAAAAATTCAAAGAGTTGTGGCCGGTTGCCTGCACTAGTATAAACAGCAACGAAAGGATCGCCTTCAGCGGCGGCTTGGCGGTTTGTTGTGCGAATCTCATTCAGAAAAATTAATTCGGCCATTTTTCCATAACTATTGAAGAGCTAAAATAAATAATCTTAACCGTGTTTAATTATGGCCATTGCACTCCCTACTTTTAGAATATTGTCCCCGCAATTTGCGTACGACGGAAGAAGATGCATCGAAGCAATTACACCATCGCCACTAATGCTGTCGTCCCTGTATCGGAAACAATTTAATAAAGATTTTCTAAAAGAAAGTATTTTAAAAAGTTTTCAGAAGTGCCGTCTGATAAAGCTATGTGTGAAGGCAGGTGTACGTCATTTGAAAAGAGAAAAGAAGGCGGTTTTCAGGGGAAAGAAGGGCAGGAAAGGCGCATTTTGACGTCAGAGAGGCTATTTGGGCGGGAAAAACACAGTGAAAGGACAGGCAAGACGTTGGCGCCTTTCTAAAAACTCCTAGGATGAACTCTAGATATACCGGGATTTTAAGAAAAACTGTGTGCAAGCGGTTTTACTTTCACTTAACTATACACCGTTGTAGAGAACATACACTAGAGTTGACCTCTAGACAAATATTCCATGTTTGGAAATACTGAGAATGCTGGCCAAGGTAATATTACATGTAAACTTGAATCTGAGTACACAGATCAAAAAATGAAAATGGGCTATGACAAAAATATTGGACCATATTTTTTGGGACCTATTCCTGGGATCGATAGGGACGGGTGACTCGCTCAAACTGTTGGCAGTTATGAATATGACAGAAGACGGTTTTTATCGATGGGAACTGTTCAAGAATTTTGAACCATCTTAAAGCCATATCACAATTCACTTTATGTCAAAGTACAGAGTGAACTTTATAATTATTAAACTATTTACAATAAAACGATGCGGTTTGTACAGAAAAGCTCAGAAACACGGGGAATTTTTGTTTATAGTGAAAAATATTTTTTTATGTTAGTTGCATTTTTGACCAAAATGTGGCGCTGGAGTTTTAAATTCGTCTTAAATTCAGTTTCTTGAATCTTCGAAAATCGCTTGTGTCGATGCGTTTCTTAAAGCAACATCAAAATAACATCCTTAGAGCCAAGATAAAGCGCAATTAATTCATCTGCTTATTTCACGCATGATAAGATTGTATTTTACATGAAACTCCAGCGCCATCTTTTGGTCAAAAATGTAACTAATATTAAAAAAGATATTTTTCATTATAAAAAAATCCCCTGTGTTTCTGAGCATTTCTGTACAAACCGCATCATTTTATTGTAAATAGTTTAATAATTATAAGGTTTTAAAAAGTCTGAGTTCCGGTAGACTAGAGTTGAAGACGTTCCTCGCCTCAATATAACTCATCAATTAGCGGTCAACATTTCGTGCCCGGCCCGGTGGCCGAGAGCTCAGATTCCAGTACAATTTTTCTCACCAGAATTGCTCAGAAAAACAATTGCCCTTCTCGTATATGCTTTCCTCAGCCAATAATAAAGATAACCCGAGATAGCCCATCTGTAGTGAACTGTTAGAATGGCGTCCGTAATCGACTGGCATTACAAGCAGTGAAATGTTTGCGGAAAAAGAAAATCTGTGATGAATATTTACAAATGTTTGTGCGCTGTATGTGGAATTGTGTAATCGATAGGAGCAGCAGTAGAGAGGTAACAATCCAGAAAATCTCTTATCGCTGGACTTAGGAAATAGAGAGATGAACCATATCATATACCAATTTCGATAGATTACAAGATCAAAGTCGGACGGGAGTGTTCGAAAAAAGCAAGATCAAGGTCGTCCACGAACAACTACAGCAAAGGAGGACTGTTATCTCTTGTTAACAGCCTGTCGAGACTACGGCAAAATGCTACTCAGTTCCAGCAAGAGCGACGCTGTAATAGGAAGCTTTGTCAACTCCAACCATCTACAATCGCCTTCAGTTATGTTGTGTCCTGAGAAAACATTGTGGTTGAGGGGCATGACGAGTGGAGTCCAGTTCTCTTATCTAAGGAGTCGAGATCGAATTTTTAGAGAGCTAATTCTTTGTAGAGAACGGCAATCGACGAATCTTTAACTGGAGGAAGTGCGGCCCAATTTAATCCAGCTTTTGTGCAGGAAAAAACACATTATGGTGGAGATGGATTGAAGGTATTGATAGACATAAGTACGAGGGCGTTCAAATTGGACCTGGACTTTTTTTATAGAATCAGAAAACTACAAAAAAACGCACACAGAGACACCAGTTATTTCTCAAAGAACTGTCCTTGCTTCTCTACACATTTTTTTCTAGCGTTCTGGGAGCATCTGGATACCAGTTCTGTAGAAATCTTCAGGCTGATGTCGAAATCACGTCAGGACAGCCTTTTTCACTTCCTCGTTGGAGCCGACCTCTGCCTCCCAAGAACTCTTTCAACCTCTGCCTCGCACGCTTGCTTTCAGATGAATCCATGTCTCGTCGGTGGTCACGCCTTAGGAGGCTGTCATCTTCCCTGTCATATCGCTGCATAAGCATAGAACAGATTTCCATCCGGGTGGTTTTGTGATCCTCGGAGAGTTGCTTAGGGACCCTTCTAGCACAGAATCTTGTTGAATTTCAGCTTATCGTGGATAATGGTCTCCACACTTTCGTGCTGATATTCAGCAATGAACCCAATCCTCGGACATGAATCCGCCTGTTATCCCTTATCAGGTTATTTGTTCGTGCGATGGTGCCATCATTGACAGCATTCTCGCCCTCCTTCAAACTTTTGGCACCAAACAAAGACGGATGATCGAGACAAACATGACTCGGTGAACTGTCTTTGAAGTCTCTGGTGAATTTCAGATGCTTTCACAATTTTATTGTGGAGAAACTTGATGATTATTCGCTGTTAGACACATTGCTATCCGCCATTTTGTTTAAACAAACAATCGGTTGTCATGGCAACCGGATGAGTGGTACTACCGCATTTGCATGATAGGCGGTAGTTGCCATCCCAACAATGAAAGTTTAGATTTTTACACCAATGAAATTACAAAAAATAAAGTCCAGGTAAAATTTGAACGCCCCTCGTACAAGATGACATACGAACTTGTACAAAATGAGAGTCTGCCTCCTAGAGATATAGAGAAAAGATTCTCAGGTATACTGTCAGCTGCAATTGCAGGCGATTCTTTAATTTTCGTTTGACTTCATAGAGGGCAACATGCTTCAAGAGGAGGAATCGAATGTATGAAGAATGGCCAGCATGATATCCAAAATCCAATGTATCTGGTTGAGACGTTCTTGGCTGACCTATTGCAAATAGACTAGCATTTACGTTATTCTTCATCAACTGTAAGCTTCTCTTCACTGTAAGGAGTGGCGAAGATACCCCTAAGACCTTCTGGGCAATCACCAACAATTCCATGCCGAATTTGGGTATCCCAACAACTTGCAGTTGACTATGAAGTTTTTAATGGAAATTCCGTTGCATTCACCAAAACTCTGTTTGGTGTGGCTTCGCAGAAAAATTTATTGTAGGGCATTCTTTATTGAGAACATTACTCCAATGGGATCAATAACCCGCATCATCTTCGCGCAGAATTATCGCGATATGGTCACTAAACACTTTGCCCACAACAATTCCACACAGATAAGCATCTTTTTTGCTGGTTAAGAGGCTCCCACACCCTAATAGAGGCCAACTGGACTTTTAAAAGGCTATTATGTGTTGGTTTGCAAAAACCAAACTAGGATCGAGTCCTGATGCCACGTCTCAGAGGCAAACCCAAAAGAAGGCAAAGCCCAAGGGGCTCAAATGTAAAGAAGGCAAAGTAAGGGGAGGGGGTATTAATGTTCCTGAATGTCCTTACAATGTGACAAGTATTGAGGATTATGGCTTTTGGAATAGTCTTATATACTTGCGGGGTTATATGCAATGTTAACAGCTTTTGTGCTGTGTGAGGAACAACCTCAGCGGCAAAATGAACGATAGGAACAATGTGTGCTCTGTTGGCTTCCTATATGCGTTTTATTTCGTGTGCAATATACGTATACTTTGTGATTTTTTCTGTAAGTCTTTTGTAAATTCTGTGTACTGGGGATGGAAATATCAATTTGGTAGGCCACTTTGTTTTGCTAACCTACGAGTGTAATGTCTATTACTAAGGGATAGTTTTGTCAGTTATTATAGTGCTGTCAAAATAGAATTTATATCTTCTGTTCTCTAAGACAGCGTTAGGGAAATATTTTTTATTATTATTATTACAGGATTTTATCCGCGCGCAGTTTGCGCGGTAATTAGTTTCAAATTCAATTCATATTGTTACAAAGCTCGCACATTCAAATTGTTTCGTGTGACGAACTCACATGTTCTCCTTTATTTATAGTTTGATGATTGATGATGATTACAATATAGATATCATAATGTTGTATTACATCGCATCATGTGCTTTTAAATGATAAAAAGCTATAAAAATTTTCTAATATGCCTCTTTCTTATTTGTGTTACTAAATATTATTCTTTATCTAAGAAATAGATAATATTTAGTTCAAAATTATTCGGATTATTGATGAAAGCTCTTGTCGATAGCCCTACCGTCCATGTCTTTGAGATTAAAATCGGGAAGCAATAACGCCTCATGATGAATTGTTTGGATAGAAATAAATAAAATCAATTGATATAGATGCAAACTGAAAATGATATAGATGTTTTCTCTTAAAAGTGCAGTCGACATTTGATATTCGGTATCATAGCATGAGAAGCAAAATGACTCCGATTACCCGACGCGTTTATAGTTTGGGATGTTTGAATGTTATATTATCGCTCTGTTTACAGGACGGAATCTAACTTGAAATATGACAAAAAAGGTGCCAAACATTTTCAGTAATGGGATCAAGTATGAAGTTAAGCTCAGTTCTGACAAAAGAAACTCTTACTTCCAGCATATTAATTTTTCTTTTTCATACTTGGACTTTTATTCTGCATAGACTATAACGAATAAAATCATTATGAGAACGGGACAAAAAGCGCATTTCCAATTTGCATACTTTCTGTATAGAAAAGGACAGCAACTCTGAATCCATGTTGTTCACAAACGACGCCAGTAGCAAAATAAAATAGTTAGACATGATCATTTGTGGCAAAGAAAAACTAGTTTATAGGGCAAGTTCAAAGGTGAATATTTCTCTGTGATTTTTTTTTTAATTTTTTTTTTGTGGGCATGATATCCTGAAGCCATATCTATACGGAATTTTGTTGTACCTCATCAGAAAACACAAATGCCTCAACATACCAAAAATTCAATCAAAATAAATCAACTAAAATAAATTTATTCCATTACTGACTATGATATACAGTCTACTAGAGCCTTAAACACTCTTAAAATTTGTTTAAAATTCTTGATGGGATAATGCTTTTACCGCGGGACAAGTTTAAAATGATATTTACATTTTAACTATATATATATTTACAAATTATGTTGTGACAGCAGCCCCCACACTTCTGTTGACTTATCTCCAGTTTCGTAATATAAGGATGGTAAAAATATTCGAAGATAGTTGATGACCTACAAATACGCAGTGGTGCAACTATAAGAATCACAGATGTTCCAGACTTCCCAACTGCGGCTATAAGCAGTGTCTTCAACAGGGATGGAGAAAGTTAAACAATATCCAAATCATAAATACATCACGTCAGTAATTGAATAAATTAGGCCCATTCACAGGCATAAGGATAAACGTTTATCCTTGTACCTGTGAATGGGCCTTATTTACTTTATTTTATTTTATTTATTATTGTGTAAATATATGTTCTTTCAATTAATGATTGTTTTCTTAATTACATTTGCACCTTCTTCCAGATGTCTTTGAATTACTACTGTGAATCACGTCCTATTTCGGAGATTGTGATCGAAATACACAGGAGTTGTAATCTAAATTCGAATTAATAAAATTTGTAATATTTAAAAAACAATTTTATTGGGTTTACTAAATTCATATACATTCATTAATAAAATAAACTTTCTCTTCAAAGAATGCCAGCGCCACATAATTTGCCTCTAAAAGAAAGCTTTTCCAGAGCATGACCTCCTTCATAATTTCCAGGAGTTATAAAACATGGAATATGTGTTATAAAGCCATAAAGGGGGTTATGGCCAGAGGCAAGAAGACTTAAGTTTTGAGGAAGAGAGAACTTTGAGGAAAAAAGCTAGCGTTTGGGGAGAATCGTGTCATCACAATATAGAGATTTAAAAACAATTGTATCTCTATTCTATGATATTATTTCTCTGATTGGTTCTCGTATCTCTCGCCGAGGAGGGAAGGGAGAAAACAAACAGCGAAAATGAAATACCACACTTCCGAAGAGAAGGCAGAAACACTCACAGATAAAAATTTTGAAGAAATCAGGTAATAATAATTTTTTCAATTAGATTTATTAAATTGTACAGAGATGACCAATTAAAAATTTAATAATACGAAATTTAAAAATTTTAATAAAAATGCAATACGAAATTTAAAAATTTGTAATGGAAATTTTAAATTAATGTTCAAAATACGTTTAATAATTACAAAATTTATTAAAGAACCAGAATAATTTTTATGAAGATACACTCACTGACAAAAATTTTAAAGAAATTACATAATAATAATAATTTTTTTCAATTAGATTTTTAAGATGCACAGAGATCACCAATAAAAATTTAATAACATGAAATTTAAATTTAAATTCTAATAAAAATCTAACAAGAAATTTAAAAATTTGTAATAAAAAGTTAACACATCACGTGACCCTTGAAAATGATGAAATTTTGAAACGATCGCCCGATCTTTATAAATTATATTTCATTGTGTTGGTAATGCATATTTTATTGTAGGCTCGTTTATTGTATTATTGATGAAATTAACATTGAAATATATTACATAATAATATAGGAAACCATTGAAGAAACTTTAAATGTTGATATAAATTTATTAAAGTTTAATATAATAAAATATCAGAATTCGAAAATTGCATATCATGATTTTTATTTTATTTTTTACTTTAATATTTAACAACGTGCGATAGAAAGAGACGAATGTTATGAATAGTTTTTTTTTAATTTATTTTATTAATAACAGGAAAGTAACATTTCGTTAAATTATAATTTGAGAAGTAATACAAGTTTAGGAACCTATTATTTAGAAATTTATTAGATTCGTTATTTATCTCGCGTCGTATTGTATATTATGTATTAATTATTCATCAATGTCCATTCTATAATACTGGTTTTATTCATGTAGATATAGCCGACTTTCGTCTTTTCGGACATCTTCTGTATTCGTTTATAACAGATTTTTAAATATCTTACAATAATTTTTTTTTAATTTCTTACAATATAAATGTTTGGATATTGAACAATATTTGTCTATTCATTAATGTTTTTCCGGTTACATTGTTTTAATTTTTGAGATTCAATATTAGTTTTTGCTAATTAATTTATTTTATTTTATTTTATTTTGTTTTATTTTATTTTATTTTGTAATTTTATTAGTATATATGTATTGTCTTTTATTAAGTTTTAATTATATAGTTTTCGTAATCTTATGTTGTTGCTTAATAAATTGAAATAGTAATCATTGAAAATTTATTTATACTGTCCTGGAAAAAAATGATAGGAACTTTTTGTATTTTCAACATAACATTTTTAATAATGAATTTATTTCAACGAAACTTTACACATCTGTGCCCACACGGCATTGACACCACTGGTTTCAATTCAGTCAAAATATTTAAAAAATTAGTTGAGCCACAACCAATTTTTGAAAAAAAGGGTGGAAAAAATGATAGGAACACCTTCAGTTATCAAGAGATTGCTCGTATTTAATACTTTGTAAATCCACCATTTTTGTTGATCACATGAAACAACGGTCCTTCATAGATTCTATTAGTTTTTCAAGAGTTCTGCACGAAATTTCTTCCCAAGCCTCAAGAAGAGCCTGTTTGAGACTCTGGACATTCTCAAACTGCCGCCCGTTCTTATAAACGGCCCGAACCATGATTCCCCAGAGATTTTCGATAGGGTTAAGGTCTGGACTTCTCAGGCCATTTCATAACCCTGATGTTTTTGGTCTTGAATCACTCCATAGTCGATTTGGAAACGTGACATGGGGCGTTGTCCTGCTGAAATATCCAATCTGGCCTCCTGATTGGTTCAAATGGGATAAGATACTTCTGAAGCATTTCTTGGTACTTTATGCTGTTCATGCGGCCATCTACAAACACTAATTCCACCTTTCCACTGGCACTGAATGCCCCCCAAACCATTACTGAACCGCCACCCTGGATGCGCTTCGAAAAGTGCTTTGGTTCCTTTCGTAAATCGTGCCAATAGCAGTTCCAACCATCCGCGCCATCAAGGTTGAACTTTTTTTCATCACTAAAGATGACTGAGTTCCATTCGGAAGTCCAGGTTTGATGCTGTTTGGCTAGCTGAAGACGATCGACTTTGTGCTGGTTGGTAAGAGGTGGTTTCTGTTTCATTTTCTGGCGGTGGAGATGAGGACATTGGTTGAGATAGTTATTAATAGTTCTTCGATGAGCCTTTGTTCCAATCGCCTGTTTGATGGAGTTGGCAGAAATTTGCTTGTTGCTTGCCATGCGAAGAATTCGACGGTGGTCTCTATCACAAGTGCTTTAGGCCTTACTGTCGTTTTCTTTGTACCATATGATTCTGGATTTTTCAGGAAAGATGAAATTACTTGCTTGGACCTTCCAATCAAACGAGAAATTTCTGCTTTTGACCTGCCTTGTTCTTTATATGCCATGATTTTTCCTCTGTCATAATGGGTAAGTTGTTTACCACCGTCCCATTTTGAAGATACTTAGTGAACAAGTTTTATTTTATCAGAGATATGTCTTCTTGTTCAGAATTGTATATTATAGCAATGGTGAGAAGGTCTCACATTCCCAGCTTGGGGGGGGGGGGGGCAGATTTTTTATTTAGTTCCTATCATTTTTTCCACCCTTTTTTTCAAAATTGGTTGTTGCTCAACTAATTTTTTAAATATTTTGACTGAATTGAAACCAGTGGTGTCAATGCAGAGTGGGCACAAGTGTGTAAAGTTTCGTTGAAATAAATTCATTATTAAAAATGTTATGCTGAAAACACAAAAGTTCCTATCATTTTTTCCAGGACTGTATTTATGTTAAACAAATATTATCCACAAGAAATTTTAAATAATATGAAATTAGTAGACAGCAATTTATTTTTCAACCAATTACTAAAAGAAGAGAAAATAAAAGAATTATTAAGCAAAAACAAAAGATTACGAGAACTATATATGTCTTCTTATTCCGTTATAAAGAACTATATATGTAATTAAAGCTTAATAAAAGACAATGCCATATATACTGCCCGGGATAATTACAGTTGTAGGTAAACAGAACAATTTCAAGAAGTTAAATAATAACTCAAATTGGTTTTCAGTAATTCTACAATTTCCTGCTGTAGACAAAGCTCCCGTTGTTCAGATGTTTCCGACGCCGGATAACTTTTTGTTTTTCTAATTACAAAATAAAATAAAATAATTAGCAAAAACTAACATTGATTCTCAAAAAAATAAAACAATGTAACCGGAAAAACATTAAAAATTAATAGACAAATATTGTTCAAAATTCAAATGTTTATATTGTAAGAAATTTAAAAATCACTTGTAAAGGAATACTGGAAAGGAATACATTGATGAATAATTAATAGAAATTTATATTTATTATGTCATTTTCAAGAAATTAATTTTGACTGTTCATGCTGTCAGAATTTGTGATATTGACTATTCACAATGAAACTTTGTGATTAAAAATTTTTTGTCTACATTTTCATGTATATCAGTATATTTATAACGATATCTAATAAATATATCTATTAATTAATAATTGATATTTCACAAAAATAAAGTTTTAATATTTTTTTTTATTATTCCTTCCCATCGGTAGTGTTGTTCCATATATATTCTATAAAAACAAATATCGGATATAAAAATGATATATAGCAGCCGCCATGTAAGTTGAACGACAGGATGACGTCATTTCTAACGCCAGCCAATAGACGTTAACGGGAAGTAAATCGCTTAGTTATTCCATGAAAGCATCCGCTTTCGTTTTCGATAATTGTTTTCGTATTTATATTTAGTTTCCATTTTCGGTTTTTTTTTTAATAGATAAATGAAATTAATAAATGAGATTAATAAATTAAAAAATGACGCAGAATATCGATTCGAAGGCAATTTGTTTTATATTATGACTTTTAATAGGCTTTCCACGTTTCAACGATATCTCCGCCTTTACTATAGTAGAACAGTGCATCATGGGTAAAACCCAGACAAAGCAAATTGATGAGAAGACTTACTGCGCATGTCAAAAATATCGTTCAACTTACGTGGCGGCTGCTATAGTATATCATTTTCGCAATGTTAGTCGAGCGATATAGAGATTCTCCTCCACCCCCTCCCCAAACTCAAGTAGGAAAAAGAACAGTGTGAAAACTGAAAAATTTATAATTCCCAATTGAATAATGAACAACGATAAATATTACACTAAAAATTATAAAATATTTATATAAATTGATATTTTTTCTTATAATACGGCACTGGGTGCAGTCTATATCTTGCAATGTGATAAAGCGTGTGATAACAGAATACCAGTGATGGATGAAAGTGATATATGTATCACTTTCATCCATCCCTGAGAATACTCAATATATTCATGTACTCTTGGCAATATACTAGCGATGGTACAATTTGAAAATGATATATGTATACTAGCGCCATCGCGTGTAGTGTTCCTTGAGAATTGGAGCGCAGAGTTAACACATCATTTTAGCGCTGTGGGTCAGCTGCTTCGAAAGCATAGGCGAACGAAAGAACGTGAAGTTGTGAACACAGACAACATCAGTGAAAGGCTAATTCATAAAGTAAACATCATTTTTTTTTAAAATAGTTCGGTTAAAATTTGGAGAAAAAGGATATAAGAGAGCTTGGTTTGGTTTAAATAAAACTGGGTCATAACTATTAAACTAATTTATTAATTTTTATTGGAAAATGTGAAGTTAATAATCTGCTCTCGGTTATTATTTTATTAATATTATCGCGAAATCTCAGGAAGCTCCTTTACCTATTCTTGGATATTACCCATAGGGTAAACCGAATTTCTTGTTTTTAGATTATCACGTATATATATAAAAAAAAAAATCAATTGCCGCAATCAACCGTAAATTATCCCCCCACTATTAGCCATTTGGAAAGTTCCATTATCAATTACTTTTAATTTAAAACAGGAAAAGAAACGTGAAAATAATTTTCTTAAAACCCAGTGCCAGCACAAGGCTTATCAGTATTAATAATCCTAGGATTAATCACAAACACAGAGTTATTACAAATGATTCATCATGAAATTCTACTATAGATCGCATTTGTTCGTACCAATCACGAAGCATCACACCGTTCACACCCCCCTCCGGCCTGCTGTGGCTGTACCTCCAACAGTACATTAAAGAATCCTGTCATCAGGGTCAGGCCAAGAAAAGCGAGTGCAAAATGCTCATGCGGAACTATTTTCAAAAATTTGTGCTGTGGAAAATCAAGATGCGGGGCCTTGTGCAGCCACACCGTTCACACTGCCCTAGGGCTAGCCTTGCGAAAGACAAGATCTCAAATTTTGAAACTCGTGTGTGTTTTAATCTGAATGACAAACTTGCACATAGCTAAAAGGGGCGATTTAAGGGGATGACTTGGTACCTATTAAATTGTCACTCGGGCCCCCTAACGTTACTCTTATTGACTTCTACTTCTGCTTCTACCTTTGGGGACACGCTTAAGACACCGATTATGTGCCCCAACGCTAGCACTGCTTTGATGATGATCAACCAAAATGATGGTCTGCAGTAAACTACCATATCACTATTAGGTGGCTATGATGATTGCTGTGGCTTTTGCCATTTGTAGAAGATAAATAGGGCATGGATGTTTGTGTTTTTCCCAAAAATGCGTGAGGATAATAGTCATGTGTTATGATTCAGTTCATATGAAAGGATGCAAAATGACCTAGATGTTGACACACCCAAAAGCCTAAAACAATCAAGCCTACTGCATGGGCATGTCATGTAACAAGGGGAGCATACATTGAATAGGTGTATAATATTTATGGTAAAACTTTGACAGTTTCTTTTCATGTACCATTTTCTGTTTGTGTCTAATACTAATATGAAGTAGAGTTCTTTGAAACCCAATGGACCATTTGTAATAAATCTATGCTTTCTGGCACCTCTAAATAGATATTTGTTATTGCTTCTCAAAAACATATGCTATCCTTGCCTTGCTGAGCTTTAGTGCTACATGCCAGACCATTTAAATTTAGTATTACATTACAGTAAAAAAGACCAATGCCAATACTGCTCTCACTTCACCTGAACTAAAGTTTACAAAACAAATACAAGCACTCACCTCATTTTGTGATTAACTCTACGGGATATTCAAATTTAACTGTATAAACATCTGATGCCCATCTTCTGTGCTGAGAACACAACCATGTCCTTGCATGGCTGGCATATCCTACTAGTTTATTCTCAAGTTTGAAGTAGCTGCTGTGGTCTGTGATGAAATTTCTCTCAACCATCTCTTGGAGGTTGGTAGACCTCTGCTGCATATGTAGTTTGCAATCTTAAGCTGTTGCCTTTTAAAGACCAGCTACTTCTTTAATATTGTACACTTATTTCATCCACCTCCACAGCAGTGGATGTTGCAAAATAGTCAATCTTGGGGCTTCCTTGCATCCTATTTAACACTGGATGATTATCTATGAAAATATATAAAAAAGTTTTATGGATGCTACTACCACCACCTTGTAGCATTCGTAAAAAGCTGGCAGAAGCTCAAAAATGCATCTCCCAACTCGTCTGGTCAGCATGGAGATTAGATAAAATATCCCCCTGTGGGAGAGGCCATGTCCTGCAGTGGATCCTTTATCCTTTTATATATATTTAGGAATAGACAGAAATGGTAAGATATAGATAGATATATATGTAAATAGAATTTGAAACAAAATTACATAAGTAAAACTGCACAATTTACTCACAATGTTAAGCAATCAGTTGTTGAAAATTGACAACTTATTGTCCATGATCTCTTCAAACAAGATCCGAGCAGAAGTACATTTTAAAGGCATAAAATTAGGATAAAATGTTAAAGTCCATAGTAAAAATGAAAATATGTAGAGAAATGAGTAACTCCTTATGGTATCTCTATCCGAACTATAAAAAAAAAAATAGACGAGTTCTCATCTTGTGTTAAAACTAAGCTGGATGAATTTTTCTCTTATAATTATTTTAAAAAATCTATTTAAGGCAGGTTCGTCAAGTTGAAATTTCATAATAATGGGACGTAAAGTAACTGTTGCAGTGTGTAGTTTGAATCAGTGGGCCATGGATTTTCAAGGAAATTATCTGCGAATTTTATCCAGTAAGAATTAATACAGTTTTATTTCTTGTTCAAAAGATAGTCTTTACAATGTTCCTTATGTATTAATCTTTCTAGGTATTAAAGAAGCTAAAGCAAAAGGTGCTAAATACAGAACTGGGCCAGAACTAGAAATCCCGTAAGTAAAAGCATGATGAGTAAATTTTAGCTTTTTTCTAATTTGAAACACTTTGCAATTTATTTTTCTTGTAATTTGTGTTTTGGCTTTAAGGGGTTATGGATGCGCAGATCATTTTCATGAAAGTGACACATTTCTTCATTCATGGGAAGTATTGGCAGATTTACTCAAACATCCATTTTGTCAAGATATCTTAATTGATGTTGGCATGCCAGTGATGCATAAAAACGTTGCTTATAATTGCCGTGTTGCATTTTATAAAAAGTCAGTTTTGTTTCTTGAAAAGTGGAGGGTTTCTTGTATTATAAATACCTAATTTATTTTTGTATATATCTAACGTTTATAGAAAAATACTCTTAATTCGTCCAAAACTGATTCTGTGTGATGATGGTAATTACCGAGAAACCCGTTGGTTCACAGCATGGAGAAAACCTTTCACAGTAGAGGAACATTACCTTCCTCGAATGATAACTCAGATTACTGGACAGGTAAATGCCCATAACTTATTAATTTTATTTTTACAAAAATAATGTTAATTCAAATAATAAAACTGAAATATTTAGAAAACTGTTCCCATTGGTGATGCTGTACTCTCTACCCTTGATACTTGCATAGGCTATGAAATTTGTGAAGAATTATGGAATCCTTCTAGGTATGAAGATAAACAGTTTATATATTCTCTTTCTTTTAATTTAAAGAAAGTAAATATGTATTTACCTGAACATAAGACCTCAAATCTAATAAGACCCTTACTTTTTGGAAAAAACGTTCTTTTTTTTTTTTTATTTTTGAAAAGAATAATTTAATGTTATTTAGATTAATAAATTTGAAATAGTAAAACAGCTTGTGGATAACATTATTCGAAAGATGGTATGAAAACAAAAAGTTTGTATATAGGCTGTCCCACAAAGGACTCCCTGATTTTAAGAGTAAATATCGCGGAAACGGAGATGGAAAGAAGAATGAAAGAGTGGCATGTTTATTTCGAAAGCCATAAAAATCTGATATTGTACAAAAGTTTCAAAATTAGTTACAAATTAGTTATAAATCTGGATTCCGTTTCATCTTTTTGGATAGATTTCCTCGGATTACACAGAATAACTGCAGAAACCATCGTGACATTTTTAGGAGTAACTGCAGATGACCTTGGGCTAACATTTCCCACTAAATAAGTGCCACTTCCTTCAATTGCTATGTACAGCACCACCTGTCGGGAATATATGTAACTAATTTGTTACTAATTTTAAAACTTCCATATTGGATTTTTACACCTTTCGAAACAAACGTACTTGTTTCATTCTTCTGTCAATCTGTTTACGAGGTATTTATTCTTAAAATCACGGAGTCCTTTGTAGGACATCCTGTACATAAAACACAGCGATGACAATCAAAACTATTAACTGTGACCTAATATGACATTATTCGGATCATGCATACCAAGAAATATATATCTTCGCACAACAAAGAATAAAAATATAAAATAAATAAAATTAGTAAATAATTAATCACCTAAATATGTATTTCGGTAACCATGTTATTTACTAATTACTAAATTGTTATACCGTATCAAGTTATCTCAGGTTATCATTTCAAATTTATTTCTGTTATTTTTATATCATTGATTTATTCAGATAAACTTTAAAGCAAATTAAAATTACTTTAATGCATTTTTTAAAAATAATGTTCTTAAATATTCTTAGTTCCCACATTCCAATGGGTTTAGATGGGGTGGAAATTTTTGTCAATGGCAGTGGAAGTCATTATGAACTACGGAAAGCATACGTTTCATTTGATTTAGTTAAATCGGCTAGTGCAAAAGTAAGTATTTGAATAGCATGAAGTTTTTTTATTTTACTTCAATAGGACTTGTTTACAGACATGTGAATTTTCTACATATTCTTTAATTTGCTTTCATGAAAAGATAACAAAGGGTAATTTTTATTAACGAGTACAGTTTAAGCTTTTATTATCATTTCTCTGTTGTACTTTTTCAATAGCTTTCTAAATCATATAAAATGCAAACATTTATTACTTGTGACAAATCTGTTCTAAATCTTAAATATTCTGTTTAAAATTTGATTGCATCAACACTTGACAATTAATATGGTTGTGCCCCTATATCCATGGATTCATTATCTGTTGATCCATTATCTATGGATCCACGTATCCATGCAGAAAACAAAATGAAAGACTGTAACTACACTGCACGAGAGAGAGTAAGATGCTGGAAGATGTTGGTATGACTCCAATGAATTTGGCAGCTGCTAAAAGATGCATGATAGAGGATCCATGAAACGAACATGATGGTCAAGGTGATCCCAAAGCTGCTCGATTGGATTTAGGTCTAGTTAGGGACCAGGGAAGTACTCGGCAGTCTTGATCATTCTTTTCCAACCATTCCTAGACAAGGTATGGCTATAATGATATGCTTGCATTGCCTACTGGAATATTCCATCTGCCTGAGGGATGACAATCAACATGTATGGATATACCTGATCCAACAGTGGATAAATAACCAAATCAAATTAGAGTGCCTTTCATGGTATCAGTGGACCCAGACATGCCTAGTAAACATACTCCAGAACATAGTACCACAGATTAAAGAAAACACAGATGCAACAACCGAATACAAACCGGAAGAAACAGCGACCACGGTGCCATCGAGCGATACCAAGGACACATAAATTGTTTTTATTCTGATAGTTTTTTTCCATACAAATTTCATTCTTATAACTAGAGTCTTTCTTTATTCACGCGTAATTTAAGTTTTCATTCCATTCTTAATTAAAATATTGCTTACGTTGGCATGGCATTTGGAAGTGTGTCCTTGGTACTGCTAGGAACTCTGCTAAATTTTGTTCCACACTTTGCAGCATGGGCTTGTCACATCTGTGTTTTCTTTAATCTGTGATAGCACTGCCATTATCAGCATTAGTTTTTCCAACAATGCTTGCAGGGTGATCCTTTCAGGAGGTTTCCCATCAAATACAAACCATGTCCATCCACTATATAGAGTAGGTTCATTGGAGAAGGCATCCCTTACCAATCACAAGAGGTTCAATTCTTGTACTGCATTACAAGTTGTAATTATTTTTGCTGGTGCACCTTTGTTAGCACGGCTGCAGTGACCATCCAGCCCCATATGGAACAGTACAGGATTTACTTACTGTCTTGTTGACACACCTGGTACCTTCTGCTGAACTATCGTCGCTCAACCTGCACACATCTTCACAGTCCACGTTTACTTCTCACATGAATGGCATTTGTCCAATCACGGTACACTTTTAACACAGCAGTAGGCAAACAGTTAACAAAATGTGCAGTTTTGGAAATGCTATTTTTGACCTAAAAGCCGATGATCCATCTATTTTTACAGATCTAATAAATTGCTTTATTTACCCATGACAGGAATGATTAATGTGTGCAGAGTACAGACGTCTCTCCGTTTATACCCAGATGATCAAGCTTATGCCACGTACTGCTGATGGCAGAGTGGAGGTGGTCATAATGTTCTGGTTCCTCTGTGTTAAATTCAAATTTTAGTGTTACGCATCTTCTTCTTTTCCATTCTTAAAAATTGTCTATTACCTATATCTCCTCCTATTTGTTAACATTTTGTAGTCTTCTGATATCTGTAAAAGTAGAAAGAATCTTCATTTTGAAAGGTATCATTTAAAGATTTTATAGCCTATTAATTATAAAAATGTTTTTTTCTTTTCTCAAAAAAACAAAAAAACAAAAAAAAAAAAATACTTGTTTTTCATTTGCCTGATTTAATTGTATTCCTTAAATAATTTTCTAAATAAGTTTTTAAAGAATATCTGTATGATATCTAAATCTTAAAACATGAATTGGCCTATTAATTTTAATGAATTAGCTCTCTAGTATTGAAAATTATTTCAAAATTTGCTCTTAATTTTCTATCATGTTGAAAACATCATTACTGAATCCGTGAAGTCTGTCGTTCTGTTGCCAGTTTTTTTCGTATTTTTTGATTTCTGCTTCAGGTTCAGCTAGAGCATCAAAAAGTAAATAAAAGTTATAATAGACACATGTCCTATCTGTATTTGGAAACATGACTAAAATGGCAGTTAAAGTTAGCATTTTGGTCCTTTGAGCTAGGTTGCAGAACCAAATTTTTAACCATTTTGGACATGTTCCGAATAGATAGGGCAAGCGTGCCCATTATAACTTTTACTCGTTTTTTTGATGCTCTATCCGAATCTGAAGTCAAAATCAAAAAATTCCAAAAAAAATTGGTAAGGAACCACCGACTTCTCAAATACAGTAATAATGTTTTTGACTGGCTTGCGCTTTTAATAACTGATTGTTTATAAATTACTATTTCAGAGTGGAGGAGTATACATGTTTTCTAATTTTCGGGGTTGTGATGGAGATCGTTTATTCTATAATGGTGCATCTGTAATTGCTATGAATGGAAACTTTTTGGCAGTTTGCTCTCAGTTTTCTTTAGAAGAAGTGGTATGGATTTTTAAAATGCATAAATATAAATAATTTTAATAATCAATGCTTCATCCACGCTGACATAGTGTAAATTTTTTAGGAAGTTGCTATAGCAACAGTTGATTTAGAAGATATTCGAAGCTATCGTAACCTTATTAGAAGCAGAAATTTAAAGGCACGTAAGATTTTCATCAGTTTAATTTTTTTTTAATAACATGTTAGTCTTTCTTTTATTTCTTTTGAGATATTTGAGGATGTTGAATATTTTTTTTTATTTATTTGATGATAACAAAGGCTTCATCATCTGAAGCATATCCACGTATTTCTGTTGAGTTTTCTCTATCAGAGGGAGATGATGTGGCCCTACCTTGTGAACAGCCTATTGAAATTCCTTATTATACTCCTGAAGAAGAAATAAGGTCAGTTTACTTCAACAATTTGTATGTGCATCATGTAAAAATACCATAATGATTTTCATAATTTATTTAAAGCTGTCCTGTAAAATTCACCTTTGAGTTTTGTTACTTGAGAAGGTGCAATATCTGCACATGTGTATTTTTACTTACTGTATATGACTTTTCCAAATTATTTGGTTGCCTGTAGATTCCGTTTAGGTTGGATAATCGAGAGAAAGCTGCAATTGTATTTCTAAAATGACAAAAAATTGTGCAATCAAAAATAGTTATAGTGTTGAACTTTGACAACAAAACATTGTTATATAAATAAGCGTATTTAAAATTGTATTTCAGAATTTTATATTAAAGTGATTTATGTAGCACATGATTAATGAGGGTTGTTTTTTTTTTTCTTTTACAGCCTGGGTCCTGCATGTTGGTTGTGGGATTATCTTCGAAGGTCAGATCAAGGAGGTTTTTTCCTGCCACTTAGTGGTGGTGTTGATAGCGCATCTTCAGCTTGCATTGTGTCTTCTATGTGTCATCTTGTTTATAGTGCCATAAAGCAAGGCAACACAAAAGTGTTGAAAGATATTCGAAGAATCGTTGGGGATGCTAATTATTATCCTTCTGATGCCAAAGATGTGTGTAATAAAGTTTTTATAACTTGCTATATGGGCACCGAGAATTCTTCTGTCGAAACGAGAAATCGTGCTAAGGATTTGGCTTCAAGTATTGGAAGGTGATTTCTATATAAACTGTTATATTTAATATGCAACTAAATACAGGCTCTTCAGCAATTTGATTTTATGGAGATCACACCCACAAGGGAACCATACAAATCTGTATCTCACAGATTGCTTTCAAATTAAAATGTTACTCACCTAATGCTAAATATTGATGCCTGCAACATAAGAAACAGCCCAGCCAAATTTTGTTTTTTTTTTAAGATAAACCGTGAAAACGAAAAAATTTGAGCGTACGTAGCCATACAAAGACTCCAGTGTTAACGCCATAGTTAAAGCTGTTTGTGTATTAATGCACTTGACGGAACTTCTTTCCTCCACCACTCAATAATAAGCATGACAAAGTAGCTTTAATCCACTTCATATGAAAGCAACGAAACTATTCCCTGCGAAGTAGCAGCAGACGACAGTTGAATGGATTCTCAAGTTTCTAAATGAACTTATTTTTTTAAATTAGATTATTAAAATTAGCTAATTGCCTCCAGAAAAAAAATTTGTATAGTAATTAATAACCATTTCCTAATTTTATTATTTCTTTTTATTAATTAATTCAATACTCTTCGTAAATTTTCCAGGCGCTGAAGTCGTGTATTAGTATTAGTATTGAGTGATCTAATGGGGCCAGCGGCCGATATGTTGTTGGTGAGGGGAGTATGTTTACCCTGGTGCTTTTTAATTTTAAATAAAATAAATATTCATGGATGCTTACTTCATCTTATAAATTATTTCAAGATGAATAATTGTACAGCAAAATTAAAGTTTTGTGCTTAATAACACAGCTATTACTTCAGTTCTTTGGCGACTGCCATTAACTATTTTGCTTCCAGCTTGCTCTCATTTTTTTTCTCTCCCTACTTCCACCACCGCACAACGCCATCGCTTGTGCGCAAACCAAGATTTTTCCGTACAGGTTCGTATGGTTCCCATGCCAGTTCTTTCCCTTCTTATTGACACACACATAATGTTGCCACACTTAAGACCATCCAACAGATCTTAACATTGGAGATTCACATACTACAGCGTGATTCAGCCAATTTCTGACCATTTCACTCGAATGATGTGCATTAGGGATAAACAATTGAAAGAATGAGCGCCATATCGAATTTCTAAATAGTTGGAGTTTGTATTGTTGCAACGGTGCTGCATGAAAATCGTATTGTTGAAAAACGGCACCCGCTTTATCAACAGAGCAGAAATGCAAGGTTGTCGAATGGTATTTCAAGACAAAGTCACCTGTAACCATGCAGAGAAAGTTCCGGAAGGAGTACAAGTGTCGAGCCGCACCAGGCAGGCAAGCAATCATGGATTTTGTAAAGCAATTTCGTGCCACTGGATATGTTAAAGGCAAGAAAAAAGGCGGGAGCGAAGCTCATGTTCGAACAGCCGAAGATGACGAAAATATTCGCACAAGGTTGGTCGATTCCCCTACCAAAAAATCTGTTCGCCGCCTATCCTTTGAAGAAGGGCTGTCGTATACCACGACGTGGCGAACTTTGAGAAAGGATTTACACCTGTTCCCGTATAAGATGAAGTGCTAGACTTTCTCAATCAGAAATTTGGAAATCGTGTCATTTCAAACAGGTTTCCAGATCGATTCAGGGATGGCTTTCTTTGGCCCCCTACGAGTCCTGAGCTAAACCCATGTGATTTTTATCTCTGGGGGTTCCTTAAAGACAGTGTGTTCACTACAGCACCAAGAACACTAGACCAGCTGCGACAAAGCATCGTCGACTGCTGCACCCTTGTGGATGCAGAAATCCTGGATAGAGTTATGAATAACTTCACCATTCGGCTGCGAGCAGTTCAAAACGTTCGTGGTGGCAACATTGAGCATATCATCAAGACTTTTCCACGGGAATAAAAACTCCGAACTGCCTAAAATATCATACTGAAATGTTAAGTTTGTAAACATTAATGAGTCAATAAATCATAGTAACTGAAATGGTCAGAAATGGACTGAATCACCCTGTACATGTACTAACCTATTATAGTGTTTATCAGTGAATAGTAAAATGTATTTTTATAAATATAGAAATTGACAAACTGAAGATCACACTTCAATAATATAATAATTTTGGTGTTGATAAGGGAAGGAAATATTCTGCAATCTGAACCCGAACCAGGGACCATGCCTATCACTGGCAGCGCTCTAACCAATTGAGCTAACCAAATTATATTTTTATAGACAGAATAGATTTAAAGCATTACCTAAAAATGTCTATTTTTTAATATACATTATGATTATAATTAAACTTTCCCTATTTAACTGTCTGTATGTGGAAAACGAGCTATCGCATGCATAGGAACAGTAATTTGAACATTGCTTATTATTAATGACTAAGTAGTGCCACTGAAACACGTTAAGCATTGAAATATCACACAGTGTGCATGGTTTTTGAGGATGTAGTGTCTGCTTTACTAAAATGTGTGCATGAAGTGGTGCTCATCAGTATTATTTTTATAAGACCTTCACCAGCAATGCCCTGCTTTTCTTGTCCAAGCTCATGATGGCTCTTTAGTGTCTACACTGCCACTGATCCATGAGGCTAGAATACCTTTGAATGATAATTGCACCTGGTGCTCCTTCCCAAGCATGCAAGTTCATAACTCAGTATCTATAATGGCTAGGAAGCTGAAGTTTGAAGGAATAATAGGGTACATACACTGTTAAATTTTGATTGAATTCCAACAAGTAGTTTCTGAGTATGTTATTAATGAAATCTATGAACCATGCAAATTTTGTGGACCATTATCTAGATATTGTTCAGAGTTTGGTACCCGTATTATACTTTCCTGTCTAGGATGGGTGAATAGCGAGAGTTTAACTATAACCATCTGTAAATTCACATTGGAGATTAACACCGGAATAGCAACCAAAAAAAAAACTTTCATTTTTTTATATTTTTATTTAATATAAGAATTTTGATTTCAAACTGTAGAATTTTAAATTTCTTATAAATTCCCTTTTTAAATGAATCTGGCTCGTTTCTCAATGCAAATTTTTGCTTAGTATTCAATAAATTAATTTTTTTTTTATATAGTTATCATTTGCACATAAACATTGATGCTGCAGTAGCTGCTGTTTTAGGAGTTTTTGCAGTAGTAACTGGTTTAAATCCCAAATTTAAAAGCCAAGGAGGAAGTTTTCGGGAAAATGTAGCTCTCCAAAATGTTCAGGTAAGAAGATATAAAACAGACCATAGTAAGAGAAATTATATCATGGGTACATTTTTTAAAAACAAGAACATTATTTTAGGCACGTTTGCGAATGGTATTTGCATATCTTTTAGCACAGTTAATGCTCTTAGTTCGTGGAAGACCAGGAGGACTTCTTGTGTTGGGATCATCAAATGTTGATGAAGGGTTAGAAAATGAAATGAGATTGATGATGCATTAAAAATATTAAGAAAAGGCATAAAAATTCACATTTTTTTAAAATTTCCTTTTCAGATTACGAGGTTATGTAACGAAGTATGATTGTTCGAGTGCAGACATTAATCCAATTGGTGGAATATGTAAAAGAGATTTAAAAAGTTTCTTGAAATATATGAGGCAAAAACATGATTATGCTGTATTGGATCGGTAAAATTATTTTTAGTACTTGTTAAATTTCGTCAATAAATAACAAAACTGTTGAAAACTAATTTATCACTTTCAAAAAATTTGGAGATTAGAATATTGTGTGCTCCTTGCACAGCAGAACTGGAGCCTTTACAAGGTGGTCAGATAATACAGACTGATGAAGTTAGTTTGGTTTCTTCATTTGAAAATACATGTATTAAATTCATGTCAAAGAAGTGTGTTCAATTCCTTAATTATTTTTAGGAAGACATGGGTATGACGTATGATGAACTTACATTATATGGTCAATTACGCAAACAAAACAGCTGCGGACCTTACTCGATGTTTTGTAAATTAATTCACACATGGAAAGATACTTACACACCTGAAGAGGTGAGAATTTAAAAAATTTTAAGTAGTGTCATTAGTGTTTGATGTTGATACTAACATGGATAAAAACATATTTCCTAGGTTGCATCAAAAGTTCAGCACTTCTTCCGTTGTTATGCTATCAATCGGCATAAAATGACAGTGATGACGCCTGCCTGTCATGCTGAGTCGTATAGCCCAGATGATCATCGTTTTGATCATAGGCAGTTTCTTTACAACATATCTTGGACATGGCAATTTCGTGCCATTGAGGAAGAGGTAAAAAAAAAAAAAATAATGAATTTCAGCTTTCAAGCTATGTAATATGCTTTTTGAGTTAAGATGATGTGAAACAATTTTTCTTTTAGGTTCAACGTTTACAGAAGGCAAAATCATCAAAAAAAGATTTAAATGAAATGAATTACCAATCGGAGTCAAATTTAAGGAAAAGAAGTAACAATTTGGATGGTTCCATTGATAAACAGGAAAATAATTCAGGCTCATCTAACATGCTTCATAAATGTAAGAGACCAAATTAAAAATAATTTACCTTTTAGTAATACAGAGTGAGCTTGTTAAATGTTTGGCATAAAGTTTTACTCCAGGTTTAATAGATAAGGTAACAACAAAGCTAGGATTTCTTTTGCCTTGGACAGTCTTGGTTCATCTGACTATTATGAGGAGTGATGTGGGAATTTAATTGACAGATGAAGCAAATGACAGTATAATAGTTGGTTGGAAAAACTGTGGGTAAACAAATGTAAGCAATAAATATTTCATGCTTTTCACAATGTATTTAAAATCATTTATTGTTTACATGTTAGATTTGGCATATTATGTTTTGTCCATAGGTCACTTATTCTTTCTATCAATAATCATTAAGCATAACGTGTACATATAATAAGCAATGCTGATGTTTTTATCAATTTAAATATTTATGCATCCAAACGCTGAACATTTTGAATGCGTTCTTTAGGAGAAATGGGTTAGCGAAATCTTTCGATGTGTTGAGTCATTTGAGACAATGATTGAAAATATTTTCCTGTGCGATGAGGTTTCTAGTAGGCTCTGCAGGAATTAACCTCTTATTCCATTGGTTTCTTACACTTCAGGAAACCAAGGGCAAACCAAAGAGCAAATTTTCAATTTACGATGCATTTTCTGTAATAAAATATTAGATTAAATCAAAAATTTAGATTAGTTTATACCAGTACTTTATTACCCTTGATTAATATTATGGTCCAAAAAAAAAATAGTCAAAATTTTTTTTCCACTGAATTTATCTTTAACCAAGTCAAAGTAATAAATCAAAATTTTCATTAAAAACGGGATCATCATTGGATAAAATAAAATTCTAAACTTATCTGCTACTACTTTCTTCATTTAGTAGCTGTTGGTCAGGAATATGAAAGCAGGAAGTGACATCATAAAATTTTTCTGCTTTTTGGTTTCTGCTATTGTTTTATGCATGTGGGAAGCTCTCTTAACTGTAGAATCCATAATTTTTGAAACATTATGTTAATTCAAATGATTATTATTGACGTGTACTAAATTGTATTGATCATTTTATGACGTTTTCTGTTTTAGTTCCTGTGACGGTCTCGGGTCATGTGGACGTGGCTAAGATGTGTAAAATTCCTAAAACTGATGGAGTGAAAACTGAAAAAATGTATATTCTTGAAGCGTTAAAAGGTTAAGATTTTAACTTAGTTTGTTGAATTTTTTTAGTATGCAATTTTGTCTGATGTTAGAAACAAAATATGTTCTCATATTTGTTATCAGTCATGGTTACTGATTACATTTAGTAAGTCAGCTTCTCCATCAGTTTTCACAAACACTCTGTTCTAATTGATGTATGGAGTTTAGCAAGAGAACAAGGCAATGAGGAATGGAACATTGATAAAATAAGATATGCTATTCATATGATATTTAACTTGGAAGAATTAGGACCTTAATCTAATGTAATCCTTAATGTAGGATTTATATAGTTGGATAAAAAGCATTTAGATTCAAGGCTTGTGCATTGTAGGATTGTATCCTAGCTTTTCAATTATTAGGTTAGCCAAGAATATTACCTGAGAGCTCCAGAATTTACCTTCAAACTATTCCTAAAAACTCTTCTCAATGATATTTAGATGTTGTCTTAACAAAAAAAAACCCTTATAGGGAAAATTATTTTGCAGAGAAAAGAGAAGCTACCAGGTTGACTCCAGATATTTTCATTGGTATTTATATCCAAAATGAAAAGTTCAAACAAATTTCAAACAAAACTTAATTTACTCATTTAAGTAAATTCTATTAGATGTATATTTTTTCATTTCTGTGGCAAAAGCGCAATTCCACGCTGGTACCATTCAGCCACTTTGAGGCAAAGAACCTTGCACGCTTTCTCAACCTTCTCCACATTGTTGAACCCTCATCTATGTAAGCAGTGGGCCACAGATGTCTGATGTCACAAGGTCTGTGTTGAATGCAAGGTTGGGTAATACTTCAAGTTCCTGGAGTTTTTGCTTTGGTCTGATTAATACTGTGTGCTGGGATATTATGTTGCAGGAGTACAAGTTTTCGATTGACCAGTGATGGATAGCAGACATTCAGAATGTCATAAAACTCGCTCAGATGTTGGTCATAGAGGTCATGCCCATCTGGAACAAGCTCAAAGTGCAACTCCCATTAAAATTGTACCAAGCATGGTCTTTGAAATATTTTATTCCTAAAGCTACTGATTGCCCTTAGCAAATAAGAAATCGCACCGTTTTATATTTTTTTAATGTGCCACAAAATAAAACCATACTCTTCGTTTGTGCGAAAGCATACAGTGGTGGCAGTGCACATCTTCGTTCAAATCGGAATAGAAGGGATAAGAAAACAAGCATGGAGGGAAGGGAGAAATCACTTACAGCAGTTGCCAAAGTATTGCAACAAGTTCTGCTGATGATCTGCAGGTGCTGGTATTTTACTACCATTCAACCTTGTTCAGGCAGTTTAATTTGATGGGAATTTTCATACCATCACAGTTAGGTTGAATTATCTACCGTTACTTTTGGCATGTTTGTGTATAAGCATAGTACATTATTTGCTTAATGTTTTAAATTGAAGCTTTTGAGTTTTAAATGTCGTATTTACCTGAATATAACACTACCTCGAATCTAATAAGACCCCTATTTTTTGGAAAAGATTTTCACAAATTTATTTGTTATATATGTTAATATTATTTAGATTTATTAATTGGATTATTTATTTATATTATTTATTTACATACTTCTCCATTCGTACTGTCAAGCTCATTTTCACCATCATTAGTATATGCTGTTTCATTGTTGTCTTCCCAAAAATTATCATCCCTGCATTGAAGATATAGAAATTCTTGGATCTTTTTAATATAGAATCACCAAAAATTTTCTAAAAATCTAAAATCCACTGCCCAATTTGTGATACTGATGACTTTTTATTTTGCCAGTTGGTATCATAGAATGGTGTCCAGACATGAACTATACTTTTTTTCATAAAAGAAGACCGTTGACCTTTCTTCGGGTCAGAGTGGAAACCAAATACATGCAAGCACTGGCGATTCATTACTTTCACCTGATACTTCAATAAAATCGGGAGATGTTAGAGAGCTAATGCTTAATATTTTAATGCTAATCCTAATTGTTTGTAAACTACCACATAGTGATATTTTTAAGTAGACAAATTAGAGTTTAATTTGTCATTAATTTGTACAGATATTAATTCCTTAAGAATTTATTCAGATATTCCTTCAGTCATTTTAATTCATTTAATGTACTCTATGTAAAGGAAAATTTATTGAAATGTGTGCAGCGCTAGAGCGTAGAGCAATGAACTGAGTAACTAAGCGATAAGCAACCAATTCTGATTAGTTTGCTTACAACCACATCTAGAAACCTAGAATGACATCTAAACCAAGATGTTGATGTTTAACTTTTTGGGCAGTTTAGGAAATGATTTTTTTTTTTTTTTTCATATGTGCGAATTTTATTGCTATTCGCTAGCTTTAATGTGATTTTTTGCCTCCCCGAATTTGAAAAAAAAAATGTAATGTTATATTCAGGTAAACACTGCGATTTGATTTTTTGAAATTTATTGACAATGTAGTTTGTTCTCAAAATATATGTTCTATTAAATAATTATGAAGTGCTGCATGTACAATTGATGTATTATTTTATTCCCTTTAGGAGTTGCATCATGTGTTCCTACAACTTCACTTAATTCTCATATTACACATGAAACATTACCACTATGTGTAACTGGAATTTATTGTTGATCAAATTTATGATAATTGTATTTTAATAAGATATTAAAAAAAAAAAAAAAAGAAACCCACATTGTATTGATGTTTTAAACCTGTTTGTAAAAAATATCAAAATTTAAATGTTGTGTGATGTGTAATATTCTGTTTTGTAAATTTAATGTGTCATAGACTTGTTTGCAGTTATACCTTTTTTTTAGTTATGTATTTTAAAGTTCCAATTAAAGCGTCACATAATTGTTATTTTACATAAATTTTGGGTTTTTTTCATATATAATAATTTATATTAACTGGGCTTAAACATTATGCATTTTTTTTTTAATTTTATGCAATATTGATAAGGAATCTTGATTAACAAACTTGCATGTTATGGTTTCTAATATAAGAAAAGGGGGATTGATTAGCTAATAATAGTGGAGCTTATATTACAGACCAGACACCATCAAATTGAATACATCCTTCTACTTGGTCATTTGTATTTAGAATTGACATGATTGATATAGTTTCAAAAAATTGAATGAAATGTTAATCTTTCATTCTTTATGACCAATCTGATACAATTTTTGTTGTAGCCATTTTTTGCTCTCTTTAAAGAGTCTTATAATATGAAGAATTATTGAAATAGAGTTCAATTTATTGCAGGATGGGCTTCATAATTGCTTTAATATTGAAAACTTTTTTGGTTTGTAATCAGGTTTTATGATCAGACTTCTTTGCATTTAGGATGATTTACGTGCATTGTTTGGGAATTTTGTTTACGTGCTTAAATAGAATGGCAAAAATCTCTCGGTGACAAAATTCAAGACTATTGCAACACTTCAAGAAAAGTGGTTGAGGGAGATGGAAAACATTTCAGTATGACTCTCTACGAAACACTCAGGTTTTCAGTACGGTTATCTTCAATAATTCAGATGACATGTTCTAAACCTATCAAATTTCACTATTAGGTTTGATTTTGATAGAATAATGCAAAATCCAAAAGGATTTTCATTGAGAAAATGAAAAATTGAAATGATCAATTTAAATTGAATTGTTATCGACTTCAACCTATTTTGCTGACTTCATAGGAACGCCAATCTCAAAGCAATGGTTTATGTAAATGTAAGGATCACATAGATGGCAAATGAAATATATACATAATGGAATGAGTTGTTCAGTATTATTATTATTATTATTATTATTATTATTATTATTATTGAATAGCACCCAAACTGGGTAAATAAAAAAGAAATTAACACCTAAAACCACGTAGTCTAAGCGACCTTGTCAATAAAATAGATGTAGAGTTGACTTTAACGCAGCAGAATTATTGACATGGGCGATTTGATTGCCTTTGAACGATTTGAACAAGAAATGATTGTGGGTAGTCTAAAAAAAGACTGGTTGAAGATGTAGTGGTAACTGGATGCTTTCCAGAATTTCTTTGAAAACTCAATGCAAGCACACGCGTGGACTCAAGGAACACTTATCATTGAATCCTTAATAATTGGAAACTTGTTGCTAGGTCAAAGGTTGGTGAAAACTGCATGAAGCTGTGGAACCATTGTGCCATGTAGTAACCACAGGCTGATAGTGGTAATATGAAGAATGTTTTCTTGGCACAAGTTAGAGCCCTCAGCAGAGCAGCATATCTTGACATCGTCGTTGACATCTGGATCCATCCATTCGTGGCTGTCACTTTGCCCCTCTGGAGATTGCATCTATCAACATGACAAATGCATCACACAACATGGTTCATTGAAAGTGATAGTTTATAACAGCAGCTTGCACACCAGATCTCAATCAAATAGCATAATTATGGAAGAGGGCTTTTTGTAGCATGCCTTCACACAGAATTTGTGCATTGCTCTAGTGTAGAGTTGATTTTCACCAGAATGTTTCTGACATTTGTAGCATCCATTTGAACTCTATAGAATCCAAAAGAAGGATCTACATATTACTATACAATATTTCTATCAAACTGATAAGTTGCTGTAATTTGACTAGTTATGCTTAATCTGTGTTCTCCCCAGAACCTTTGCAGGGGCTTGCTGCCCAATAGGTTTGGTGACTGTCCATCTGAACTGGGACATGCCCAATTAAATTTCCATTTTCAATTGTTAGATATTGTTTAGATATCCAATTCGTTAGATATTTTCATTGATGTCTAACAATTGAAATCTGAAATTAACTGGTAACACCCAGTCCAAATTTCGTTGCGCAAATTATAATAAACGAAAAATTTCTTAATATTTAATGTTTCATTTGTTTTTAATTTTTGTCTGCCTGGCAATTTCTTCCTTCTACCCTCCTGATATAATTTTCTGAAAACACTGCATAATGGATTTACTAAGTCTCTCATAGATAGATCAGTGATTAAGTTTCATTGCTGTACTAAAGCTTTGGCTGTAGAGAATAGTCATATTTTAGATTTGCAGAACACATTGAAATCTATAGAACCATTTATTATGTATTTGTCAGTAAAATTGCAACTTTGAATTATGAATATTCAAAGATGCCTGTTTATAGCTAATAGAATGATTACAATAAAAAGCCATTATCAGCCATTTGGTACGGATATTAAGTAGTGGAAGAATGGAGCTACTTAGTGGTTTTACAATGTCCATCTGTCCGTCCCCTTCATAATTTCTGCTAGTGATGGGCGATACCTGGATCAGCGATACTGATATTTGATACTGATTGGTATCGATACTTGATACTTAGTAAAAACAATGTTGGGGCGGCTGAAGTTAAGCATCGCCTAGCACTGCTAGTTACTGGATGGGTAACCATCAGTGGAATGAAATCTTTACCCCCCTCCCCCTGCAGTGCTTCGGAGGGTACATAAAGCCATCGGTTCCCGGTGCTGCTGCCATTTCAACAGCAGTCGTTAAAATGCGGAGGGCAAGAGGAAAGCACCGCATTACACTCTTCCCTAGAAAATGTGAATGGAAAGCATTTGTCTATATAGTCACCAGAAGTTGAATTCGACTTGATGGCACTCAACAACAAAAACAATGTTAAATGACATACCAATCGAGAAAAGGTTGCATTGAATTTTTCACACATTTTATTTTCATTTCAACACATTGTCATTCCTGTTTTGTTCGGGTACATAAAAAAATTACTTTTTAATAATATCTCACGGATTCAAGAGAACAGATTGTGGAAAGTGTAATTAAAAAAAAAAAGTTAGCTGATCTATTTGGTGTTAATCTGTTTCTTTTTTAGTCATGATTCCACCAGCTTTGGAAAACAAATGCTCTGATGGGACAGACGTAGCAAGAATCCATAAAAACTTTGTGGAGACTATCTAATTCTGGGAAGCTGGCTTTATCTCTCCAATACTGAAATGGATCAGCATTCAGATCAAGATTCTGCAGTGATGGGCTGAAATATTGCACAACTGAAGAATGCCATGCATCACTACCAACTGCTCCTGAATGTTGGTTTTCACAATTTGATGCTCGGAACTTAAGTAACACGTGATGTGAACTCCGAAAATTATATGAGGATGATTCATTGCTTTCACCTTCCAGTTCCAGCGTACTTCTTCCTGGGTGCTTAATTTATTTATTTTTGCCTTTGTTCTGTGGTTTTTGGTATCGAATGGTATGGAATATGAAAATTCCGACAGTATCTAATAGGATCGAATACTATAAAATATTCGATACTCCAGGATTCGATACTGACAAATATTCGATACCAAAGTATTGCCCACCACTAATTTCTGTATTTTTTGAGGTAGAAGGTTGAAATTCAAAATGTAGCATATGAAGAGCATGTGTACCTTCACTATTTAGTTTGGTTATAATTGGCCCACTGAGGTCGGAGTTTTGGGGGGTGGGAGTTAGAGGGGATCAAAAGGTCTAGATGTATGTAAAGGAGTGGAATTCGGTATGCAGATTATTGTAGGCAAGTTTTGGCGAAATGGTTCCAGCGGGGTTGTAGTTGTAGAAATATGGCAGCAAATGGCATGTGATATATCATTTGATGGGAAATTATGAGAAACGAAAGAAGATAAGAGCTCGTTTTCATTGGGGAGGGGGGGTTAAAGGGGTAAAAAAATTTGTGTAAAAATAGATTAATTCAAGGCTTCCGCTACTATCCTATAACCTCCTCGGGGGAATAAATTTCTTGTTGAAGACCATTTGTTGCTCATCACAATAAATTTTGCGCTTAGGTGATTCTTATCAACATGCATTTAGATTTTCTACTTATTTGCAAATAAATGAAAAACGAATATCATAGACTACGTTTTTTTTTAAGAGTGTTTTACTGGAAACCTAAATAAATATTAACTCGTTTTTAATTCCTTTGTTTAATTTTTTTTAGTTTTTAAAGCTTTCATTAATGGATTGGGCCGGAGGACCTTTGAGTTTTTCTGGGGCAAAGGATGTTGAATCAAACTTGTTTAACCTAACGCGAATTCAATTAGCCTTGGAATGTACTCCACGTTTAACTCGGGCTTCAATGAGTTTAAACAGCTGTATTATTAACACAGAAATCGCGCAAAGTTCGTAACAATCGCATTTATAAATCGATGCAATATGGAAGTTCCTTAATTTTAAATTGAAAAGGGAAGTGAACTTGTGACTTTTTAATTCCTATTCTACATGATGAACATCAGGAAGTCAACTGACGCTCGTTGACCCGGAATAATAATAATACAAAGCATTATGGGATATGTAGCATAAGATGACGTCAATCTTCTACGATATGTAAAACCCGATGCATGTTGAAACTTAACTATGATCTTATGGTTTTAAGAATGAAGTATTTTATGAAATAAGTTAATAAAAACATAAAACAAGTGTATGTTTGAAAGTGCTTAAAAATTCCCATTGGGTTCTCTATAGACAGCCTGAATTAATTTATCCGAGGTTTGCCTTATCAGATGTGATATTTAAAAAAAAAAATTTCTGGTTTTCGTGGTTCTTCAGAATTCAAACCAGATTAGTGTGAGTGCTTTAGTGAGAGCTTTTAGTTATAATGGTTTGTTCGTAAGAGAAGTACCTAGTTTAATTTTCCTCTATTTATTTATTTAATTTATTGATTCAGTTTGCATTTTACTTAGTATGGATCGTGTTCGCGATTTGAACGTTGTATTCCAAATAATTAGTGGTAGGGATGTTTTAATGTTGGTCGAATATTACTTGCTAACACGCTTGCATTATTAATAGAAGAAAAGAGTGAATTGCTTTACTCCCACCTTCATTCATGTTGTGATCGCCAGGAGTAAATACTCGGTGTAGTTTTTATTATGGTGTATAAATTGACTGTATTTATTTTGATAGTGTATAGAACTTCTAACCGATATACTGTATCGGTTTCTTAGAAATCAAGATACCGAAAGCAAATCGCAGCATTTCTTCTTTTTAAAATAAAAAGTCCTCCTCGCGTCTACGATGACCTAGAGTGGACTTAATTTTACCTCGATTTTATCGAAATTTGGATTCAAATTGTATGCTATCCTCATAAGGTTTTGAATGTATTGTATACATTGGCCTCCTCTTTGGGTGTGGCCCTTGAAGCTACTCATTCATGCCGTTCGTGGGAGCTCATCTGACGGCAGCAGCACTTGGAAACCTTTACCTTTGCACGGTAATCGTGGAACGTGATTGCGGCTGACAATGGCCACTTGGGCAAGACGAATGCACCGGCGAGCCGCCACCATCGGCAGCGTAGTGACTTCGTGCGGCCATGCCAATATTCCGCCTTACCCGAGAAGAATCGAAAAGTAAGTAGCAATCCAAATAGTAAATTAATGAATATCACATCACCCCTTTCACCCGACCTCATGCATGGTCAACATCTGGAAAATACCTGGATACACGTATTAGCAATAAACTGGAGGAGGGGAGCAGGGAGTAATTAAGAAGGGAGGATAGATAGACCTACTGGAAGTGTTTTCAGAATTTATTTTTGCAAATTTTAATGAAAAATCATTTTAAGATATAAATTTAACTTAGAGCTCGTGGATCTTAAATTAAATGAAAGAAATAAACACTCCATCTTCACTTAGTATTCATGTTACGCGGTTTCCAATTATAGTTACTATAAAGATAAAAATAAAAAGAAAACCAACAATTAATGTAACGAATTGCTGCAATAAATAACTTATTAAATATTATGGTTTTATGTTAATATTAATCAACCTATTTTAAACTAAGTGATATAAAGTCATTTTGTATTTCTTCAGTGTCTTGCTCTCTAAATTTTTTGCTTTGACAACTAATTGAGGCAGTAATATAATTTCTGAAAATTCTCTTTTCTGATCAGTGTATATTAATGCATTTATTAATCCCTTCTGTTTTCAGTAAAAACAGCAGGAGCAATTTAATAACAATAATAATGATGCCTTTATTTAGTAATAGTGGATGATAGCAATTAAAGTAATGAGTTTTAATGCTAGAAACTGTTATTGTGACCAATCTTTGACATTTGAAATGGAGAAACAAATTAGTTTTCAGTTTTAATCTCTTAATTTTTCCCAATTAAGATGAATAACAAAATCAAGTTTTATACAATTGTTTACATGTGAAAAGTAATATCTCCCTTGTCAAAAGACTTTTTACTGCAGTTATTCATCTTTTCTTCCTTTCCAGGAATATATATATATATATATATTTTTTTTTTTTTTTTTTTTTTTTTTTTGATTTAATAGTTGTGATGAGGATGTTGACATGTTTGTGGTAATTGAGATTAGAAGTAGCGACTTTAATATTGTTCTGAAAGAATATATTTATCTGACTTTGAAGTTAGGATTTATCAAGGATTTTTTAAAATTTTATAAAAATATGTTACTAATTCATATGAATTACTTATAAATCACCTGAACTCCACTGTATTTTTATTTTTCTGAAAAATCTTTACTTAAATAATTAAGATTTTCTAGATAAATTATATGAAGTCAAGAATTTTATCAAATATGCTTAGTTGTAAAAATAATTTAGTTTAATTTCTGTATATATTTTCATTGAACACATTGCCAGTTAGACCTCGGACATTCGTGCTGCGTGATTTGCGAATTCACAGATCCGCGAAAACTTCATTGGGACTGAACTTATTTGCATCTGTGATTTTTTTTTTTTTCTTTCGTGTTTATTTACTCATTTTACCTTATTTTAAATGCGAAAGAAAACTGCAGCCAATGCCTGTCTATGGATTAGTAGGGGTGACATTGTATTGTAAATGTGATAGCATGACAAATGAGCATTATTGGCCTAGGTAGCTCAGTGGTTGCGTGATCGCCTCTGATGCCAGAGGACGACGAGGATTTTATCAGGGGGAAAACCCGAGATCACGCACTTCCTTTGGAAGGGAAGTAAAACCATTGGTCCTGTTTAGTTATTTGCCGGCTGCACGTTAAAGAACCCTTGCGAGGCAATATTTGCGGCCCCTGTAACACAGTCCTGAAATGACCATAGCAGTTGAAAAGGACGTTAATACCAAACAAACCAAACAAATGAGCATTAGGCGGTACTGTACTCTATTTTAACATCAAACATTTGTTGTTGTATTTTTAAGTGTAATGAATTAAGCTAACTTTTAAAAGTCATTTATTTTGAACGTCAGAGATTTGGTGTGTAAAAATCCATCCTTCATTTACTCTTTAATGAATATTACATCAGTAGGAAACACAGTATCAGCCTACGAACTGGACACTGCTCCAACCAGCCCCAAGGACATTTAGATAGCATAATGCTTCCATGGTCACGGTGTCGCAATTGGTTGGCGCGTGAGCATGGCGAGCTGAAGGTTCCTGGTTCGAATCCAGGCTGTGGAATTTTCTTTCCTATTTTCATCAATTATCGAGCATGACTGAGGTCATATACAGGGTGTTTCAAAATTATGTACAATAAATTTAGTGACTATTCTTCAGGTCAAAAGAAGACGAAAATGTTCTATAGCACTTTGTCTGAAAACGATTTATTTACGCGATACAGCCAACTAAACCCGTGGCTCCAAATTACAGGAATTGTTCATAGTGCCCGCCACCAGCTCGCACGCACGCTTCGGCTCGTTGCATGAGCGACCGTCTGATGTCATGGAAGAGTTCGTCGCCAGCATTACGAACGGTTTGGCATGCATTTTCAATTTGTTGTCGCAGATCCATAATGTTAGGAACTTCTGTGCTGTAGACGATCGTTTTCACATGACCCCACAGAAAAAAGTCCCAAGGGATTAAGGTCGGGTGATCTTTCAGGCCAGGCTATCAGTCCACCTCGACCTATCCACCGATTCGTGTATGCAGCATTAAGGTGTGCTCGCACAACATGGCTGAAATGTGCTGGAGCGCCATCATGCATGAACCACATGTTAGATCTTATCAAAAGAGGAACATCTTCCAGTAATTCTGGCAATGCATTCTGCAGAAACAAAAGATACGTTCGCCCAGTCAATCGTGACGGCAACACTAAGGGCCAATTAAATTATTTCCGACAATTCCACACCAAATGTACACGGAGAAACGCTCTTGATGTGCTCGAGCTCTGGTAACATGCGGGTTAGCATCTGCCCAATGGTGCTGGTTGTGAGAATTTACGATTCCTGTCTGGGTGAAGGTTGCTTCGTCTGTGAAAAGTATCTGGCTGAGACAACTAGGGTCTGCAGCATGACTACGTTGTATCCATTGGCAAAATCGTTGTCGGTGTGGATAGTCCGTTGGGTTCAGTGCCTGAACCAGTTGCAGGTGGTATGGATGCAAAAGCTGACGGTGAAGAATGCGCCAAACAGATGAGTGCGGAATGTGTACCATGGAAGAAATACGACGGGTGCTTGTCTGTGGTTCATCATGTATGATGTCAATTATCACATCCTCCTCATCCGGAGAATCTGCTACAGGCCGCCCATGTCCTGTTTGACGGCCAAAGGAACCATGCTCCCTCAAATGTCTGTCGACAGATACAAATGTTCGGTTATTTGGCAAATGTCTATTCGGAAAGCGTTCTTGGTAGAGTCTTCTTGCTTCCACAGCATTTCCGTCCGCAAGACCATACATTAGGTGCATGTCAGTGTATTCTGCACTGGAATACGTGTACATGACTTTTTTTTACGTAAATCGTAATGCGTATGTCAAAGCACGCAAACGTTCTGAAATTGATATTCCTAGTGGATGTACAGTAGTGAAACTACAGTAATGGAAACAACCGTACACAACTAATGGAACAACCCTAAAGTAGGTTTAAATGGAACAAACCACTCAACCTAGTGTTGGGTCGAAACGCTGGAACTGCTAAAATATCGTCCGCTAACTACCGTGCTTCCCTACTGTATGATATTGGATTACTCGCAAACAAATAGTTTCCAGACAAAGTGCTATAGAACATTTTCATCTTCTTTTGACCTGAAGAATATGTCACTAAATTTATTGTACATAATTTTGAAACACCCTGTATAGGGTTTCAACTATAGAAATAAGCATATATTACCATTTTTAGTGATTATACCAAACATCTGTGAATTCTCCTCATTCGCGACAGGTTCTGGAACCTAACCTTGCGAAAGTCTGAGGTCTGACTGTATGATTTCATTCAACACTTTATCCAACATTTTATTATTAAATTGGCATTGAACACAAATCTGCCCAGTAATTGAAATTTTTTTTATTTTCTTTCGTTTTTTTTTTATTTTCTTTCAAGCTAAATTTATTCACATTATGTAAATTTTCTCTTTTAATAATTCTCTGCTGCAGCATTGAAGAATAAAATATAATTTTATAATATACAAGTAAATAAATAATGCTTTACCAGGCAATGTGAATTTAACTAATTCAGAGTTAAAATATGAACTCTTTTATTTAATGTATATAAATCCCAGTACATAATTTTTCAACTTTTCTGAGGTTCATGTTTGTTATAATTTAAAAATGGCGTTTGTCTGAATTTTATAAAAATAATTATTTAATGTTACTTTAAAGAAATTATTAACTTAAATGTCATCGAACATCTTTGGCACTGTCCAGATTGTGTATAAAAAGGTCAGTACTACTTGTGGAACAGCCATGGTGGTTGTGCTAATGGATGAATGATGAACATATCTGACATTTATTTTATAAACCTAGTAGAGAGCATGTAATGAAACTTGAATGCCATTATTAATCCAAAGATTTTAAATTTATGTAAAAGCTTTTTACCTTTTTGTTTGATCTAAAGACAAATGTCTGAATATTAATGGTAGTGTAGGATACTTGAACTTTACAGTAATCTCTAAGGATATGGGAGAGAATTGGAAAGTAATGCACACCAAATATTATTTGCAAAAAAATTTAATAGGGAGGGGAGAAAACAAACTACAAATGGCCCTCTGAACTTTCATAACTGCAGATTAGCAAAATTAATCCACCTTTGATGGGACCAAACTGATTGGATTATCAAAAATGCTGAATTACTTCATGTATTTTATTCTAAAATGAAGTGCAAATTGTATCAGTTTTAAGAACAATAAATTAGATTTGTTTATTTAAGATTTTCATAATAAAAAAAAAAAAATGTTTATTGATCTTTATTCAACATTGCCTACAAAAGTAATGAATGGAAACTTTTACATGAACATTCTTTGGAAAGAACTTTAAACCTGTGAACTTGATAAATCATAGGTTTAACTTTCAGTTTTACCAGTTTTAAAATAAACATATAGGCCTCTAAAACATAATGTCAAGTCAAATAAACATAAAATATTGGTTTAGTCATCCAAATTTATTTTGTTGCCTTCAAAATGGGCCTCTTTTGATGCAATACTGTGATGCCAACAAATGATCTATCAACTTTCTCACTCAAATTTGACACTTGTTTGTATTACGTGCAAACGAGGATGACTGGACTGCATGAATTCTTGGAATCTATTCATGCGTGCAGTAGCCGCCCCTGAAATGCAGCTTACAGGATAGCAGCAGCATTTATCACATGGTAACCTTCTCCTTTTACTGCAGCAGGAGAATGAAAGAAATGCTCCTGTTGATTGGTCACTTAAGTCACGCGAAGCTAAAAACTAATCAGAAATTGCACCTCATGATCATATGAGTGAACACCAGAAGCAATTTAAACACTGTAAACGAGTCTGTAGTCATTGAAACTCATACTTTTGATATGGCCTTCAGTATCTTCTGCGAATTTTATTCTGTGTTCAAAATGCCTTCAAAGAAGTGGTAATTTGCGTTTGTGTACAAGAGCCGATGAATGGCACATTTATCATAGTGCGAAATCCAAGAATTTGTTCTTTTACAAATCTGCCCTTTTCCATTGCTTCACACAAGCAATTTTGTTGGCAGCACAAAAATTGAGACAAACTCTTGGTTTGATATTTTTATCCATTTCAAAAAATCACAGAACATATGTTTGGCTGACTAACAAAACCGATATCTGTAAAGAAATTGTTTAACAGATCACATCAAAACCGTACATGACAATTGTGTAATTTGGTGCCTTCTCAGAGCAAAAAAAAAAAAATTTCATACCTTTTGTGTGTGTTTTTTAACTGGGAAATTTTTAAATGGAAAATTCCTGCTACATATGTTTATTTGACTGAATGTAAAGGTTTCAGTTGATAAGTGTCTTTATTATTACAGATATAGGGAGTGCAAGTGTGACGTCAGTCCTAGGAATTCTTCAGTCATGTGACTCGATTTGGTTCCAAACAAGACTTCTCGCTTCGGGATTTAACATGGTTCCAACGTAGGGATGGAATAAAACCGCTTTGTATAAGCCCAGTGTTTATAACACATTTAAGATGTGAAATTGTTTAGTTCCTCACTGCTCAAGAAGGAGCCAAAACAGCGATTTAGACATCTATCGTTTTCCCAAAGAAAGAAAGATCCGCGAACGATGGCATTCTTTTGCTAAGTGATTAAAAGTGATTAAAAAGCGTTCTAATATTAATGTATAAATTATATAATGGGATTAAATGTCTTAATAATAGTATCAATTACACAAATTAACATAATAATTTAAGAGATGTCAGTTTTACTGGCCGCCCGTTTCAACGTTACTAGTATGTATATTGCATGGTTCCAATGTTTGGAACCAGCGATCCCATTTCCTAGGCTCTCGGCCCGTTCATTGCGCAAATGACGTCAGTTGTGACGTCGTCACTTGCACTCCCTATTGAAAAGTGAAATTTTTGGTCTAATGATGGGCATGGAGTGGCTATTGCATTCATTTATGTTCAGTAAATAAACAAATTTAAAAGTATTGAATAAAAGGTCTGTGAATTATAATTTTAATGGGTGATTTAATATAATTTTAATATGCAGATTTGAAAATGAATTTTTCATCCATCATGCAAGGATTTTTCACAAAATGCAAATAATGGAAAAATAATAAATGGATTTTTGTGTTTTGTCATTTATTATAAAAACCCCATGTTGGGCTTCGGTCTGCTTGTGGGTGGTTTAAATTATTAAAAAGAAAGAAAGAAAGAAAAAATGAGCATGCAGTTTTGCGAACAAATCTTATGCAATGGCTTAAAACTGTTTTATAATTTGATATCTGCATATTCAGATTAGTAAAAATCACTGAAAATTTTCACGACAAGAAAAAAATCGCAGACCTGTGTAATTTTCTTTTTTTACTCATTTAGATTGAAAAAAGTAATGCTATAAAGCAGACACTTAAGTTGTTGTATTAGGCTCCTGACTCAAAGTTGAAATGGTTAGCATATAGTAAGATAACTAACTCTATTGCTGCATTCATTGCCAAGATTCTCAGAAAATATTTATCATACAGACAGGGAAAATAAAAAAAAATCAATCAATCAAAATTGTCACTTTTTACCTTAAGGGATATTAAGGAAATTTTTTCTGAAAAATTCATTGGCCATGTTCAGGATTATTATAACACATTTTTAATTGTACTCAGACTAATGAGAGATTTTTTTAATATGCACTGCTGATCATGGAAATTGCTACACCCTCTTTCTGCACTGTAAATTTTATTAAACCATCCATCATAGGTTGATAGATGATAGTATAAATGAGCAGTGATTAGTCTTCGATGCATGAAGGGCAGGTTGTTTAGCATCTGCAAATTATGAGATCTGAGTGGGATCAGTGAGGTCAGAGCTTTCTTTCGCAGCTACATAAACCGTGACATAATGAGGGATTTCAACAAACAGGTGGCAGCTAGTGTCTTGAGACATATTCCACCATGCTTCCTGAAATTGCACATAACAGAACATCCAGTATTGGACAGATTGTTGACCGTGGTGGAAACATTACCCCATCGATCAAGTCAATTCAGCATTACTATCTCATCACAAATTCCATACCTGGATCATCAATTCCGATTTGATTTAAGGTGACATTTATCTATCTGTCAATGAAGACAGTGATAAACTCATTAACATATGAAGTAAGACATTACAAAGAACAAACCATCTATGATTAATTAACTTATGATATTTATGTTAAGCTGTTTGAGAATTTTTATTTCTTTTCTTTTTTTTTTCTCCCCTCTCCTAATTCTTTTAGGGCTCATACACTAATTTACTAATTGTCTTTCACTTCATATCGTATTTAATTATGTACAGGCTGCATGTCAATTTTGTTTATTATTCAATAAAATCTTTTGACAATTAAGGTGGTGTTATTCACTCTTATTTATTAAGGAACTTTGCTGTTAATATAAGTGGTTCTAAGAGAGAACCTAGGGAATTTTCATTGAAATTTGACCTCAATCTATTGCTATATTGAACGTCATTGAGTATCTTGCTAAATCGTGTTGCCCTGTTCTTTGTATCAAACAGCGACACCTGTCACACAACTATAGGTTGAACTACAGTGGTGTTGGATATGCTGCGCAAAAATAGCAGAAAATTGGCATACAGAATCTCCCTGACATATCGTTGTGCTGTTTCTGTGCTACAAAACATGACCGGCATCTCGTACAATAATACGGTTTTTATGAAGATTGAAGCGGGACTCATTGGAGAACACAATGCGTCGCCATTGATCTGTCCAATGTTCGTGCTTCTGACACCACTGACAATGTGCCGCACACTGCCAACGGGGACAAAGGTAAACACCACAGCGCAGTAGGTATCGTGAGTTGATCCTTCAAAAGGTGACGAATGTTTCTTGTTGAAATCGACAAATGCAGGCCCCACAGATTCCCCACTTGCTGCTACTGCATATTGGTGGATACGACTGTCTTCTCTATCAGTAATGTGCTCAGGAGGGGGTGGCCGTGGCCTGGTTGTCTCGCCAATCGATGGAGTTCAGCAACTTCAGGCGCGGCCAGCTGCTGGTTGGGTGACGGCCAGGGCTTGAGGGCCACCGCTGGCGGGACAGCTATTTGGGGTGCGGCTGTTGGAGGACTTTGGTCTGACCCATTTGCCGATTGACCATAGCTGGTTTTCCAGCGGTTGGTACAGCCTCTGGCTCGTTTATCCCCAGCAGCTCTTCCATCATGAAACCCCCCGTGCTTCGGAGGGCACGTTAAGCCGTCGGTCCCGGCTGCTACTGTCATCTCGTAGCAGTCGTTATTTAAACGGGATGGCGCAAAACTCCCTCGTAGGAGTAGGTGCCGCAGATTATCGCTTGCGATAATCTACCCTCTGTACTAGATACTAGAATGTGCTCAGGAGGACCAGCACCTACTCCACATGACGTTTGACTTGTATGCGTCCACCCCTGCACAGTGGTGACTGTACCAATATTGTATACGAGCTGACTATCTGACTTCGTGCAGTCTGACTTCATTCATATGAGCCTAGGTGTCGATATATTCTTAAAATTGTTGTGCAATGCCAATATCACGCCAGACCCAGGGATAAACACAAAGACAAACGCCATGCCCTCAGCAGAATTTGAACCTGCGACTCTCTGGTTCCAAGAGCAACAAGACATGCGCCTTAGCAGAATTTAGACCTTCCAGCCTGTTGTATGGCCATTTTAAATACTGCGAAAAAGGCTCCAAGAACTCTCTGCATCATACGTTGCAGTAACATTTTGGCAGCATCATTTTAATCATTTACATTGTTCCTTTGGTGGTTTTAATTTCACTACAAATAAATGATTTATTTGGGTGTATATAATGGTCAGCAGTGTATATAAATTAAACAAGTTATTTTGCTTATTCTGCCTAAGCATCATTTTATTATTAGCAGTTTTTATTGACTCTGTTTTGTTATTATTAATAGAGTGAAATTTGGAATTCCACTGGACCAAGTTTGCAAGAATGACATTCCAGGCCCTCTACTGGTAAGTTATCACCCCCCCCCCCCCCCGACCCCCCCAAAAAATCTACTAATGGCTAATTTTATGTTGTATGTACATTTTTTTCTAATTAATCATTGCTTCATCTATCAAAGAAATACCGTTTTATAAAAGAAAACACATTGTGTGGATCTTTCTTTCCAAAAGTTTGCATTATGTACTGCAGTATATTTCCAGCTGAATAATACATCTAAATGAAACTCAGAAGGGAAATCTCCACATATTGGAATTAAACCAGGGATTTCAAGCATCATATAGTCATTCCCATTTAGCATTCTGGACATAGATAGGCATCAATATAAATGTATAAAGGATATAGCTTACCTATGATTGCATTCCTTTTTGCCAGATGATGTACTTACTTATTAGTTAATATTGACTACTTAAGAAGGATGATCACAATTTAACCTAACAGATACATTATCAACTTTGAATACTGCAGTGCAGTTCATATTTGGAGGATAAGTAGAGTCCTGTCTTGTTTCATTCTGACCATGGAATTTAAATTTTTATTTTAAAACATTCAATTAATACTCCCTCTGTCCAAAACATTATACATTTACAATCCAAAAATAATGTTGAAATAAATACCATGATTTTTGAACAGAGGGAATATAATATCTAGAAATTAAAAATGATGAATTAGTTAACCCTTTAAAACCGTGCATGATCATTTGATCACACTCTACATTTGCATAAACAAACCCAGCCAATTCTTTAAAGATGCCCTTTTAGGGTTGGTTGTTTATATAAGCACTGTGTTTTTGTTTTGAGAACCATTTCTCGAGTTTTATCTTTTTTATATAGAGCATTTTGTGGACCATGGCAAAAATATTTTGCACTGTTGAAAAAGTAGCAGCTTATGCCGTATATGCCGCACCCCTATTTTAGTCTAAAGCAAATTTGAAAACAAATTATTTTACAGTGCGGTTTATAATTGGGCCAGTACGGTATCTGTAGTAAATAGACGTGTCTTATCAAATTTTTTACTTGAAAATTATAGTGGACATTATAAAATGGTTTTGTTTTATTGATTAAGCTATAAAGAAGTGAAAAATTTAAAAAGTTGACGCCTAGCTGATGTAATAAAATTAGTGTGTTCATCTGATCACGCTAGGCACATATAATACCTGAAGTACAGGATCTTTATAATTAAAGTTCCATTTTGACATGGCCATAAAAAAACCTACTGGACCAAAAGCTATAATACTTGGTAATATTATACAAGAGTGCATGGGAAGTTCATACCCACCAAAAAAAAATTTAGTTCAAAAAGTCACCACCAGCATGGAATGGCGCTCCATGCAAAATTCGTATACGAAATTAGACACGAAGACACAGGTTAACAAGTCTTTAATCGTTATTAAAATTCTTTCAGTAAATGGTGGAGGCCAAATTCAACATGTAACTAATTTTAGTAACGATTAAAGACTTGTTAACCTGCGTCTTCATGTGTAATTTCGTATACGAATATTGCATAGAGCGCCATTCCATGCTGGTGGTGACCTTTTGAACTAATTTTTTTTTTGGTGGGTATGAACTTCCCATGCCCTCTTGTATAATATTACCAAGTATTATAGCTTTTGGTCCAGTAGTTTTGTTTTTTTTTTATAGCCATGTCAAAATGGAACTTTAATTATAAAGACCCTGTATTACTTTACATAGAGATTTGATTTTGCAAGGATCTATTCATTATAATGGAAACGAATAATGATTTTAGCAATTAAAAACTTTCTATTGAACCACCTGAAGCTAATAAAAATTCTGATGAAGATTCTTCAAATGTAGATGAGGGTGGGTTAATTCATAATTTGAATGGTCGGCAATTGCGAACTGAAGCAGTAATAGTATTGACAAATGAAAATGCAACAAAGAATTTGGTGGTTATTGATGTCAAATAAGATGAAACTGAAAAATATCAAAAAAAAAAAAATTCTGATTATTCCAATTATGCAAATTTAACTCCCATCAAAATATTACAAGGTTTAGGTCAAGCAATTATTACTGTAAATGCTCATTTAATCACCAATCTCGATTAAACGCCGAGGGAAAAAATATTTCTTGCAAATAAACGCCGGGTGCAAGGGATTCCTCTGCTCCTATGTGTGGGCAGATATTGAAAATTCGGCGATTGGGTATTATATTACGGTAACCTGGTATATGTGTGTTAACATTAAATAAACGCCAGTCTCTTGTAAAGGCCGATCTCGATTAAACGCCTGGGGGAAAAAAAATTTTGTCAATAAACGCCAGGGCGTTTATTTGAGCATTTATGGTATTCCTGTTATAGAAGAATTGTCAATCTATACATGTAGAAGGAAGGTAAAGATTCAGAATTAGTCCAAAAGAATTAAATGTACTGGTTATAATTTAGTTCCAAGCAAACATTCAGAATCACTCCTGATTTGAGAAATAGGAGTAAATGCTGTGAGAAGGATTGGACGAACATAATGTAAAATATACAGGGTGAGGCATTTATCTTGAGACAACTGAATATCTCTGAAACTAAGCATTGTACGAAAAAAATTCCAAAATCAAAAGTGAATTATTTTGTGGGGGGAAATTCATTAGTTAAAAAATTACCCCCCCCCCCCTTGTGAGGGGGGCTGGGAG